>CANTUO010000005.1:600000-994940 GCA_947670415.1 Insectozyma verbasci | reverse complement strand
GTTGCATCCTTACCTCAAGTGTTTGTTGCATCCTTACCTCAAGTGTTTGTTGCATCCTTACCTCAAGTGTTTGTTGCATCCTTACCTCAAGTGTTTGTTGCATCCTTACCTCAAGTTTGTTGCATCCTTACCTCAAGTTTGTTGCATCCTTACCTCAAGTGTTTGTTGCATCCTTACCTCAAGTGTTTGTTGCATCCTTACCTCAAGTGTTTGTTGCATCCTTACCTCAAGTGTTTGTTGCATCCTTACCTCAAGTGTTTGTTGCATCCTTACCTCAAGTTTGTTGCATCCTTACCTCAAGTGTTTGTTGCATCCTTACCTCAAGTGTTTGTTGCATCCTTACCTCAAGTGTTTGTTGCATCCTTACCTCAAGTGTTTGTTGCATCCTTACCTCAAGTGTTTGTTGCATCCTTACCTCAAGTGTTTGTTGCATCCTTACCTCAAGTGTTTGTTGCATCCTTACCTCAAGTGTTTGTTGCATCCTTACCTCAAGTTGTTAAATTTAGATTGAAATTACACTGAATCATTTGATATCTATAAGATATGAAACCGGTATTCAATGACAACGGATAGCGATCTTAGCATATTTAACAAGTAAATACTACTTTATAATTAAAATCACAAGTTTTCAGTTTGAATCTGATAAAATTGACATTGCTGCAAAAAATTGCAAAAATTTAAGTAAAGACTATATACAATCAATATATAAAAAAATTTTCATATTTAAATTCTTTATACTAATAATGTTTTGCTTTTTAGATATAGAGGATAATATCAGCGTTTGTCAAAAAAAGAAAAAACTTTCGTTTTATAAGATTCAATAAAAACTATATTAATTTCATAATATAAAATAGAAAATTTTATTGTAATATAGAAAAATACATAATGCTTTTGAACTTCTTTATTAATCAGAACCTCTGCAAAATTCAATGACACATTTGAATCTAAATCTGCTTTGTGGGTCTTCATTTGCTTGATAAACTGTAGCATTGTTTTGATAAAATTCCTCATCAGTTGGTTCCATTTCAGCATAAGGAATATAAATTGATGACAAATCAATTTCATCTGGTGAACAAACAATTCCAATTTTTGGATGAGTAGGTAAATCTAAATACTCTTCTTGACTAGTAACTACTGTAACACTACCTTTTTTGGAAGGATCGTCATGATCATGCCAATGAGTCGAATTAATTGCAATAGCGTCACCAGGAGTTGTACCTTCAATACCGTCTAAAATATAACAACTAACTCCATCAAGATCCATATTTGCAAAATGAGCATCGGTAATTGTAAAAAACCCTAAAACAGAAACTTTGAATAAAACATTTAACTTCATTTTAAAACTGAACTTAAAATAAAATTGGCTTGATGATAAAGAAAATAAATTGAAGAAGAAATTGGTAATTGATTGAGTATTTATACAAATTTCTCATTTTGAGCTCTACATTGATATACTAACTTAATATTTCAATCTCATATATTCATTTTCATAAATTGTATTACAAAATTGTATTACAAAATTTCAAGTTTGATGCCTTACTTTGTATCGACTCATTTTAACATTAAAATTTAGTTATTGTATTACAAAACTTCAAGTAGTTGGTGGCTTACTTTGTATCGACTCATTTTAACATTAACTTATTCTCAATGTTAATTTTGTTCACTCAAGTTGAAAGTTTGGGTTAGAGATAAGATCACTACCTGATAATTTAGGTCATGCCGGTTACAGAATTATTTCAAGCAACTTCAACTGAAATGTTATGTGAAAGAGCCAAACCTTTAAGTAGACGTTAGACTTGTGCTACTTTTTGGCAACTTACTAGGTACCTATTCAAGCTTCATTAGAGTTTAACACTTGTCATCTACTAGTTTTAAATATACGAATGTATTATCTATTATTAATCTTTTGATTAAAGTAGCTTATATCATATATTACTATCTACTTTCGATTCTAGTTAATAGATCAAATCACGTTAGGGACATCCTATACAGGCATAGGTGAGTCACATTCATAAATTCAGCATTACTTTCTATATCACTACATGTATTATTGCATTACACTTTCTGAATCTCAACAATCCGTTTAAAATTTTATCTGGTGCGGCACTAAGCGGCACTAAATTGTGTGTTATTTTATTTCGAGAATAGGATAGAGTATTATGTTTTGTACGTTTTCCAAAGAATTTATTTGTATTACAATTATAAAAGCTTGTGTATCCTTATATTACACAAGTTCAAGATTTTCATATCTTGAAATACTTTCATCAAATCGAAAATAAATCAAAAGAAAGCAAAAAAATAATGGAACTTTTACATATTCATTTCCATCCAAGTCTTAATTGGATTCCTCATTTTGAAATTAATGGTAGGTATAAAATTGAAACGATCTAAACCTACGACTTAATATTAACTATAGTAAAAAGGTCATGACTCGCTCGAAAATCAATTAGAAAAGGGTAATATAATAAAATCATACAGAAGAAAGAAAGGTACAATGTTCTATAAGTATAAAAACTGTCCTGTTTGTAACGGAGAAAAGTGGTTTAATTTCATGAAATTTTAAAAACAAGATAGCTTAATGGTTGTTTTTTCATAATTATTTCAACTAATAATTCATTTTTTTTAGTTTTTGGTAATGAAGCGATTAGATATATTTATTTCCAAACAATTTGAATATGTTAAGCGAAGGTACGATCACAAACCAACGGAAATTGATTTATTGGTATTTTTCGTAAATGTAATAAATATTTCAAATAACCTCTATTTTGATTTCTTCAATACTTATATAAAATACATTTTATAATATTAAATTTCATTAATAGAACAAAACGCTTTAAACCTTTGCAATAAAATTTAATTATTTATGTGATTCACGACGCAAATGTACTACATTACAATCAAGCTTCAGTTTGATATCTATTACTATTTACAATTTGAAATCTCTTGGTTCATTCAATTCTCCTTCAAATTTCCCCAAACCATATCTTCTCATTATATATTCAACATCACCAAATACTTCTCTATCACCTTGCATTGCGACAGATGGTAATCCTGATGAATTACCTTTAGTTACAACATTACCTGTAAGTACTTTTTCAGCAACATTTGTAACATCTTTTATTGATAAATTTTCAATTTTTTTAACCATTTCATCTATAGTAGTTATCTTTCCTTGTACTTGAATTTGTCTTCCTAAATCTTCTAATCTAGCTAATCTACTTTCAACATTCATTAATAAACTACTTATTAATTGATTTTTAGCTCTTTTAAACTCATTTTCTTTAATTCCATATTTATTATCTAAGATTTTTGCCAATTCATCACAAATAATCTGAGATGAAATTTGTCCAGCTTCAGGTACTAAACTTAAAGTTATTCCAAATAAACCTGAATCTATATATGAATGATTGAAACACATACAATTTTCAACAAATGGATGTTTATTCAAAACTTGAGTGTACAATCTAGAAAACATTCCTTTACCTGGACCACCTGCAGAAAATGATGAACCACCACCTAATAATTTTTGTAATGTAGCTAATGAATATAAATCGTCATTCAATAAACCTGTCGTTTCAAATCCAATTTGAATATGGTATAAGTCTGGTAAATTTGAATATAATGGAGGAACATGAGGAAGGCAAATTTCACCACCTTTATAATTGACCTTGCCTAAGCCAGATTTGTCACTTGCATTCTTCCAATCGTTAAAATGAGACTCTATCAATTTTAGTGCATAATCATGAGGTACACCAACCATGGCTATAACAACATTTTGAGGTTGAAAGAATTTCTTATGATAATTTAAAACATCAGCCTTTTCTACTAATGGTATTCTTTCCTTTGGTATAAATAATGAATTTCCCAATGTATTACTGTAGGCAACAGCATGTAATTTTTCAGGTAAATTTACATCATGTTTATAAATTAATTCTTGAACTTCATAATCGCAAGTTTGTAAACTTTCAATAAATTCTTGATCAGTAATTTTAGGATATCTTATAGCTTGAGTTAATAAATCTGTCATTTTTTCAAAATCTTTATTAAAAACTGAACTTTGATATATTATAGATTCTCTTTGAGATGATGACATATAATTTCCACCTAATTTCGATAGGTTCTCCAACATTTGTTGACCAGTATATTTCTCAGTTGACTTGAATGATAATCTATCATGAATATGACTTAATCCTTGTTTATTTGAATCTTCATATCGAGCCCCGGCATCGATATAAGCACCTAAAGCACTGAAGTGACCAGGGGTTGAATCAGTTACCAATCTTAGACCATTATTTAAAGTCGTTAGCTCAATATTTGCTGCCGGTTGAGTTGTTAGGAGTCTTTTTGATAGTCTAAACATTATATCATTTGAATAACTTGTCTATTTCGTTAAATTTTCAAATTTAGATCTGGTTAGCGCACATTGAGTTGCTACCAGTTAGTGTCGTGTCGTAAAATTGTACATATATCTAGTAGAGTTGAACAAATAGGATTCCCATTTCTAATGTATATTCTGACGTAGTTCTAAAAGTTCCTTTTGTAATAATAACATACTTTCCTTCATTTCGTTGTTTTCTCTTTCAAATGATTTCAATTGTAACTCTTTATCAACATTTTCATTATGTAGAATATCAATTGTACTTTTATAATGATTGATCTTATTTTGATAATCAAAGTTTTCATCATTATATTTCTTTGATAATTGAGATTCATTTTCAACTCGTATTTCTAAAGATTTTAATGTTCTTTGTAATGTTTTTATAGTCTTTTCTTGTTCATATTTTTCATTATTAAGGGTATCAATATTATTATTTAATGATTTACATTTATCTTCCCAATAATTAAGTTGTTCATTGGAGTATAATTTCTCTTCAAGGTTTGTAACTTTTTTATTCAATTCTTTATTTGTCTTTTTTAGCGAAAAATTTTCTTGGTTGGTAACTAATAATTCACTTCTTAATTTTTGTTGATCTCTATAATCTGATGTTGATGATAATTTACTTTGATTTAATTCTTTTTGTATTGCTTCTGAATCTTGTTTTTGATTTTCCAAGTGTTTTTTGAGAAAGGTTAATTCTGATTTTGTTTGATCTAATTCTGTTGATTTATTATCATAATTTAAATTTAATTTGAATAGTTTATCATCTAATTCTTCCTTTTCTGATAATAATTTATCTCTTTGTGTTGATATATCATCTACCAATTCTTTAAGACCAGAAACTTGTTTATTGAAGTTGTTGATTCTTCTTTCATTTATGATTTTTTCATTTTCCAATGTTCTTGTTTTATCAGTAAATTCAAGGATGGTATTTTCAAGTTCTTCTTCTTTCAAAACAGCTTCTTCTAATTGTTTTTCAAAATTGTTCTTGATTAGGATTGTTTCTTCAAGATCCAATTCAAGTTTCTTATTCTCCTTGATTAATACAGTTTCTTTCTCAGTTTTAAAATTCAAATCTTTATGCAAATTTCTAATTTCCTCCTTCAATTGTTCATTTGCTTCTTTATTTTCATAGTTCTTCACATGGTAATCTAATTTATCTTTTGTTTCCTGTAGTTCTTGCTTCACCCTCTCAATCTCATGATTCTTTTCTTGTGTTTGTTCTTCTAATTTTCCAGTCTTTTGTCTAAAATCCTTAATTAAAATTTGACTAGTTCTCAATTCTTCCTTTATTAAAAGTAGTTGTGATTTATATTCTTTCATTTCTTTAATTGCATTTTCTTCATGACGTTTTGAAATTGTAACTGCAGATTCTGCCAATTCTAATTTTTTAAAATATTCTTCTGATCTTTTCTTGAAAACTTCTAAATTGGTGGACAAATCATCATTTTTAGTTAATAAATTGTCATACTTAACCTTGATTTGTGCTAAGTCTTGTTCATAATCATTTACACTAGTTTTAAAATTATGTTGTTTAACTTGGTATAACTCTTCTTCGCTTTCACGAAGAAGTGATTTGAGCCTTAATATTTCAGATTTGGATGTACCCAATTCTTCTCTTGTCAATTTCAATGTCTTTGTTATATCTTGATATATTTGTACAAAATCTTGACTTACACCTCTTAATGGAAGCATACCAAAACTTTCACTTCTTGACAATGTTTCAGGGGTTGGACCATCAGTAATTAAAGATTCAATTTTTGATTCAAGTTTATTTATTCTTGTTTGTGCTTCTTTAAATTTCTTTTCATAATCATCGTTTGAATTTAAACCTCTTGTACTTTGTATTGCATTTAGTTTCTTTTGTAATTCAATTGCATAATTTTCAGCTCTTTGAAAATTACCTTGCTCTTGTTGTAATTGTAATTTTAATTCATTAATTTCTTTATTTAAATTGTCAACTGTACCTATGATATTTCTTTCACCTATTGCTAATGATCTTCTTTTTGGCGTTAAGTCACTTGATGTTAAAGAACCGTTCATAATCCGTTCTTTTAAAATTCGTAATTCTTCCACCAACTTTTTATTTTCAAATTTCTCTTTACGAAGAGCAGCACCATTTTCATTAAGTTTAAATTTCATATGAGTAAATTCTTCAATAAATTGTGGATCATAATTTTCTTTATTTGATAATTCTTCTTGTAAGTTGGAAATTTGTGAGTTCAATTGACTGATTCTTTGTTTATATTCTTGAGCTTTGGTAAGTTGTTCTTTTTGAAGAATTTGTAATTGCGCTGATTCAATTTCTTGTTTAGATGAAGCAGCTTCCTCAGTTTCTTTTAATTTGTTTTGTAACGTGGAGATTTCAGATTTAAAACTAGCAATTTCACCTTTCAATGACGATATTTCAGCTTTCAAATCGATTATTTCCTTCTTTGACTGTGATAATTCAGCAGTTTTCTTTTCAACTTTTTGTTTAAGTGCTGTAATTTTCTCTTTTGCTTCGTCAATTTTAGCTTCATATTTAGCTTTACTTGATTCATGAAGAGCTAATTTTTCTTTAAAGGAAGCTTCACTTTGTGATAATTCTTTTGATTGAGTTTTATGAGAATTTAATTCTTTTGTAACATCAGAAAGCTTTGATTTGTGTGAATTTAGTTGATTAGTTACATCAGCAAGTTTCGATTTATGTGATTCCAATTCATTTGTAACATCAGCAAGTTTCTCATTTAAACTAGTTAATTCCATTGCCTTCGCTTCATTTTTATCATGTAATTCCAAAGATCTGCTTGTCAATTTCTTTTGTTGATCTTTCAATTCATCATTTAAAACTAGTAAATCTTTAAATTTAATTTCAAGATTTGTAAACTTTTTATTTGATTTATTTTCATCACCTTTTAATCTTGCAACAATTGATTCCTTCTCTTTGATCATACTTGTAGTTGATATAATTTCATTTTCTAATTTATTCAATTGACTTCTTAATTTTTCATTATCCTTTTCTAGTCCTTTCTGTAGATTTTCTGAATCTTTTAATTTAATTGTCAAATTTTGGATTTCTTTTGAATCTAAATCCTTTACTGAATCTTCTAATAATGGCTTGATATGAAAGAATAATTCCATCCATGGTGAAGCTTCATTTATTTTCTTCATACTTTTTGCAATTAACGTAGCTGATTGTATTTTTTTAATTTCTTGTCTGACATTCTTACGTATCAAATTACCTCTAATAACTCTTTGTATATCAGTAAAAATACCCTTCAATTTCAAATCTCTTGTTGCTTCTAATTGACCAAGGATACCATTTTTGAAGAAAATTTTAGTTAGCCCAACTCTATATGTTTCTGGGTCCAAACATTTTAGTATAATTTCACAATTACTCTTTGAATTCTTTGTAAATACTTCATCACTTATAATTGAGTACCTTGTTAAAAATTCATCAAACATCATTCTATTTGGATAACCTGCTCTTGTAATTCTAATACCTTCTAAAACACCATTACAACGTAATTGATTAAGCACCAAGTTTTTATCAAATTTATTGGCCTTTTTTTCCAAATTTGGTAATATACATCTTACAAAATGTGGTTCAGTAGACTCTAATTGATTCATTAATTCCTTTAATTGATCTTTATGCTTTTGTGATGCAGTTTTTACTTTTGATTTTGGTGGTTCTTCAAATAATGCTGCAATGAATGGATTTTTTGATTCAGTTAATAAGCTAAGCATATTCTCACTGACGGGGTCAGTGTTTTTTTGTAACCAATTTTCAACATTATATTCAACATTACCAGCATAGTGATGTATAACGAATCCACTTTTAAACTTATTTTCTGAGAATTTATGATTCTTTTTGAAACTAGAACTTAATCTTTCCATGAATGATTTATCTGACGATTTTGGCATTAAACATTCTTCATCTAATAACTTTAAAATTCCCATTGGTTGTCTAGTTTCTATTAAATCTATAGTAGGTTGTAAATCTTGACCAAAATCAATAAATTCCCATTGAATATTCTCTTTAAGGTATTCACTTTGTTCTAATATAAATGAACGATGATTAAAAAATTGTTGTAATTTCTCATTGGTATAATTAATACACAATTGTTCAAATGAATTTATATCAAAAATCTCAAACCCAGCAATATCCAAAACTCCAATAGAGTTTCCTTCTTGTCCATTTAAACTTTGATTAATTTTATTTATAATAAATTGAAATAATTTCTCATATAAATATTTTGCAAATGCATCAATTGTAAATTTAACTTCATTTGGTTTTTTTGATTTTGTAACAAATTCTCTACCAGCCTTTACTTTAGGCTTTATCAAGTTCTCAACTAATTTAGATTTATCTATTCCTAACAAATCAGCTATTTTATCAACTGGTGAATTTTTTGCAAAATTTGCTTGTTCACTTTTCCATGAAATAAAATCAAGATTACCAAAATGTAACACAACTGCCAAAATTTGATAAATGAAATTGATTTCGTCCTTACTAAATTCCATAATTTTAAATCCTTCAACTAATAAATTAAACTCCTTAAAGTCATCAACATTTATACTAACATTATTCAAATATTTATAAGTTGATAAATCTTTATTCAATCCCAAATCTGATAAATTCTCATACCCTTTAAGGAACTGATAAAATATATGATAGTTTCTCTCATTCTTTGCCTGCGATACAACTCTTGATTTTTCCAATAAATAATAATCTATATTTGCACCTGTAATATCCCCCGTCTCATCAAAGAAAATCTTAATAAATTTACCAAACCTTGAAGAATTGTTATTCTTTATAGTCTTTGCATTACCAAAACTTTCCAATATAGGATTAGCTTGTAGAATCTTCACATCTATATTATTTTCATTTTCTTTAATTGATGAATAATATTGGATAATTTTTTTAGTATTTTCAGTTTTACCAGCACCTGATTCACCAGTAACTAATATACTTTGATCTTTTCTATTACTTAATAAATTCTTGAAGGTATTTTCCGCAATAGAATAAATATGTGGTGGATTATTATTATTTTTATAGTAATCTTTTGCTGAATTATAAATTGGTAGTGATTTGTAAGGATTAATTGCAACTAAAAATAAACCTGAATATGTATAAATTAAATCATCTTGATACCGAAGTAATAAATTATGTATGACTGAAGCTTCATTTAAATGGGTTAATTCTGCCATATCATTACATTTATCAAATTGGGTAGGGTTACATGGTTGTAACAAATTTTGATCTATGATTTTTTCTTGATGATTGATTTTAACTTTGACTTTGTTATTATCTAGATATTCTAAAACATATCCCTTGACAAATATATCTGTATCATTTGGTACCCATACCCAATTTTTAATATCAGACATCTTGAATCAATTTGTTTACAATTTTTACTCAGATCAAAATTTCTTATTTTAGTCGCGACGGGAAAATTTATGTTACAGTTTCCTAAAATGGAAGTATGTTTGGATCTGGAGATCTGAAACATGACTTAATTAGGAAAAATGGCTGCAAAATAGGGAAAATGTATAACAAAATGGAATTTATAACCAGAAACAAGCAGATAAGAGTTTAAAATACGAAGAATACCAGTGTTTGACATCTAGATATCTAATTAGTCTAATTAGTCACGCCGTGAGTAAAGTGTACTACAGAATAAATAAGTTTGTATTACTATAAATCTAATAAATTTACACCATCATTAGTCTTGTTATCACTATAAATCTAATAAATTTACATCATCATTAGTGTTGTTATTATTATTGTTATCTTTAAAAACAGGTTCATCATTATCAAATAGATCAATCAACTCATTATTAGGTTTGGCTTTATCAATTGAGAAAAAATTTCGATTTAATTTTACTTCTTCTTTCTTTGGTGACTCATTTTCTGGTTTTGTTGATGTGAAATCTGTAAAATCATCATCCTTTTCATCCTCTTCATCATCATCCTCATGCTTTTCTAACTGTTCTAACTGATCAATATCTAAATTAAATGACTGTTCTGATTGATGGTGATCTGTTTCAAATAATGTTTCTGGTTTATCAATTTGTGGTTTCTTTGAACTAAATAAAGTAGCACCAAATAATGGAAACCCAGTTTTCCTTTTATTATGAGTAGATGAATCTAATGTAGTTTCACTTTCAAATGAGTTCCTCGATTCCTCTTCTTTAGCTGTATTAAACCCAAATAAATTGCCAAAAAAGTTACCACTATTAGTTTTCAAATTGGCATCTTGTTTTTCCAATTCCTCTTCTCTTAATTTTAATTTTTTCAAATACGTTTCATAATCATTCTTCTTTCTCTCTTCAATTTCTTCCAACATTTTTTGAGTATGGTATTGTCGTATCACTTTAATCCTATCCGATATAAATTTATTACTTTCCAGCTCTATAGCTCTGTTTAATCTATGATTTATTGGTTCTTTTGAAAATTTTAAATTTAATTTTTCGATTAATTCATTTTTAGATTTATCTACTTCTTCATGATGTTCCTCAATTTCTTCCTTTATACCTTTTAATTTTTGTAATTGTTTTTTCCTTCTTGCTATGTATTCATCAGTTGAAGACCAAGTAAATAATGCATTATTTAGTGAAATTGTTGATATTGATTTATCATCATTATTTTGGTTCAACCAGTTGTTTAATATAATATTTGAAGCTTGTTCTATTATTGAATTCTTCCATCGTACTATATTACTTGAAGAATCATCATTTATAAATTGTCTATTATAAGATTGAAATTGAGTATATAATTTATTACCTTTTGCAGTTTGGTGAAGTATTGATTCTGGATAAACATTGGTATCTACTTGATGATCCAGTATATTATAATCCTTGAATATTATATCTATTATATCTTGTTGTTCATTGTTTGTAGTATTATCCATTTCATTATTTAATATTTAGCCCTGGTTAAAAATTATTTTTCATCAAAACATAAAAATGTATGAAACAGTCGTATTCCCACAATTTCCACAATACAAGATATTTATAAGTTTATATACTAATCTAACAGATGATAATATAAAAACTATTAAACAAGAATTAATATTTCAAAACTCAAAGTACAATTACTGCTTTTTAAATACAAAATTCATCATTTCAAAACAACATCTTCTCCAGAGTGTTTATAAATCAATACTAAATTATGATCATGAAATAATGTCTGCTAATACTTTAAATACTGAATTTATATATAATTTGTCTCCAACTAATAATATAGGAGATGCTATTAAAAAATTTGGTATACTGGAAGATTGTAAAAATACGATAATTATTAAATTGGTTGAAGATGAAAATATAGAGGAGAAGTTAGAAGAAATAATGACGGGCGAATCAGTTGAACTCACCGATGAACTATTAAGTAGTCTTGTCGACTTACAAAGGTTTAAAAAGTTGTATAAACTAAATGATGCTAAAATTGACCTAAATAATCTTGAAAATTTAACCCAATTAGCTATTGGTGCTTGTGTATTACGTGGATGCTAATTACTTTTTATATGCAAATTGTTTAATATCTACTCTAGAAAATTTCTTTATAGGTTTTTTAATTGGCAGATTTATTACATCTTCTTCACTTACATCATCATCATCTTGACTAAATTTTTCTTTTCTTTGTGGTGTATTCATATTCTTTTCTTGTAATGGTTTCAAACTATATGAAAATGTGTCTCTTAATGATATCATACATTTTTGTAAATGATCTTTTTTAATTGGTGATTCGTCAATTTCATCATCTTGTGAATTTAAATTAAAATTCTCTTCATGTTGAACCATTTTATCTATTTCTTCTTCTGTTGGTAACATTGAATCATCTATTTCATCAGGTATATTATCTGTATATACTTCATTTTCTTGTATAGCATATTCTTGATCCTCATCTTCCTGTATGTTTTCATCATCATCTGTTGGATTCTCTTCAGATTGAGGTTTAAAAAATTTACTGGCAGTACCATTCTTACTCTGTGTTAATTTGTCTATTCTTTTATCAATATTTGTCTTCCGTATGGATTCAACTTCACTCTTTTGTCTTTTTATAGATTGTGATGATTCAATTTGAACTCTTTTAGTCGATTTCAATAAATCTACAATAGATCTTGTCTTTACACTTAATTCTGATTGAGATCTAATTGCACTTTGACCTTTCTTTGATTCATATTTAACCGAATTTGATTTTAGTAGACTCAAATTTTGCTCTCTACTTATTAGTATGTCATGAGTATGTGGGTGTATTTTACCATTACAAATTTGTACATATAAATCATTTGTTAATTTCTTACCACAACATAATTCGAGTAACTCTTCATTTACTTCATCATTTACCTCATTTAAACTTGTCAATTGTTGATCTTTTGGATTAAATACTTTTTGGTATTGGAATGCTAAATTAGCATGAGCAATTTCGATCTTTAGATCATCTGGAGAACCACTAAATTTACCTGTTGCCCTTAATGCAATTAAAATCTTTTCCAAATTATTATACTTTCTTACTAATTGAAATGCAGTTTTTAAACCTATTCCAGGTATACCTTTTGTATAATCACAACCTGATATCATTGCAACTAGTCTCATTTGCTCACGACTGTATTGGCCTAGGTACGGAATTTGCCTAACTTTATCAAAATTCTCACTATCTATTTCAACACATGTACCATTATCCTTTAATTTAGTTATCAACTTTTTACATCCAAATATTAACAAATCTGAATCCTCCGACAATATCCCATCAACTAAACCAATTTTTTCAAGATAAACCATTTGAGGATCAGCTTCATATGGAGCAACAACATATTTTATACCTAATAAATCTAATTCACACATTACAGATTTAACCATTTTACTATTAACATAAGCAGCTTTCATAAATTGTTTATAAGCTAATGGTTTTTTATTATCATTATACAATTTTTCAGCCAATTTTCTCGCTTCTTCTCTTCTTTCAAGTCTTTCATTATTTGTTTCTTGTTTCATAGGTAATGATTGACCATCAAACACAAAATATGGAGTAATATTAAAATGTTTCAACATTTGAACCTTTTTTAGTATTGACGTTATATACGATCTTGTTGGTTTATTTAAACATAAATCTTCTGCACATGAGACAATACCTCTATGTAGCCAACCAAACGCATCTATTGCCAAAGTTTTATTTCTATATCTTTCTAATGAACTTGGATCTTGTATTTCTTTTAATAATGGTAATAAACCATTAACGCCCATACCGTAATTTTCAATAAAAAATTTTACGCGTTTGTTTATATTTACAATGCTACCAAGTGTCTATGTATTTCTATTTGAACCACCAATTGATATTGAAAATTGTATACCATTTCTTAAACCTTGAGTATTGTCTTGTTGATAACCAAACCTATTACTTATATAATAACCAAGATCAAAATTTGCCCAATGATTAAAATATCTTAAACCTAAACCATAACTTAATGCTCCAGATTCATCTTTAAATATATTATTTGATACATTACCAATTATTGCAGTTGCATATAATCTTAATGGATTGGCTTCATGTGCGAAACCATTTGCTTTATACAATAATGATGGAACTTTAGTATAAAATGTAGACTGAACTTTATAAAATTGTAAACCACCTTTTGGTTCGACTGAATTTTTATTAAATCCAATAAATGAATTAAATCCACCAAGATAAAATTTATCAGTTGGATGGATCGGGAATTTTGAAAATGAATATATGAAACCAAAATCAGTTTCAAAATGAGTTGTTAAAAGATTGTTAAATAAACTTTTATAAATATTTGCATTTATACTTGATTTGAAAAATTCACCTCCATTTAAATTATTTGAATTTTCTTGAATAGATGATAATTCAATATTAATGTTGAATTTAATTCCGTTAGTTGGGAAGTTTTTGGTAAGAGTGTTAATATATGAAACATTTGAATAATTTACATTATTCAAAACTGAAGTTTTTAAAAAATCACCAGTAAAGAATTTTATATCATCATCTTCAATATCATATAAATTCTTTTTATTAATTTGAAATCCATTAAATATATCAAATTGTTCTTTTTTATATAATAAACCCAATTTACCACTTAATATTTTAGATTTAAAATTCCCCCAATTTAAATTATTTGATTGACCAACATTTAAATCTATTAAAAATTTGAATAATGGATTTTTCAAACTCGATATAAATTTCCCATTTGTTAATAATACATCATATGGTTTATAAGGATTATAATCCACACCAATTGAAACCAATTCTGCATTTTCATTAAAATTATTATTTAAATGATTTAAATTCAAATTTAACATTTCTTCATTATTAAAATTAAAGAAACCTTCATTAATATTTAAATTTATTGATGATAAATCAAATGTTAATTTAGTTGGTATTGATTTTTCATTATTATAAGATTTAATTTGTTGTGGATAATTTATAAAATAATCTGGCTGTAAATTAACATCAACATTTTTAAAAACTCCAGTATTTAATAAATTAGATCTAGTTGATTGTATATTTGTAACTAATTGTGAAAATGTATAATCACTATTATCAACTAATGGTGATAATAATTTATTAAAGAACTGGTAACTAAAAGTTTCACCACCATTAATTTCAATTCTTGATAAATAAATTGGTTGAGAACCAGATTGATCTAATATATCTTGTTCTATTAATCTACCTTTAAAATCTGGATTAGTATCAACTTTTAATGAAACCATAGTAAATGTTGAAGTTGCAATATATTTTTCTATTGGTTAATGAAATTGCGAAATGTTGCGTTTGGTAAAATACAGCGTACAACGAAATTGTACACCAGCTGAGTGCCCTAGAGCTTCAAAAGATCAAGAGATAGACTATTCAATGCGATTAGGATCAACCTGAGCAATTTGAGATCGAGACCCCAATTTTATCGAATGAGCACCGGGCGATATCCAATGTGAAATGATATTTATCTAAGTTTAATCTAACTTTAATGTCTATAATCTATTTACAGTTGCTCCATCATAAGCTAAGTCTAATACTTTCCAATCACAATCTATCTTCTCGTCGTTAAATATTTTAATAACTTCATTTGCAATTAATTCATAATCACCAGTAGCCAATACTAAAACAGTTGGACCAGCACCACTTAAACAAATACCACATAAATGATCAAATTTATCAGTTGTTATATTTTCCAAAACTTTATTTAAACCAGGAATTAATTTAAATCTATAAGGTTGATGAATTTTATCTTTCATTGATTGATAAATTAGTTTATTTTTTGGGGGATCTAAAGTTAGTGACGTTATTAATGTTGATATTCTTTGTAAATTATAAACAACATCTAATCTTGAATATGAATCTGGTAAAACACTTCTTGATAAATCTGTCGAAACTTCAAAATTTGGAATAATTGTTATACATTTAATTTTCTTATTCCAATTATATGGTAAATATTCACCAATATTTTCTTGTGGTTGGTTTGTTACAATTTTATCCTTTGGTGTTGAATCAGTTGGAAGTATATAATCTAATGGTATATCATTATTTACTCCATCATTTAAATATGACCCAATAAAACCACCCAACATTGTTGGAGCTATATTATCAGGATGTCTTTCAATCATTAAACAATAATCTAATAATCTATTTTTAGACAAGTTGAGTTTTCCAATTTCGTTACCTAATATGATACCACCAACTATAGCAGATGCACTTGAACCTAAACCTCTACCCAATGGAATTGGATTATTTACAAAGATTTCAGTTCCTTTTGGAAATTCATGAATATTATTACATCTTAATATATATAAAGCAGTTTGTGTTATTAAATTTTTATTAGCATCTAATGGAACTTTTTCAGCTAAATTGCCCTGGTAATTGATTTTAATATTTTTATTATATGATGAAGTATCCTTTGATGTAACTTCTACCCTTATAGTCAAATACAAATTTAAACTTATACCCAACACATCAAACCCTGGTCCTATATTTGCAGATGATGCTGGAACTTTAATCTCAAAAGACATTGTTGATTCGAAGTGAAAAATTTTTGTTTCTTTTTACGAGATCTTAAGATGCTACCAAGTGCGTAAATTAAAATATACAAGTTTCTCTTTTTTCCCAAACTATATTAGCTGGTTCTTCTGGTAATGTAACCATTGAATTATAATCAACATGAGGTATTTCTTTACCTTGTAATCTCCACTTAATATTATATACAAATGTAGTTAATAAAGTTCCTAATTGAACATAAGCAAATTGTTCACCAATGCATCTATGTCTACCTCCACCAAATGGTAAATATGAAGATCCAACACCTTTTGAAACTTTACCAAAACCATAATCAACACCATCATCAGCACTAGTAGAACTATTTCCTTCCCATCTATATGGATCAAATTTTTCTGGCTGATTATAATAATTTTCTGAAGTATGAGCAAATCCTGGTGAAGCTAAAACATAATGACCTTTTGGTATAACATATTTTGTATTTGGTACCATTAATGGTTGTATTACTTTTCTAAAAATTGAATGTAATGGCATATGCATTCTTAAAGTTTCTTTTATAGTATTATTAACCAATGTTAATTTGTTTAAATCTTCATAAGTTAAATCATTTAAATCTTTAGTACCTTTTTCATTAAGTAAACCAGTAACTTCTTTATATAAATCTTCTTGCAATTGTGGTTGTTCAGCTAAATGTAATAAAAACCAAGCAGATGTTGAAGCAGAAGTATGTTGACCACCCATTAAAACACCAATTAATAAATTTGCAATTTCTTGATCAGTCATTTTAACACCATCTTTATAAGTTGAATTTTTCAATAAAGAATCAATTAAATCTTTATCACCTTCAATTTCATTATTTATTCTTCTTTTGTTAATTTCTTTCATATATGTAGCACTAATCTTTTGTTGAGCAGCATCTCTTTTCCAATAATGAGGTAATGGTAAATTTGGAAAAACAAAATTAATTGGAGTAAAACCTTTATCTAAATCTGAATATAATTGAGCAAATGATTCATCAAATCTGTTTCTCATTGCTTCACCCATTAAAGATCTTGAAGCAGTGAATATAGTTATTTCTGGTTGAGATTTCATAACATTTACAACACCTTCATTTTTGTTCTTCATTTCAAAATTTTTATTTGATTCAAAATAATTCAATATTTCTTGTCTAATTTGTGGAACATACCGTTTAAAAGAATCAGTTGTTAAAGCGAATTTAGCGAATTTCTTTTGTTCCATTAATCTTGAATTTGGACAATCATAAATAACACCTTTACCAAATACAGGTGTAGTTAAATGTTTATAAGCATCTTCAGCTGAAACTTCAGATAATTTAGCATTGAATATAAATTCATGACCTTTTGGACCTAAATAAACAGTCATAATTTTACCCAATAACATAAAACTGAAAACATCACCGTATTTTTGTCTACATTGTTCAAAAAATTCATAAGGTTGTTGACCATAACCAACAGCAGAACCAAACCAAGGAATCCAATAAAAAACCAATGGAGCTCTATCATTTCTCAAGGAATATAAAAATTGCCATACGATATTGTATAAAAATGGTATTATAATTAAAATTAAAACTTGTTTTAATAATGAAAATGATACAAATTGTGAATAAACTTGTAAAGACAAATCAATTAGATTATCAACTATAGCCATACTGAACTGAAGTTTAAATAACTGGACTTTACTTTCTTTTATACTTCAAAATGGTCTGATTCAAACAGAGTTATTCGATGGTTAAAAAAAAATTTATACGAGATCTCGTTTACTGACGCGAAAAAATTATTGTTGCAAATTTAGATGCTACCAATTTCGTTCATCAAATAGTAATCATTCAATTTATAATAATACTATACACCTATTCTAATTGTTTATCAATTTTCATACCCAACAATTTAGCTTTCATAATCAAATCATCATGTTCTTTTTTCATTCTATAATTTTTCAACTCTAAATGTTTAATATATTCAATACTTTTTGCTAAAATTGTTCCTTTATTTAATTTTCTAGCTGGTTCTAAACCTTCTAAATCTATATTTTCATCTAATTGATTAATGTCAATACCATTCATTTGATAATCTAAATCTTCATCTGATGAATCATCATAATTTATACTACCATCTTCTTGATTTTGTTGTTTCATTAATAATTTTTCTTTTAATTTCTTGGTTGCTAATATTCTTAATGTAGGTACTGAATCTTGTAATGAGTTAAATTTATCATTAATTTTATTTCTATATCTTTGTTCAATTACATTATGTGCTGATTTGATTCTTGGTCTACCTGGATGAGGATTATGATTTATTGGATTACCAACTTCATCTGATAATTTACTTGATTTCTTACGAATCAATCTAGTTGGTGGTTTATCAGTAGTAGTTAATGGTGAAACAGGTGGTGAAGAATTATTGAATTGTATATTTGCAGCTTGACTTGTTAACTGTTTTGGATCATTGAAGTTTAATACTGATCCCACCTCTTCTTGTTTTATGAAATTTTGTTGATTGATAGATAATGGTGATGCTAATGGAGTTGTATTGTGTAAAAATTGATCTAAATTTTCATTATAAATTATTGGTTGTTCAATTTCTACTGAATTTGGCAAATTACCATCTTGGAAGCTACCATTTAATGATTTTGATTTTACAAATTCATTATTTTGATAAGGTTGAAATTGTAATGCTAAATTTAAATCAAATTCAGGTTGTATAACACCATTATTTAGTATTTGTTGCTTTTGTAAGTCATTATTTATTAATTCATGATTTGATAAGGATGTTTTAGTACTTGATGGTGAAATCAATGAAGGACATTGATTATTTTCTAAATTCATACTATTAACTTGTGGACTGTTTTCTAATTCAATACCATGTTCAATATCAGGATTCTGTTGTTGATAGTTTCCATTTTTATCAAACAAGGAATTTATAAATGCATTATAGTTATTATTAATCTTATATGACATTTAGTTCGGTTATCATTAATTCTCTAAATTATAGTTGTATTTATATAAACTTTTCAAAATTATAAAAAAACCGTTATTTATATCTTTTTCAACAAAATCTCTGACCTTTATTTTCAAATTATCTACGTAAATGTATAAACTTATCAATTATAATATTGAATGGGGGAATAAATTGCAATAAATTTTCTTAACTAGGTAAAATTTAACAATAATAGTAGTTTGAACAGGTTCTAAATAATATTAAGAATAGTTAAATTGTTGGTTTAATATAATAGTTCAAAATAATGACTAGCTGTAACGAGTTTCCTGAATTGGTGAATTATAATTTGATAGTGAATCAATGATAGACTAAATAATAAATGACGTTAAAAAATCAAACTGATAAAAAAAAAAGAAGTGATAAGGAAACTGGGGTAGATCTATGATATTAAATAATATGAATCTTGAATTGAATAGTTTAAACAGTTGTTCTCTTTGTTGTTGATGAGATTTTTAATGGTGATAGAATGCAAATTTATGTGAAATGATTTTTGATAATAAACATTGTCAAAAAAATAAAAAATTCCTTTAAAAGTTTAAAATAAATATCGTGAATTATTATCTAAATTTTAGACATCAATGTAGAGTTATCATTTGACATTGTGAATGTATTAGAGAAAGTGGTAAATAACGGGTAATTTCTATTCCTAATTTAAACGCTGAAAAAAAAGAGGAATAATGTATACCCTGGGCTTCATTCAATTAGATTAAACAGCTTTATTAGAACCTCTTCATCTTTACACACTTGTTACATTTCACCTATAAATTGATAATTTGTCCCATGTACAAAATGAAAAATATTCCTTCGATTTTAGATCATCTGAAATTGATAATAATATATTTTGCATACCAGCGGGTAAAGAAAAAGAACAACATTGTTCATAACACCTATTGTGGATCATACTAGTATTATCAACTATGACATCGAATGCTAGCCTCGAATTTTATGTATGAATACTTAAGGTACAATAAACTGAAATTTTCTACCATGTATGGCTGCAAACATTCCACTTTAATCATATGTTTTCAATTGGTAACGAAGATACAAGCCTTTGTTAATGTACTATTTAATTATCCAAAACAATAGCTACTTACGGAAGAATGTTGAAACTAGGTTTAAAATATTTAGTTGTTAATCACAAAATCGCCAACTAAACTCTTTTCTTCTCTTTCAACTAATCCATTTTGAACTATTAGACTATTACTCAGCAAAATCATTCGACTCTTACATATAGAAGAAATTTAGATAAGACTAAAGATTACTAAAACTTTGACATCTTAAACAGTTGGTAAATCCAATCAAATTTATAAAACCCTAAGTTTAAGTTATTGCAACTCCAATTATACTTCATAGTTTTCAGTTTATCTTTCTAGCTAAGGTTAAAACACAAGAATAAAGTAGGATATCATTAATTATAGGGTTCATCGATGTCCTGTTCATTACTTTACTCTTTTTAAGTTGATCAATTTTTCTTCTTTACACAAAATTCAAATGTAACTCATTGAGGAATTAAGCTTGTCAGTTGTTGATCATGTATATCAATTACAGTCATTCACCGTCGATTCCTCAATATTGCTTTATTGTGATTTTTCAAATTGTATTTATTTTGAAATCGTACGATTTTGGGTGCAATTTTCCTGCATTCAAGAGTCGTTGACATATCGCTTAACTAAAAAGAATTTACATAACTCTACATCTAGCCAAACAATTGTCCAAATCTCACTTCTTTAATGCTTCGATTTACATTATTTGACATAAACGAAACAATTTTATAGATTTCAAAGATAATCGAAGAAAAATTGATGTATATTGCAGCCATCAACAGGTACGATAATGCTAGGCAAATACCAATTCAAAATTTGGCAAGTCTAAGCTACCAATATTGTACATAACTCAACATTTTAGTGCCATCTCAAAATTTCTCTTGATGAACAACTCAGGGTAACCTTTTTGCAGCCAAAAATAGGAAACATTTTTTAGGGGGGGTTTGTACCACCCCCTAAGATGCGAAAAAAAAAATCAAATTTACGAGAAGAGATGATATGATAAATTAACCAGATTTGAAGATGTCTGATTTACATGATTTATGTAAGTTTCCAAATAGACCTATAAATAATGAATACTTAGATCAATTGAAATATTATCTAGAAAGTGGTATACCATCAACTTATACTATAGAAGAAGCTTATAATTATACAAATAATATAGAAACAGAACCAACGTCAACTACCACTCCATTACATTTAATATGTACTCATTTACCAAAAGAAGTAAGTAATGAAAAACAAGAGATAGTAAATTCAATGGTCTCTACTTTATTTGAATATGGAGCTGGTTGGTCATTAATTGATATAAATAATGATACTCCTGGTTGTATTTTGATAAAACGTGATTTAAAACTGAATCCAATTTATGATTTAATTGTTGATGCTGGTGTAAGGGCAGAACTTTTATTAAGGAAAGTAAGTGAATATGATATGGAGATTATTGAAGATGACGAGGAGAATGAATTATATAAACAGTTTGAACAAGAAGAAGAACAAGAAGTTGTACCTGAGTTGGTAAAAGAAGAACAAGCTGAGGTAGATGATGCACCTGATGCTCCTTCACAAAATCAAGAGTCATATTTAAATTCTAAACTAGAATACGTTGACAATGCATTGATAACAAAAGATAGAAAAGATGGAGTCATGATGTCATGGGAATCTAATATAATGAAGTTAGGTTGTGATACCCTAAAGAAAGGGTCTTTTATAGAGCCAAATGAATTAGATTCAGAGGTTAACATATTAAATATTGGGTTTGGTATGGGTATAATTGATACAATGATACAAAATGAAATACCATTAACTAAACATTATATATGTGAAGCGCATCCAGATGTTTTAAAAAAATTAAAAGAAGATGGATGGTACGATAGGTCCAATGTTGTTATACTTGAAGGTAGATGGCAAGATAAATTAAATGAAATATTATCGAATGGAAATTTATTCTTTAATGGTATTTATTATGATACTTTTAGTGAACATTATTCAGACATGTTAGACTTATTTGACATAGTAGTTGGATTATTGAAACCACATGGTATATTTAGTTTCTTTAATGGGTTAGGTGCTGATAGACAAGTGATATATGATGTTTATAAAAAATTGGTTGATTTAGATTTATCTAATTATGGATTAGATTGTAAATTTACAGAGGTAGAAGTACCAAAATCTACATTAATTCAAAATGATAAAAGTGTATGGGATGATGTTAAACGATCATATTGGTCATGTCCAATATATTATCATCCTGAAATTAAATATATTGACTAACTAATTTAGATTTTTCCATTTCTATATTACAACCTAAACCAATAAATGCTTCATCTAATGCTTTTTCAAATACATTTTTAATTCTCCAACCACCACCAAGATATTCTTTGTTCTTTGCCAAATTATTTACAAAGGGATCAAAATAACTATCTTTTATATTATCTTCAATATGATATAATTCATCAATTGTATTGGGTATAGGTAATAATTTATAATTTTTATTTAAATCTCGATCACCTTGGAATGGAGTAAACGGTACAATAATTTCTTCTTTAACTTCACCAGAAAATTGTTGATTGAAATTTTGATCCAATTGATTATTTATCGCTTGTAATTGTTTCCTTCTTAATGAACTTCTTTTCAACATTTGATTTTGTTGTTGTTTTATTAATTCTTCACTATTCATACTTGAATTTGTCATTTTATCTAATAATTCTTGTTGTTGTTGTTTTTGATATTCAACATCTTCAACCTCCATTTGTTTTTGGATTTTAAGTTTTTCTTGTTTTAATCTTTCCATTGATTCTTGATATTTAACTAAATCTGAATTCTTTTGAGATTCTCTCATATTCTTTTCAAGAATTTCAATTTTATGATCTTGTTCATATTTATTTAATTCTGCTTCTGTTTCTTCTGAATTTATACCATTATTGAGATTAAAGATTATCTCTTCTACATTTTCCAAATACTTGTTATACTCCTTGAGGTTTTCAAAATCTTCTTCTGTTTTATTGTATACCTGCGCTACTCTTCTCCTTATATCAACTTCTTTTTCAATTTTTAAATCATCAAATACTTGTTGTTTAAACTTGTTTTTTCTTAATATTTTACCGCATTTCGGATAAGGACAAGGAGCTGGACCTAAACTAAAGATTCTATCAACACATGATTCACATATTTTATGATAACATTCTGGATTTATAAGAAATTTCATATTGGGGCTCAAGTATTTATCAGTTTTACAAATGGGACACATATCTGCGTCCTCATCTGTAAGACGTGTCCCATCTGAGGTTTGAATCATATAAAACTTGTGGTAGTTGGTATAAATGAATTAGTAATTAATTTCTGATTTTATTCTGAAACAAATTTATTTTTTTATGTTGCGTCAAGTGTCGAGAAATATATGACATTGAAATATGACAATAAATGATTATAATAGAATCTCAGAGCATACTGGTAAGGTATATAGCTACAATGTAACAACAACTATTATTTGTTATTCGATTGTAATTGCCTCTTGCATATCAAAATAATCACTATTTAAAGAGACGACGACTGCAAAAATTTACTTGACACATATAGCAATGTTATTTCCAGTTATCACGTTATTATTCATTTTCATTTCAATCTCAACTTGTTCTTATCCAATTAGAAAGAAAACATGCAATTGTAGAGAAGAAATTCCTTCAATGTATGAATTTTCCAATTTTTTGGGTGTAAATTATAAAATTGAAGGATTTGGATATAGTTATCCCAAACAAGATCAAATTGATGCTATACAAGATTTGATTGTTGATTCAGTTAGTGTTTCAAGTACAAGTAACCGATTTTATTTATGTTCTGCAGAATGTGTATATTATAAGATTAATAAAACTTATGAAATTTATGGTGCTATTGGTTTAGACAAGACTGAAGTTTTAAATTTGAATTGTAATAGTACTTCTAATTTTGGTGATTGTTTAATTGATACATATGATGATAGGAATGCTAAAGTTATTGATAATCCAACTACAACTTTGAGATCAAAAGTAAAATTGAATAGAAAAACAACATTGAAAAAAGACGATTTATCAAATAAGTTGCAATATGATTAGGAAAATATGTTTGTTTAGATTAGATTACAGTAGACTAGATTAGAATATATATATAATATTATTAAACTTTATGTTGTATTATAGTGGTAGCACACTATTTAATCAATTTCAAGGGACAGTTTTGATGACTTAACTTCAGAAACCACATAAACCAAATTAACACCAAGCTATACACCTAATCAAAGTGATTTCATGAGTGCTCCAATCTTATTTCATCTGGTGTTTCATCTTTTAACCAAATTTTGCAGCCAAATTTGCAACCAAAATTCATCAGTCCTGTATATAACTCTTTCATTGATTCGCATATAAAAAATTTTTCAACATTAGAAACCAATAGTTGAATTAGGTAAATGTTTAAATCAATACTAAAACATAATAAATCATTTTCAACTATATCTATACGTCGAGCAGCATCGCCTACTGCACCAGATGCATCAGTAAAAGAAAGAAAAAGGAAAATAAAATCCGATTTAAAATTCAAGGAATTGGATAATTTACCAAAACATCCATTATATATGCCAATATCACAAGCATTAAATTATTTAAGATCATTTGAAATTGGTAGACCATCAAAATCAACAAATATAATCTGTACATTATTTATTAAAGGTGAACAAGGTGCAATTCCAATTTCAGGTACTATAAATATACCATTCCCACCATATCGAAAAATTAAACCAATTATATTTACATCAAATAATGAAGTTAAAGAAGTATTAAGTAAAACTAATTTAGATATAATGATTGGTGGTAATGAATTAGTTGATAAATTTTTATCACAAGAATTAACACCAGATTTATTTACCCATGCATTTGCTACACCAGAATTGGAAAGACATTTAAAAACAAATTTAGGTAGAATTTTAGGTCCTTCTGGTTTACAACCAACTGCTAAAAAGGGAACAGTAACTGATGATCCAAATAAAATTTTACAAGTATTAAATTCTTTTCAAATTAGACAAAAAGATTCAAAAATTGATTTCCCAATTGGAAATTGTGATTTTAATGATTACCAAATTATATCAAATTTAAAATCAATAAGTGAATATATTAATAAAATAATAGATGATCCAAATGTAGTGAAGAAGAATAAATTGGGTTATTGTTATATAAGTACTGGTAGAACACCACCTTTAGTTATAGATTTTAAATAGTCATCTTGTATATATTAGATATCTTTTTTAATTTCATCTACTTCTTTATATCCTATTATGCTTATTGTAATTAAAATCCAAGATGGAAACCATCCAAGCATAACTATAAACCAAGTCCAACACTGTAAATCATTCCATGAAGTTAATAATTTTGAATAAATTTCTGGATGTTCAAGATATCGACTTCCTATATATATGATGAAAAATGGATTCGAAATGATTGAAATTAATTTGGCTATTTTAACTTTTCTTTGTTTTAATAATGTGGGTATAAATGTTAAAGGAAATCCTAATAAACCAATTATAAAAGCTAATGAAAAATGAACAATTAATAAAGCTGTAATTAATAAACTTATAAAAAATAATGATATTGAAATTAATGCAAATGAAAACTGATTATTTTTAAATTCAAAATTTGGTAATAATGATATTACACCTAATAAACTCATTCCAATTTCAAAAAATTGAGTATTTGGTAATGTAAATGCAATTATTAAACATCCAATTTCGACAAATGCTATAATATTAAGGAAAAATGTTAAATTATCAAATATCATTTCAACTTTAATATTATTTAAAATTGAACTTAATGAACTTAATGCAAATGAAACTGCTAACAATACAGCACTAGGTAAATAAGTACCAATTGAAACAAAATTCTTTGGTGATAACATCAAATAAAAGAAAAATGATTGATGAAATTTTTCTAATAAATTATTAACTGACCTAAATGTTGAATCAACAATTCTTCCAAATTGAGTAACATCATGACCTGCACTTCCCACTGCTTTTATTGTAAATGCTTGTATTTGCCACCCTGAAAATGCTTCACATCCATATAAATCATTAGTTAAACCAGTTAAACTAAGTTTCAATATGCCCTTAAATAATGTATTTAATCTAGTATTAAAATTCATTAAATTATCTTTATAACCCTGTATTGATTTCGATATACCTTCATGAGAACTAATTAAATTTGCCGTATTTAATAAATCTAAATTTGGTAATTGACCATTTAAACCTTCATAAAACATTTGATAATAATTAAAATAATCACCTTGTTTACCATATTCCATTATAATAGCAGCTTCAATAGAACCAGCAGTTTCATCTAATGTAGTATGATAAGCTTCAACCCAAGATCTTAGAACTTTACCTGAATTCTCGGGGAATATTAAAATAATATTCTTTGACCAAATTGACATTTTATTAAAATAACGAATTAAAGCAAGAGCCAAACTTAAAGCACCTTCATTATATTCTTTATCTGAGTTAAACCAAGGTACAACTAATGCCATTGCTTCAGTATTTTCACCTCTTGGAGCATGCATTATACTGTATAAAGTTTGATTATTATGATATGAAACTTGTAAATTTAAATCTTTTAACCATGATTCAACCATTGAATTTCTTTCATTTAATGATAGGTTTTCTAATTTACCAAATTCTTCTCTATAACCTCGGACTACATTCCATTCAGATTCCCTAAAATACAGTGTAACCTGGGCAGGCATCAAAGCGTTTTCAGAAATATATACATTTCTATAATTCCCATCCAATGGTAAATAACATAACCAAGCAACACTTAAAGCAGCAAATATGAATGATAATTTAGGTAGTAAATGTATTAGTTTTGGTATAATACCCAATTTATTAATCTTTCTATAAACAGTTTCAGCTAATGCCATTTGGTATAAAATTTGGTGATAATTTTTTTGTTTCGCATTTTTTACCAATTCTGAAACAAATGGTATTAAAGGTTGAATGAGTTATAAATTATTACAAAGACAGTTGAGAAGATTACCAATACCGAGAAATATAATACTAGATGGTTCAAGAACTATAAAACATTTGTATTTAAACGAAGAAACTAAACATTTACAATCAATATTCAATGAAATATTGAATAAAGAACAATATAGAGATGGTATACCCAAGTTATTAGATTTGATATATATAAACAAACCATATTGGTTAATAGAGTTAGATTCTTTGAAATATACTAAATTTAAAGGATATTGGCCTGAAGTTCATTTAATTGAAGAATTAACAAATAATAAATATTTACTCGATCGGTACTATGGAAATTATCAAAAACTGTTTTCAGTTGTTAAATTCATGGGTGAAAAACCAAATGAGACCTTACCGTTAATAACAAGAGCCGAAAAAGATCATCATATCAACGAGGTTGTCAATAATGCAAAAAATGCATTCAAATTAATAATTTCAAATAAGACAATATTTGAAGTTTCAAAAAGACCATTTGAAGTATTATACTTTCCTTCAAAATTGGGTAAAATAGAATATCAAAAGGGTAGAGAAATAAGATTCAAGAATAAAATAAAGTACGTAAAAGAATTGTTGAATAAATTTCCACCAATGGAGAAATCACAATTAATTAAATTATTTCAAAGTATAAATCAACCTATAACTCCAAATTTTTATAAACATCTACGGAGAAGAAGAGCAAATTATAATAAGATAGATAGAGATGTATTGAATTTAATTATGAAAGTTGGTCCTGTTTCCGACCAAGATTTTCATGAAATTTTTCAAACTTATAGTGATAGACAATATACTTATTCAGAAGGTAATTATATTATTTACTCAAATTTGAAGACTGTATAACATAATATTTGTTGCATCCTTACCCAAATTTAAAAATTGTATAATTTTGATTTTTTGAATCTGCAAGACATCCAAATTGATTATTCAAACATAATCTTTTTGGTTCAAAATTAATCTTCGGTAACTGGATTGGTATTATACTATTTATATTTATAATTAATAAATTTTTGTCAGTTAATGCAATCAATGAATCTTGATCAAACTCAAATAATTTAACATTTGGAATTGACGATAATTGTTTCCTTAATGATGTAATTATCAAATTTGAATTAGAATCAATATAAGCTATAATTATTTCATTATTCCATTTTGTCAATTTTAAACTTGTATATAGCTTAGGTAATTTTATAGATTGAATAAGATTAATAGATATGATTGATGAATGATGATTTTTTATACTTAATAAAATTAATTCAAACTGATTTTGAAATGTTCTATGTTGTTGTACCATCAAATCAGTTTCCTTATTTTTCATAAATTCTAAATCTTCAAATTTGAAATATTTCAAAATTGATGGGGTTGTTAATTTTTCATTTATATATTCTAATACATTTGAAGTTGAATAATTTAGTTCTACATTTTCTTGATCGTTTAAAGTATCTAATATAGTTTTTATCCAATTTAAAAATTCATCAAATTGATCAAATTCAATACGTAAATCCCATAAAAATTTATAATAAAATTTTAATAAATCTTTACAACATTGTAAAAATTGATCAACATTATCTAATCCAATTAAATGTTTATCCCATTTAATAATCCCATTAATATCACCAACCAAAATAATAATTCTTTCCATTATTGAAATCAAATATTGAAAAATTGTATTTAAACAATACTCTTTTAAATGAGTTGACATTTTGACTAATTTTTTATATCCTCTTTCTCCAAATTGATTCAACCAATAATCTTTAGAACTCTCTGGTATTAAATTTGTAATTAATAAATCATTTAAAAATGTGAAAATATCAACATTTCGTATATCTTCATTCAAATTAGATAAATAACGATCTAAAATAATAACAAAAGTTCTCAATTCAGTTTCTAAATTTTTGATTGTACTAGTTATATTCTCCATCATTTGACTCAATTGACATAATTTTAAAATCGTATCAATATATAATGGCTTATTCTCAATGTTGAAATTTATTCTAATCAATTTATCCTCACTTAAATACACTTGATCAAATAAATCCAGTTGAACCTGTTGAGTTATTTTATATTCACAAGGTAGATTAATAGTCCACAATTTGTTAAAATTGAAAATAATTTCATTATCATCAACAACTACCAAATAATCCAATTTGGTTTCCAATTCATAAATTTTAGGAAATTTAGATAATTTATCATTATCAAGTTTATATTCAGTTTTATTCCAGTTTAAAAATTGAATATTATTGAATTTATAATCTAAAATTTTGATTAAATTTCCATCATTTGAATTGTATATTTTAATAAGGTTATCTATACCACTTAGACAAAAAAATTTATCATGAAACGTAATTTGTTTAATTTGAGATTTATTGTTTATTGAATAGATACGTTCTCCATTTATTCTATAACACCAAATTGACATCTTATTCATTGATATGAATATTAAATTTAATTGTGGACACCATGTAAATATACAATTTGGATCATATAATAATGTTGGTAATTTACCATTATATATAATTGTAGTCATTCATGAAGCTGAAACCTAACCAATTAACTTTTCAATTGATTGATGATTGTTTAATCGTATTTGGTTGTAAATAAAAATACGAGATTTTTTTTTTTATTCAATTTGTTTCAGATTTTGTTGATAGTTGCAAAATAATTGAAATGTACCAGTATAAGAGAAATAGATAGAGCAAGAGTAAAAAAGAGAGTTCTACTGGGTATAACATGGATCAGAATGAATATTTGAGAGAAAAACTGGATGAAAAGATGGATTTTTTGTATGGATTATTGTATACTGAAGTTATGTAACTGACAAATAGTAGAGGAATTTGCAGCTACTTTGAGAACTAGGGTTGAATATGACTCAATACTTGTCTATGAATATTACCTAGCGTTAGTGGTCAGTCAAAATAGATGTCTGGTATAATATGATAACAATCTACTAGTAAATAAGCATTTTTTCCACCTTAATCACCTTACATATGAACACAACCGTTTACTTAAAAGATCAACTAACCAAAATTAAGTTGGACGATTACTCAAACTCGGAACTCAATTTGACATGGCAGCAGCAATTGTCATTCTTTCTCATTAAGCAGCTTCAAATCGATTAATTTGAGACCCAACATGTGACTAGCTTCTTTCAACAGCGTTCTCTAAAGCATGCATCAAAGTCTTTTATTTTCAACTTAATTTGAATTCTATAACTAGAACAAACTAAATCTTGAACTAAAAATATATAATAATAAATACGTCAGGCACATTCAATATTGATCGGCAAATATATCAACTTTAATGAATGGCTATAAGTATAAATTAATCTCAAAAGATCAGTACCAATTTGACTTCCAATATTCAATATCACTAATGACCAAAAAAAAAACTATATACTGATCATGCCGAAATGCTTGCTAATGCAATGATCGAGAAGCTAACCATATTAAAAAGAACAACTTTTATACCGACACGATGCTGAGTGATTTGATAACGGAGGTCTAGCCTAAAACCTTGACACAACCATTATGTCACTAAAATATCGGTCTAGCCTAAAAGCTTGACACAACCATTATGACACTAAAATATTCTCTTCAACTTGAACTTGAAATTTAATAAATCATGACTTAAAATCGATGTAACCACAGTTATTGACATGGAAAGGACTTCAAAAGAGCCCAAAAATTCGTCCAAGATAAATTATCAGAAAACCAGACATCGAATGCATCCAGATGTAAGCAAATCTTCCCTAATTGTTCGTTCAAGCTTGAATATAAACAACTTACTTGATCAACAAATCTTCAACATAATACAAATTTTCAATATTTGTTGATAAAAAAAACAAAACGAAAAAAAAAAACAAAATTTATTTTTTGAAATCAGAAATCAACAAATATCAAATAACAAATAACCAAGCACAATTTATTGAAAAGCGTGTCATATATTAATATAACAAGACATACACAATATGAATTATTCAATAGATCAAAATACATCATCATCAGCTTTGAGAAAAAGAAAAACACTTAAAAAATCAATTAATTTTTCAATTATGATTATTGGTGAATCAGGTTTAGGTAGATCAACTTTAATTAATACTTTATGTGGTGGTAATTCTATAGTTCCTTGCAGTAGTACCATTTTACAAGATCCTTTTAGTAAAAAATTATCGTTAAGACATGAAAATGTTGAATTAGAAGATAATGAAGGTCATAAGATTTCATTAAATATAATCGATACACCAAATTTTGGTAATGCAATAAATTGTGAAGATGATTTTAAAACTATTGTTGATTTTATTAGACATCAATTTGACGAAGTTTTATTAGAAGAAAGTAGAGTTAAAAGAAATCCAAGATTTAAAGATGGTAGAATTCATTGTTTAATTTATATGATTAATCCAACTTCGCATGGTTTAAGTGATATTGATGTAAAATTTTTAAAATATATCAATAATTTAGTTAATATTATACCTGTCATTGCAAAAGCTGATAGTTTAACTACCCAAGAATTAAAATTAAATAAACAATTAATATTACAAGATTTAAATCATTATAATATTCGATTTTTTAAATTTAATGAATATGATTTTGAAAGTGATTATATTGATGATGAAATTATTGAATATAATAAATATTTAAATTCTTTAATTCCATTTGCAATAATTGGTGCAAATGAATATAAACAAAATACTCATCAAGAACAACAAGATTATGATTCTGGTGATGATATAATTAAATTAAGAATTAAAGATAATAGATATTTTAAACCAATTAATATTGATAATCCTGATATTAATGATTTTACAATTTTAAAAAATGTTTTATTAATTACCCATTTAAATGAATTTAAAGATTTAACTCATGATCAAATCTATGAAAATTATAGAACAGAAGCTTTAAGTGGTAAACAATTTCAATATTCAAAAGGTGATTCAATGACAACTAATTTAAATACAAGTGTTGAAAATTTGAATTTAAATCAAAATTTTAATAATGGTACTATAACTACAAATGGTAATGGTCATCATTCAAATGGTCACAATGGTAATTCTGAATCTGATTATTTATTAAAAGAAGAACAAATTAAATTGGAAGAAGAAAGGTTGAAAAAATTCGAAGAAAGAGTTCATCAAGATTTAATCAATAAAAGAAAAGAATTATTAGAAAGAGAAAATGAATTAAAAGAAATTGAAAAAAGGTTACAAGCTGAAGGTTTGAGAATTGATGAAAATGGTGATTATGTTAAAATTGATGAATAAGGATGCAGTAAGAATGCAAAAAGGTATATATATATCAAAATTGATGACTGAATAATTAACTAACTATTTATAATGCAACGTGAATTTATTTAAACTAATCTATAGTCTATCTAATCAATCGTAGTTGTTCTTCAAAGTGGTTTTCAGTTACTCTTTTGTATTTATATAACCACTTATTTGTGAAAAGTAGTGTACCTTTTTGTTCTTTAACTGGTTCTACATAACCAATTTTTCGCATTAAGTTTAAGGCGACTCGTACTAAACGATTTGGCTTATAAAGTCATTATCATGACAATCTTTCAAGATGAATAACAATTTTATGAAATCCGAAGCTTTCAATTATTTTTTTTGAGATGTCATTTTGGCCATTTTTTTTACCATACCAAAATTTTTCGAAAAGGGTAAATCTGTATATAGCTTTTAATTTACGGCCATAACTTTCAAACAAACAACAGATTATTTATATTGTAACTCAATCGAACATGCTGGACTTGGTCTTAGAAGCTCTTGATGAAAATTGAAAAGTGTGGAAATTTTGTCTAAACTCTGAGGAAAATCGAATAAATTGGCCTTTCTAAAAATCTAATTCCACAATCAAATTAAACTCATAGTATAATAAATCTATCTATATTTGTAGTTCATATAGGCAGATAAAGTTTGAAATTTGTTGTGTTAAGGTATTCATATTTGGTAAAGTAGTTTTTCGAAAGTGGTTTGAAAAGTTCGAAAAGATTTCAAACTATTTTTGGCGTCTTTAAAACACTATATGGAGATCCTTCGATATCGAGTCAGACAGATTAGCTGTATTAGAAGCAGCTAGACGCGGTTTAAGTATTCGAAATCATGAAATTTAGCATTTTTTTACATATTTTAAATTGAGTATAAAATGATCAAAAATATGTCTTATCAAAAAATTTTAACTTCACTTTGCTCGAACTTAGTTGAAATTCTAACGAGAAACGTTTTATATTTATAACTTGGGTATTGAAGGAGTTATTAGCAAATCAATATTTGAGATAAACTCTGAAATCCTGCATATAATTTATTTCAAATTTGTAGAGTTACTAATTTGAAAGAAAAAGCCGTCGACCTACGTTAAACGAGGACACTACTGGTGGATTCTTATGTCAAGGCGAGAGCTAGTACCACTCTTTATGAGAATTTTATACAACATTGGAACTTGTTAGTGCTACCAATTTTTAATTAAATTTGCAGCCATTTATGTTACAGCAAGTGTTTTAATTGCTGTTGCGCTTATGATGAGTCTAAGACACAAAATTGGTATTATAGGGGTAACAAGTATTTAAAGTCATCAAAATCATTAAAACCTATTTCACATCAACAATTCGAATTTATCATGTCAGTTCCTTCAGAAGTAACCGAAGTTGTATTTAAAAGATTACCACCTCCAAAAGAATCAATTCAACCAGATACCACCAAAGCAAACCCAACCTTCGAAGTAAAAACAAACAAGTTAGATTCACTTAAAGATGGTCAAATTTTAATCAAATCATTAATTTTTTCAAATGATCCTACTCAAAGGACATGGCTCCGGAAACCAGGGGACAACAGAAGAGCATATATTGCACCTGTCTATGAAGGTGAAACAATGGAAGCATTAGGAATTGGAGAAGTTATCGACTCCAAATCTGACAAGTTTAAACAAGGAGATGTTGTAAATGCCAGAATCAAATGGGCTGATTATAGTATCATTAATGAATCAAGTGTTTTTAACAAGATAGATAACACACAAGGTCTCCCACTTGAATATTATTTATCTGTTCTTGGAATGACTTCATTAACTGCATTCTTTGGATTAATTGAAGCCGGTCAATTGAAAAAGTATTTAAATAAAAGAGATTCAGATTTAATCATTGCTGTTTCTGCTGCTTCTGGAGCCGTTGGATCCATTGTTGTCCAAATTGCAAAACATTTATTAGGTGCTAAGAAAGTAATTGGACTCGCTGGATCGGATGCAAAGTGTAAATGGGTAGAAGAAATAGGTGCGGATTTATGTGTGAATTATAAATCTGAAAACTACCAGAAGAAGATTGATGAATTTTTAGATAACGACTGGGTCGATGTTTATTTTGATAATGTTGGAGGTGAAATATTAAGTTATTTCTTAAGTAAAATGAAAGAGTTCGGTAGAATCGCTGCTTGTGGATCTATTGCTGGTTATAATAATCCAGACAAGGCTTTGGTTTCTAATTGGTTTAATGTCGTTAGTTCAACATTAACTATTGAAGGATTTCTTGTTATGCAATATAAAGATAAAATTCCAGAAGCTACTAAAATCTTATCTGATGCTATTAAATCAGGTAAAATTCAAACTGAGAAAGCATACCATGTTGAAGAGTTAAAAGGAAATGATGAGAGGGAAAAGTTTACTGAAATTCCAAAGATTTGGAATTTGTTGTTTGATGGTGATAAACCAAATGGTAAATTGTTGATCAAAGTGAAATAGATAAAGATGCTAAATTCAGTCAAGGATGCAAAATCACGATACGACAGCCAAAGAGTATGAAAATATGGAGTAGTAATAAAGAATAAAAATATAGATAGAGATAATATAAAATTCTGATCTATTTCGATTTATATCGCATGAAGAATGGTACTAGTTTTCGCCTTGAAGTAAAAATTCACCAGCAGCGTCCTCGCTTCAAGTAGGTCGACTGCACTTAAGTTCAGATTAAAAAATTTGAAACAAATTTAGGTTATATGCAGTATAACGATAGTTAATCTCAAAATTTAAATTGCCAATAACTCGCTCAATACTCAAATCAACGTTGTCAAACTTACTTCAAGAAAAGATAGAGTTGTTTAGAGCTACCTGACGTTAACTTGGTTTGGTTAAAACATATTTTTGAACATTTTATTCGGCATTTAAAATATGGAAAAAAACGGTATTTTAGGTGATAAATAATACTTAAACCTGATTTGGCGACTTCTAAGATAGCTTTTTTGGCTTATTAACCTCTGAAAATTATATCAGAAATGATTCCGAGGCGAAATACAGATTTTGAAATTTTTGCAGAAATTTCAAACCAACCTTGCAAAATTACTTTTTCAATTTAGAACACCTTAGCATAAAAATTTCCAAGCTTATTAAAAGCCAAAACTGCAAATTTGATTAGTTTCATCATATTTTAATTTGAGTATTCAATGTGGTGATAGATTTTTTGTAAGGTGATATAATTCAAATTTCCCAATACTTACGTCAGAATTTCGAAATGTTTCAATTTTAGCCGAGAGTATCTAGAATCCAATCCAACATATTAATTGAGCTCTAATATATATAATCTGTTGTTTTTTTCAAGATTTTGGACCTAAACTAAAAGGTATTCAGATTTACATTTTTTAGAAAATTTTTGTAAGGTGAAGAAAGCCCATAATGACAAATCAAAAAAAGAATATGTTTGAAATCTATACTTTGAAATAGATAGACTATATAATTCAAGACTCCTGATTTTATATAATTGCGATGTACCTCCAGAGATAGTCTTGTTCATGACATATAACACATTATGGTTCATACGAGTCGCGCTAAACTCAGCGCGATAAATAATTTTCTCATACCAATGTTTTCAGAGAAAAAAACATACTTTGCATATTCATCTAATAAAGTAGATTATAATATTGATTGATCATTGGCTGTACTTTATCCTTGATATATCTAACTTCTTCATGTTTGGTTTAATTTAGTGCTTGTTTCAAAAGTAAAACTTAGGTTCTTACTTGAGTTTCTTAGAAATATCTATATATTCATTGGCTATATATTCTTTAGTCACTTCATCTTTGGTTTCAATGCATCCTTACCTTGACTTACACAGACTTATATTTAGTAGCAATCTCATCAAATATCAACTCTTTAGCATCCAAATCTTTAATTAAATCATGTTCAGGATTCAATTTCCTCAATTGAGAAATCAAATCATTCGTATCATCACCTAATATATTCTTCAAAGTGATTTGATTAGCGATAAAATTATCATCAACCACATTTAATGATTTCATCTGTTCAATTAATTCTTGAGCTTCGGGAACATGTCTCAATTGTAATGTCAACACTAACAACACATTCAAAATCTTAAATTTTCCTTTGGGTTCGGAATCATCTCCGAAATCACTAGCTAAAATTTCATCATAGAAATAATAACTATTATTAATATTATCTGTTTCATTTTTAATACTTAATATCCAACTTTCAAAAACTTGATAAATGGTTGAATCTCTAGCTGAATCAGGGAAATCTTTCTTAAGATTTTCAAAGATATTAATTGCCATTTTGAGATTACCTTTAATTAAATACAACTGGATTAAAATCAAAAATGGTTCTAATTCATTATATTTTTTTAATGTATTGACTGAATTGATATATGAAGAGAGGAAAACTATTGCCTGGTCTATGTCTTTCTCAAATTTGATTAAGTATAAGGTAGTGAGGATAGCTTGGAGTTCAAATTTTCCTTCTTTTATATCTTCAAAGTATGTAGAGTCATCTGTTCCAAAATCTTTTAAATCATTCCATGCTGATAATAATTGAAATAATTCTTCCGAGTCTGGAAATAAGGATTTTCCATTCTCAATTAAATTTGAAGCATCTTGTTCTAATGCTATTGTTGATCTAATTTGATATTCTAATACTTTTAATTGAACATCTGGTGAAAATGAATTTAAATCATACTGTATAACTTTGTTGTGTTGGTAGGTATGAAATTGATTTCTAATTGTATATAATTCACCTGAATCACTGAATATGTCCATATTTACCTAAAATGCCTTTCGTTGATTGTTGAACTTCAGATTTTTGATTTTTTCAAAATTTACGTGTATTGAAAATAGAAATGCTACCATGTGTGTATTTTGTATTTATCATAAACTATTTACTATGTACTATTTTTGCATCTTATAATAATTGAGCATCTCATCTCAATAAACCAATTTTGCTCATTATAATGGCATCCTAAACTTTAATATCTGTTGAGTGACATCCTTACTTTTTTCATCTGTCAAAATTGGCATCCTCACTTTCCTTCTTTTCTTATTCTATCCCAAGTTGATTTAACTTCATCATTATCAGTAATACTCTCTTTATAACCACCACCATTAACATCTCTCAAATTGGAGTCATCTTTATTCTCATCAGTGATATCAAAACCACTAGCTAATCGAATCTTATCCCAAGAAGTCAAATCATGAGAATTATCCAAGAAATGACCATTCTCCTTCTCTTTTTGCTTTTCATAAGTTTCCTTATCAAACATCACTTCATTGGGATTATAACTTCTAGGATCCTTTAATTTAAATGCTGGATTTTTAGAACTTCTTGAATAATAAAAATAGAATGGTAGAATGTTTACTGGATCCATTAATGACCAAACTTCCCTCTCTCTTTCATTCATGGTATTATCTTCAAGTTTATACTTCCAATTTCTTTTACTGACATATGAATTCATAACTGCCAAATTAGTCAATCCTATAATGAATGACAAAAAAGGCTTTTGTATCCATGATATTTTATTAACTGGTGCTTTTTTGATATAACGATAATAGATTGTAGGTGTTAGGAACCCAAACATTGATGTTGTATAACCTACTATATTCTTTGAAATTAGAATACTTTGTAAATCTTTTGCTATTTGAATTCTATCATTTTGAGTCAATTTTGAGTCTGCTTCGTAGAATTTAACACTTTGATTAAATTGAGTTTGATTTAAACCTGGTATTGGTGAATGATTACCTGTTACTGACATTATTAAGTACTAGCAACTTTTGCTTCTTCTTATTCGTGATAAATGAAATGAAAATTATAAAAACTCACCAGGCGAAAATATAATGGAGTTCGAAAATGAACTATAGAAATTGGAACGAAATGGCACGAAATTGGAACGAAATGGTACGAAATGGAACGAAATGGAACGATTGGAATACTATACATTAATAAATTGACATTGAGCTATATAGAAGAGAGTACTATTATTAAGCACCGTTACTTTGCAGAATCATGACTGATTTCACCACCATGACCCAATCTAATTCTATCCCACATACTCAATTCATGATGTTTACCATCTTGATCTTTTTCACCCAAACCATAAACTTCACTATAATGTTTTTTCTTTTGATCTATCATTGATTCATTAGTACATAATCTTGGATCTCTAATTATAAACATTGGATTAAAGCTAGTTCTTGCATAATATAAGGTAAATGCATTTAAAAATTTCCAATCCATTAATTTATAAACATTTTCAATATTTGGATCAGAGAATTCTTTGGCAGATTGTTGTTTTTCAAATAAATATTTAATAAGTAGATTTGTTGAACCTATTAAAGAACCAAAACCAATGAAAAATGATAATATTGGTCTTTGGAGGAGAAATAATGGTTGTGGTGGTCCTTTTGTGATTAATCTGTAATAAAATGTTGGTGCCTGATAATAGTTAGTAAAAAAGACTCTATCTAATTTTGACCAATTGACACCCACGGTGTTTGTTGGATGCAAACTTTTTATTGAAATTCTTACTTGCATCCTTACTCGCATCCTTACTTGGGTGTCAATTGAATAGCTTTTGTTTCTCACATACAAAGAAACCTAACAAACCAAATGTATAACCTGAAAAATTTGAAATTATACCAATTTTTTGTAAATTTGATGCAATTATAGTCCGATCATTATGATTTAATTTTTGATCAGCTTCATAAAATGAAACACATTTATCAAATTGTTCAGGAGTTAAATATCTTTGTAATGGATTAGTAATAGCGGACATATTTTAATATACTGAAAGAAAACAAGTGATAATTGATTGGTTATATATATTTGATCTTGAAATTGCTAAAAGAATAAGATGGAAAATGGAAATTGAAAGTTTTCCACAACTGGTAGCGTATTTTTGCAACTGGTAGCTTATAGATTTATATTAATATACTATGTAAATAAATGGTGAATAAGTAAGTCATTTCATTTACTTGGACCTTACCAGCATCCAGCATCCTTACACTAATTTATTATCCCTTCTTTTTGATTCTCTCAATTCAATTAATTTATTTACAACTTCATCAATTGAAATCATTGCATTTTTACCTTGTTCTTCAGCAATATCTCGATTTCTAACATTTACAGAATTATTGGTTTCTTCTTCTTCACCAACAATGAATATAAAATTATATTTATATAATTGACCAGTTCTAACTTTTTTAGGTAATGTATTACCAGATAAATCAACATCACAATAAAATTCATATTTATCATTAAATAATTTTTGTAATTTTTCACCATATTCAAAATATTTTGGACCAACAGGTACAATTAAAATTTGTCTTGGTGATAACCAAAATGGCCATTTACCTTTAAAATGTTCAGTTAAAATAGCAGTCATTCTTTCAACTGAACCCAAAATTGCACGATGAATCATTACAGGTCTTTTATTTTCATTATTTAAATCTGATTTATATTCCAATTCAAATCTTGAAGGTAATTGAAAATCTAATTGAATAGTAGCACATTGAAACCATCTTTTTAAAGCATCAGAAATCATTATATCAATTTTTGGTCCGTAAAATGCACCATCACCTGGATTTAATTCCCATTTACCTTTACCAAGGAAATCATTTAATGCATTTTCTAATTTTAATTCTGCTGAATTCCAAGTTTCAATATCTCCAACAAATTTTTCTGGTCTTGTTGATAATTCCATTTTAAATTCAAATCCAAATATACCATAAATTTTATTTAATAAATCGAAAACACCAGCAATTTCCTTACCAATTTGTTCTTGAGTACAAAAAATGTGAGCATCATCTTGTTGAAATCTACGAACTCTAGTTAATCCAGATAATGCCCCTGAGAATTCATTTCTATGTAATACACCAAAATCAGCAACTCTCCAAGGCAATTCTCTGTAACTTCTTTCTCTAGATTTAAATAATAAACAATGACCGGGACAATTCATTGGTTTTAAACCAAATTGTTCTTTTTCAACTTCAAATGAAAACATATTTTCTGAATAATTTTGCCAATGACCAGAAGTTTCCCATAATTTTGTTGAATACATATTTGGAGTAATAACTTCATCATAACCTCTAATTCTATATTCTTTACGTAATGTTTCTACTAAAGTATTATAAATTCTAGTACCATGAGGTAACCACATAGCAGAACCAGGTGACATTTCATTGAAAAAGAATAATTCTTGTTCTTTTCCAATTTTACGATGATCTCTTTCACTTGCTTCTTTTAAAAATTCTAAATGTTCCTTCATTAATTTTTTATCAGGAAATGAAATACCATAAATTCTTTGTAATGAATCTTGAGTAGCATCACCAAGGAAATAAGAAGATGAATTTTTTAAAACTTTAAAAGCTTTAATTTTACCAGAATGTGGAATATGAGGACCAATACATAAATCAATCAATGGACCACAACGATAAACTGTAGTTGAAGTATTATCTGGAATTTTATCAGATATAAATTTGACTTTATATTTATTATATTTGAACATTTGTAATAATTGATTTTTTGTCATTTCTAATCTTTCAAATTTTTGCTTTTCTTTAATTGCTTTAGTTGCAATAGTTTCTAAATTTGAATAATCAGATTCTAAAACAGTAGTTTCTCCATTATTAATTGACATATCATAAAAGAAACCATCATCAGTTGGGGGACCATGAGATAAATGACATCCATAATGACATTCACAAGATTCACCTAAAATATGTGCTGAAGAATGCCAAAATACTTGTTTACCTTCTTTTGATTCAAAATCTAAAAATTCTAAAGTAGTGTCGGTTTCTAATGGTCTTGGTAAATCCCATAATTGACCATTTACTTTTGATATAACTTGTCTTTCAGCGAATGATTTACCAATTTCATTTGCAATTTCTAATGGAGAAGTTTCAAATGATTTACCAACTTTGACTGAACCATCTTTTAAAGTAATTTTAATTTCAACTCTTGGTTTAGATGCTATTTCTTGATCATATTTTGATTTTAATTCTTCAAACATTGTAATTCTATCATCAATATAAGATGGTTGAGGATCTAAATATACTGATATTGGTTCTTTTTTGTCCTTTTTTTTACCATCTTTTTTGGTGTCATTATTATTAATTGATAAGTTATTTACCAATTTATTAACTTTATCAACAACAACGTCAGACATAACTATTTATTACCAATTATATCTCTAATCTAACAATTTAATAAAACTTCGTATGGTGAAAAAAATTAAAAAATTTTTAATTTTACGATCTTCAAATAAAAAAAAATACGCTACCAATTACCATAATATAAACATCGATTGACTCATTACTAGTATGATTCAGGAACAATTGATAGAATTACAACAATTACTTAATGAAAATGAATTATTAATAGATAATAACTATAATAAACTATTACAACTACAAAAGAGACTACAAGAAGAAGAAGAAACGGAAGAAATTGAACAATTGAAAAATAAGATATCATCAACACTGGTAAATCAAGATTTATTGAATAAGATTGATGATGACCATTACAATCACATCTCAAATCAATAAATGAAAAAAAAAAAAAGACTCCATAAATTTACAATTGTCTCATCCAGATTTCAGATTTCAAAAATCAATTAATTAATGTATTTAATTCATTCATTTACTTAATATATATATGTACAAGTTTAAAATGTCTTTGGAGCCAATGATACTATTTTATTATAATTTAATTCTTTCAATTCTTTAGCTACAACTGATGATATTCTAGTCCCCAATGGATCACCGTTTTTATTAATTAATACAACTGCATTATCATCAAATCTTACAACACTTCCATCTTTTCTTCTAAATGGTGCTTTTTGTCTAACTATTACTCCTCTAACAATATCTCTTCGTTTAACTTTATTTGATTGAGTATTTTGAAATGAATCTAATTGTGGTCTTGCTTGTTTTACAACACATGTTATTTGATCACCTATTTTACCAAATGATTTTGGTTTATGACGAAGTACTTTTATACATTCAACTACTTGAGCACCACTATTATCTATCACATTTAATAATGTTTTAAGGTAAATCATAATCAATATGTCTTGAATAATAAAAGTGAAAAATTATTTTTTTTTGAACAAGGTGCACTTCCTATAAATTTCAGTTCAATATTTTGGGTGCCAAATGAATAAAACATGGACAAGGTTTAGATCATGGAATGCTTCAGAGTTAATAATAGATAAAAAGAGTAAATTTCAGGCTAGAAATGTAGAAATAAAGACAACGGAAGAAATTCCGAATATACTACATGAGTTCTTAATTGAACATAAATCAATTCAACGTGCTAGTCATCCTCATATTATTGCTTGGAGGTGTGCAACAAATACTCAAGGTAATATAGATCAAGGATTTAAAGATAATGGAGAAAAAGGAGGTGGCTCAAGAATACTAGATATTTTAGTTAAACATGATCTTGTTAATATTTTAGTTATTGTAACGAGATGGTATGGAGGTACTCCAATTGGATCATCAAGATTTCGTCATATAACAAATAGTACTTTAAAATCACTACGAATAAATCATAATCTATAATCTTCCATATATTCCTCAATCTATTTTCTTATCTATTTCATCATCAACCCTTTCAGTCTTTCTTACAATGAAATCATATAATTCCTTCATGAATAAAAATTGACTAAATGCAACTAATGCAACAACGCCAAATATAACTACCCTTTCAGAATCATTCTCAACGTCCATGAAAGCATAAGGATATTTAGCACCACTATCAACATCAATCAAATGTTTCAACAAAAACCAATAGAAAGTAGTTAAACTCACAATCAAGTACAATGCTGTTGAATTCTTGATTGTCCAACGTGGCATAAATATTAAGTAATCAATCAATAAGGAAATAACAGGCATGAGATGGATTGATAAATCAGTTCTTATTGGAATATTAAAATCTTTGGGTTTGGAAGTCAATAAATGGAGGAAAAATATACGCAATGGCCAGTAGACTATTGCAACTATGAATTCTAAAGCTAATGCAATTGGATGTAATATGTTTTTGACGTTGTATAACCATTCAATTTTAAATGTGTGTGAAATTAATCCCAAGGTGAATACAATCATACTATATGCTAATGATAAGTTTGTGAGAAATTGCCAATGGCCCGCGTTTGCTAAATGGCTAGGTAATTCAATCGATAATATATTAGTATAAATTCCATACAACCCAATTAAAATCGAAGCAAGATTTATCATGATAATATATGGGTTTCCTATTGTTCTTCTTGAAGCCATGGTAGATAGTATAAATTAATAACTAACAGAATGATAAAGCGAATTATATAGCTGATAACGTAAAACTGACTTTTTAGTTGTTGATGATGTGTAACATTAAAAATGAAAATTTATCCGGTATAAATAAATATATATAAATTGCTACCAAATAATTTATGCAGCAAAATTATATACAAGAGGGCCGCTTCGCTTGGAGTTCATAAGAAGGAATTTTGAGAGTTATAGCCCTCGAGAGTATAAGCAGTGAGATATCCGTTGTAGATTAGGTCACTTTTGTGTATGATTTAAAACAATAAAACGTCTTTGATATGGATTAAGATCTCGTAATATCGATTAAGCTTTTTATAAGACCATACTAGTAAAATTCATCAAGGAGTGGCGTCCATAAACACAAAGTTAGTCTGACTAATGGTCTTACAAACTAATATCAATGTTGTAAGACGAAAACCTGTTTGGTCGTTCTGATTTTGAGCATTTGCTTTTTTGAAAAACTGCCCCCACGTTTTACGTTTCATGTTTCAAAACTTAAAATATTTAAGCTTTAAACTTTCCAACTTTATCAGTTAGGCTAACAATATACACAACAATTCTAGCCTTTGAAAAATCTACTAAACCTTGATTTGCTAGTTGATCTGGACCTTGGCTCATTAACTTTCAATAACTCAAGACCATTTTTTCTACCTCTTTCTTCTTGGACTAAATTTGTATATGAACTGTTTCTAGAAAGGTTAGGACTCAAAAACCCGGATCGTTTATGTCTTGTAACAACTTCATCATGGTTCAATTCACCAATTTTTTTAACCCATGTTTCAAAATAGGTGTCTTTATCAATTGGTTTATTCAAATATTCGATATATTTATAATTTGGTTTTACTATTATGACTGGGACTAAAGCACATTCTAGAAAGTGTTTAGATAAGCTTGAATTCATGAATTTTCTTTCTTTCTCTTTGAAGTGATGTGTTCCTATGACCATCATGCTTGGATTATATTCAGAAATTGCCTTTTTTAGATTCTTGAGTGCTTTACCTACTACTATTTCAAATATTAGTGATACTTTCTTATTATGCACATTCAACCTTTCAAACAACTCAAGATTTGATTCACCTTTGAGCTTTTCAATGGTAGTGTGGTATCTTGAATCAAGTACTTGCAATATTATTATTGTGTCTCCATTTATGACCATCTCATCAAACAACCATTCAATTGCCTTCTGAGATTCAAAATCATTATTATATCCAACCAACCAAGTTTTATTATTTCTCCTAAATTTAAAATTTGGTGATTTGACTTTTAGGGTGAGTGATTTTGATGTTCCATGTGGAGTAGTGTCGAATGATATTCCACGTTCGAAGGATTTCAATCTAGGCATATTTGGTCTTTCGTGTTGTATTGGAATGAATGGACGAGCTTCTTGTTGTATTGGAGTGAATGGACGAGCTTCTTGTTGTATTGGAGTGAAATGGAATTCATCATCTTGGACAGGTGATAACATTGGTGATGTTGAAGTTGATGCCATTGGAGAGTTGAGTGCAGTTGAGGAGTCATAATCATCATAGTATAATCTACCAAGTAGGTCACTACTGTCATTTTCTAATTTATATAAATTTATTGATTCTGTTGATTGATTGTATAGATTTGAGTTGAATCTTGTGTTTTTTTGTGTTTCTGTTTCTTCTTCTTCTTCTTCTTCTTCTGTGCTTTTTTCTTGTTTAATGTGAGGCGGTAGTATTGCTTCTCCTTTCTCTAATACCATTGTAGTTGTAGAAAATATAGCTTGTTCTGTTGCTGATTATAAATTGAATTATAATATTTGGTATCTTTTGACCGAAGATCGAAAAATTTAAAAATGGAAAAGCCGCGCGTCCAATCTATCATGGTACTACTTTACAACGAGAGATGGTTCAACCGAAGAGGATGAAGCGATGTGGTGGTCTACGGATAATCAATAAATGTTATTAAATGTTCAAACAATTGTTTTGTTGCATACATGTTCTTCTACTGCTGGAGTTGGTTCTTTATTTTGATCAATCTTCTTTTCATGGGGGTATTTTCATTTTGGCCAATCAAAACGCAGTATTTTTATGATTACCGCTTAATGCAACATGAATATTTTATAATTTTTCAGAAATTTGGCAATAACCTGGTTCGATATTTAATGACTCTTTTATTATAATTAATGGTATTAAGAAATTAAACCATGTGTATTAAAAAGCTGAATCGAGTTAAACCAATATCTTATGAAGCTTTCGCATACTTTAAATACTTCTTGAAAGCGTTAATTCCATCATTCTGTATTCACCATCTATTTACCATATATTTACCATATATTTACAAGACCTGACCTATCTACCATTATTTATTCCACTATCCTTCTCTATTAAGCCCCAAACTCTATCCATTTTCATCCCACCAATATTATCAACAACATAGAATTTTCTCGCCCACTTTGGAGTTTTTTCAATCCATGTAGAATAAGGTTTATACCACTTATTATCATTATCAATCTTTATATTTTTATTGTCTGTTAATTTTAATAATTCGTTATATGTCTTTGAACCCCAGAAACTCAATTTTTCAATTATCAATTGTTCATCATTGACTAAATTTTCATAAGTTTGTGGTTTAGATTTATCATATAATCTAAATATTCTTGTAACATAATCTCTTGATTTATATTGTACTAAAACAGCAGGTAATAAAGTACCAATAACCATTAAATAAGAATATAAATTATCAAATTGTGGTGATTCATATAATAATTTACCCCCGTATAACCCAATAACTGAAAAACTTAATGTAAATCTCTTCATAATAGACACATGTTTATAAGATGGTGACTCATATAGTTCATTATATGATAATCTATAATTATCTGGCAATTTGGTTCTTCTTATATTATTTGGTTCATAAATATAAACTGGATCATCTTCTAAAGAGGGAGACCATGGATTATTTTCAGATAAAATTTCATCAGTCGTAATTTGAGAATCAGTTGATTTTAATGAACTACTTGAACTGTATCTTACTATTAATCTAGATGGTAGTATCAATTGTCTTTGTCGTATCAATCTAATCATTACTTGGTTGTGGTTGATGATGATTTGCAATTTTACCAACCAGAAAAAAAAAAAAAAAATCTTCTCTATCAACATCATCCATAGTTTGTTAAAGTATAAGGTCAAATTATCATGGATTCTGATGCTACTAATAGATTTATACCTGAATATCGTAGAACTAATTTTAAAAATAAAGGTAGATTTCAAACAGATGAATTAAGAAGAAGAAGAGAAACTCATCAAGTTGATTTGAGAAAACAGAAAAGAGAAGAAGTTTTAGCTAAAAGAAGAAATTTTCATCACGATTCAACTACAAATGATTCAGAAGATGAAGATGAATATAATTTAAATGTTAATAATGATGAATCACAATTTTATAATAGATTACAAACAGAATTACCAAAAATGATTGAATTGATTCATGCTCAAGATTTTGATTCTCAATTAGCAGCTACAGTTAAATTTAGACAAATTTTATCAAGAGAACATAATCCTCCAATTGATTTAGTTATTCAATCTGGAGTAATACCAACTTTAGTTGAATTTATGAAAGATTCTCATCCTGATATGTTACAATTGGAAGCTGCTTGGGCATTAACTAATATTGCTTCTGGTAATTCAAATCAAACTAGAGTTGTTGTTGAAGCAAACGCCGTACCTTTATTTGTTCAATTATTATATTCACAATCTTTAGAAGTTAAAGAACAAGCAATTTGGGCTTTAGGTAATGTTGCAGGTGATTCTTCTGATAATAGAGATTATGTTTTAGGTTGTAATGCAATGGAACCAGTTTTGGGCCTTTTTAATTGTACAAAAATGTCGTTAATTAGAACTGCAACTTGGACTTTATCAAATTTATGTAGAGGTAAACTGCCACCACCAGATTGGCAAATTGTTTCACAAGCAATTCCAACTTTAGCAAAATTAATTTATTCTGTTGATTCAGAAACTTTAGTTGATGCATGTTGGGCTGTTTCTTATTTATCTGATGGTACAAGTGAAGCAATTCAAGCTGTTGTTGATGCAAGAATTCCTCATAGATTAGTTGAATTATTAGGTCATGAATCAACATTAGTACAAACTCCTGCTTTAAGAGCTATTGGTAATATTGTAACTGGTTCTGATTTACAAACTCAAATTGTTTTGAATGCTGGTGTTTTACCTGCTTTAGCTCCATTATTAAATTCACCAAAAGATACAATTCGAAAAGAAGCTTGTTGGACAATTTCGAATATTACTGCTGGTACTACTGATCAAATTCAAGCAGTTATTGATGCAAATTTAATTCCTCAAGTTATTAGATTACTAGTTCATGGTGATTATAAAACTAAAAAAGAAGCATGTTGGGCAATATCAAATGCTTCATCTGGTGGTTTAACAAAACCTGAACAAATTAGATATTTGGTTTCTCAAGGTTGTATAAAACCTTTATGTGATTTATTATCAGTTGCTGATTCAAAAATTATTGAAGTTACTTTAGATTCTTTAGAAAATATTTTAAAAATGGGTGAAATGGATAAAGAAGCAAGAAATTCAAATGTTAATGAAAATGCTTTATATATTGAAGAAGCAGGTGGTATGGAAAAAATTTTTGAATGTCAAAACAATGCAAATGATAAAATTTATCAAAAAGCTTATCATATAATTGAAAAATATTTTAATGAAGATGATGATCAAATTGATGATGAAAATATCGTACCAGAAAGTTATGGAAATGCATTTGGTTTTGGTATGGATTCAAATCAACAACAAAATTTTCAATTCTAGATAAACAACATGATAACGAGATAATGCATTGATTAATAAATATTCTTTTAATAGGTTTGATATATATATATAAATTGTATAGTTTTTTATTGGATTCTTTAGGCATAATATTAATACATAAATATTTATAAGACACTTGGTAGCGATAATTGTTGCAATATTTTGATTTCTACACGTTTTAAATTTTAGATTTCTATGCAATAGAAGTTGTCAATATGTCAAATTCATTACCAATACCTGGTACTGAAAATGGTGGTAATAAGGAGAGAACTAAAAGTCAACCTATGTCACCATTAAGTTTATCTTTGCAAGACACTGCTAGTTTATCAAAATCAATATCTCATACTTTACCCACCCCAGCTACTGAAAAGGCAATTGCTTCAATAGCTCCATTATTAGATAATTATACACCAAAGACATCAGCTGAAGATTCTGCATCAAGATTGAATTCTATTAGTAGCTCACCACCTGGTGAGCTAGAAGCATTTGACGAATTAGATGAATTAACTATTGATAATTTAAATGTTCATAAATCATCATCACATTCGTCAGATATCGGTCAAAAATTAAATAAAACTTTATCTAATACTTCAACAGCTTCAAAAAAGAGTATTAGCATTCCAAAAGAGGTCATTGAAAAGCCTAAATTACCCAAAATTGGAAAAATTGGTGTTTGTGCCATGGATGCAAAAGTTTTATCAAAACCATGTAGAAGAATTTTGAACAGATTGATTGAAAACGGAGAATTTGAGACTATTATATTTGGTGATAAGGTTATATTAGATGAACAAATTGAAAATTGGCCAACTTGTGATTTTTTAATTAGTTTTTTTTCAACTGGGTTCCCACTAAATAAAGCTATAAGTTATGTAAATTATAGAAAACCATTTATTATTAATGATTTAGTATTTCAAAAAGGTTTATGGGATAGAAGAGTAGTTTTAGCAGTTTTAAATCATGCAAATGTTCCAACACCAGAAAGAATTGAAATTAGTAGAGATGGTGGTCCTCAAATTGAAAATCAATTAATGGATAGGTTAAAAGAAATAGGAATGAGTGATGAAAAATTGTATAAATTGACAAACCAGGATGAACCTGATTGGTCAATGCCAGATTATGATACTTTAAAAGTTAGTGATAAAATTATTAAAAAACCATTTGTTGAAAAACCAGTCGATGGTGAAGATCACAATGTATATATATATTATCCAAAAGAAACCGGTGGTGGTGGAAGAAGATTATTTAGAAAAATAGGAAATAAATCATCTGAATTTGATCCAAATTTAAACGAACCAAGAACTGATGGTTCTTTTATTTATGAAAAATTCATGGACACTGATAATTTTGAGGATGTAAAAGCATATACAGTTGGTCCAAATTTCTGTCATGCAGAAACTAGAAAATCACCAGTTGTTGATGGGATTGTTAGAAGAAATACTCATGGTAAAGAAATTAGATATATTACAGATCTAAGTGATGAAGAAAAATTAATGGCTAAAAATGTAAGTGCAGCATTTAAACAAACAATTTGTGGATTTGATTTATTAAGAGTAAATGGAAAATCTTATGTTATTGATGTTAATGGATTTTCATTTGTGAAGGATAATAATGAATATTATGATTCATGTGCACATATCCTAAGAGATTTATTTATACAAGCTAAAAAGTCTAGAGATTTACTAAAAACTAGAATACCTAAAATGTTACATAACAAGTCTCAATTTGAAGAAAAGGAACAAAAATGGGTTTTTAAAGGTATGGTTTCTGTAATTAGACATGCTGATCGTACACCTAAACAAAAATTTAAATATTCATTTAGATCTCCATTATTTATAAGTTTATTAAAAGGTCATACTGAAGAAGTTATAATTAGAGCGGTACCTGATTTACAAGTAGTCCTTGAAACTGTTAAAATTGCTGAAGAAAAGAAATTGGAAGATTTGAAAAAATTAAAACAATTACGTATTGCATTGGAAAAGAAGATGAATTTTCCAGGTACAAAGATCCAAATTAAACCTTCATTGAATTCAGAAAATCCAGAAACAGTAGATAAAGTACAATTGATACTAAAATGGGGTGGTGAACCTACACATTCTGCAAAACATCAAGCTACAGATGTTGGTGAACAATTACGTCAAAATTTGAAATTATTAAATAGGGAAGCATTAAATGATGTTAAAGTATATACATCCTCAGAAAGAAGAGTTATTACCTCAGCACAATATTTCACAAGTTCATTATTAGAATGCAAAGAATTACCAGATGATTTTTTGATTGTACGTAAAGATTTATTAGATGATTCAAATGCGGCGAAAGATTTAATGGACAAGGTTAAAAAGAAATTAAAACCTTTACTTAGACAAGGAGCAGGAGCACCACCACAGTTTACATGGCCTCCTAAAATGCCTCAACCATTTGAAGTTATTAAACGAGTTTGTGAGTTAATGAATTTTCATTCAAAAATTATGCAATATAATTTTGAGACTAAAAATGTTCAAGAATTTCAAACAAATTGGTGTTGTGGAGAAGATCCATTTTTATTTAAAGAAAGATGGGATAAATTATTTCAAGAATTTATAAGTGTTGAAAAAACTCATCCTTCTAAAATTTCAGAATTATATGATACGATGAAATATGATGCTTTACATAATAGACAGTTCCTTAAAAAGATATTTTCATTTGACCCAAATGATGAACAATTATTGGAAAAATTGAGATCTCAATGTGGTGAGACTGTAAATTCATCAGGTTTGGTAAATGAATATCCAATAAATATACTTGCAATGAATAATTTTAGAATTCCAGATTCAGAAAAGAGAAATTCAACATCTGCATCTGCTGGTTCATTAGGTTGGGTATTATCTAAAGGTACTACGGAAACAGAAACAACAGCTAATCCAAAACAATCTTCAAATCCATTTGATCATCCAACATATGCTAGATTAAGAGAATTATATAGGTTATCAAAAGTTTTATTTGATTTTATATGTCCACAAGAATATGGAATTAAAGATGAAGAAAAATTAGATATTGGTTTATTAACATCATTACCATTAGCAAAGCAAATACTTTCAGATATACAAGATATGAAGAAAAATGCAAGTTCACCATCAGTTGTAAATTATTTTACTAAAGAGTCACATATTTATACATTGTTGAATGTCATTTACGGTTCTCAATTACCTATGAAAATTGCAAGAAATGCATTACCTGAATTAGATTATCTATCACAAATTGTATTTGAATTATATGAAGCTGATGAACCAACATCACCGACAGGTAAAAAACATTCAATTAGATTATCATTGAGTCCTGGATGTCATACACAAGATCCTTTGGATGTTCAATTGGATGATGATCATTATATTGGATGTATTCCAAGATTAAGTTTAACTAGACATTTAGATATGGATTTGGTTACTCAAAGACTTAAATCAAGATTTTCAAGAGTTTCTTTACCAAAGCAATTCACACCTGTTAATATTTCAAGTCCATTGATATCTGGATTATAGAGATTAATATATATTCATTAATGAAAACCGAAATTGAAATGGCACTCTAATAAATTGGAACTTTGAAAGCATCAAATGTGTAAGTCCAACTATCATAAGAAGCTTGATCGAATTCACAAGTGAAGTTATTATGACTGGTCCAATATGGTCTATCAGGCCACATACATAAATTTTGTTCTTCTCCTGAAAACGGACCAGAAGTAGTGACTGTATTTAAACCACTAGGTTTGATACCATTTTCAACCCAATTAATAATTATCTCCACGTTCGATTTTGGATATGGACCAGGTTGTAAATCATTAGCAGCACAATGACTAGCTCCAGGAATAAGATAAAATTGATACCATTCATTTAATTGCTCTAAACTTTCGTCCCATGTATAATTTCCATACATTATGTCTCTTACTGATTGCCAATAATGAACTGATGAAGCAGCAGGAACACTAGGATCATTTTCACCATGATAATGTAATAATTTACCTCCATGAGATTGAAATTTAGTTAAATCTGGATTAGTAGTTTGTAATGAATCTAAATAACGATTATAAGCAATATCCATCCAATCAATTAAAACTTCATAAGAATCAGGTAATTCAGTAATATTATCTATGTTTAATAACTCAACAAATTTGGCAACAAATGTACCACCTAACGAAATAATTGGATAATTCCAAGAATCAGTAGTATGATTATATGTAGTTTCGGCATCACTGAATGAAGAACCAATCTGCCATGATAAATAACCTCTTTGACCTTTGGAATTAAACAATCCATTATTTATTGCCTTTGCAACAGCTACACCTTCTTTTGATACAGTACCATTTTGTTCTGGTGTGATTTGAGTAGTTGATCCTTCATTTCTTTTACCAAATCCAAATCCCAAAGAAGTTGAAGTTTGAGCAGCACAGTAATAAGGTTCACCTATAATTAAATCTAAATCAAATTGTAACATACATAAATCAGATCTAGAAATGACTCCATCTACTCTACCATCTAACTTATCACAAGCATCAATTGTAGCATTAACAATTTTGGCTAATTCACAAGGTGGTGGATTATAACCTAATGTTTTTTCAACTTGAGCAGGAAACAAATGAATGACTTGCTGTTGAGCGTATCTAAAAGCAGGCGCACCAGAGACAATACCATCGTATTCTTCTCCATAAACTTGAGCTTGTGACATACCTTCTCTTCCACCATCGGAGCCTAAAATGTTAGTAGATTACACCACAATTTAAATTGCGATTACTTACATCCTTCGAAATAAGTATATAACTTATCATCATTCATGGAGTACAAATTCTTAGTTATTCCTTTTCCAATTTTAGTTAACTCACCTAATGCTTGATATCCAAACATATATATTCCATCCCAATTAATACTTCCATTTCCAAATAAGACTTGTTCATCAAACGAATAATGAAATGCATCATAACCAGCATCTGTAGCTCCTGAACCGGCACCATATTTTAATCCACCAGTTGGATCTTGATTTAATGTATATCCACCACCACCAGCACTATAATATCTATTCTTGAATGATGTAGTTGAAGGAAAAGCATATTTTAAATTAATGATGTCGTTTTTACCTGGATGTGAATATGATAAAGACACATTACAATATGGGATGCCAACAGTCGCATTTGCAATTGAAGCAGAAATTGAATTTTGATCAAATTGGACACCTAAAACGTCTGGTAACGCATCTTTGATACCATCTGAGGAGCAGAAACTGAAACCAGCGGGGATTGACGCTGCTGCTATACTAGTTGCTAGTAATATGAAGTTATAAATCATGATTATGATGATGCAGAAAAAGCTGAAAACCACTTCTATTTACGTGATATTTACTAACCATCTAAACACGTTCTCAATTAGAATTATAAGTATCCAAACCATAACACATCAAACAAAAGAGCCGTGCTAAATTTACGCGTTTAATTTTTCACCCAACGCATTTTTTTTTTGACTTGAGGCTAATAATTTCGCCGTTCGAATTGTTTTTATTTTAAATACAGTTAGTTAAGAGAAATCGTAATTCACATTATCTATATCTATTACTATTTATATAATCTATTTATTGTATGATTCCCAATTATCAATTATATTTTTAATCTTTTCTGATTTTGTTAAATTATAAACATCTTGGAAATATTCTTTTGTTAGTTCAAATGGTTTTGCAGTTAAATTTGGAATATATTTACCAATTAAATCTTGTGGTTTAACCGATGATTTTGGAATTTTCTTACATAAAAATCTTTGGAATGGTTTAACACCGGACATTAAATATGATGAATGGAATGGAACTGAAATACCTTTTAATGGAATAACAGCAAAACCTCTTTCTAATTCTATTGGTTGTGGTTTTGCCAATGATTTTTTAGAAACTTCATCTATTATTTCATATAAATGTTCTTGAACTTGTTCAATTGATAATTTTTCTTGTAATTTAACAATATCGATTTTATTAATTTTTAAAACATTCAATACATTTGTTAATGAATCTAATGCACGTAAATCACCAGCAGCAACATATTGTTGATTTTCAACATTATAATTAACAATTTCCAATAACCATTTAGTTCTACTTGCAACTTCATCAACAACAAATCTTAAAGCAGCATCATCGAATGTAGTAGAAACTCTTGATGGATTTATAGCACACATACCATAATTTGATCTACCTAATTCATCTCTTGGAACTGCAACTTGCATAGTCATACCTCTATAAAAAACAACATCAACTAATGATTCAATCGGCATAACATTTGCTAATGATGATAATGCCGAATATTCACCTAATGAATGACCGGCAAACATTATATCTGATGGAATTAAACCTTTTGATTTAATATCTTCATATGCAGCTTTTTCCATTAATGTTAAAGCAGGTTGAGTAAATTGTGTAGCTGATAATAAACCGGTTGGTGAAACAAATGTATAACTTGTTGTTGATTCATCAATATCTTTGAAAATTTTTTCACTTTTCAATTCACCATTTGGACCAATAGTCTCAAACATCATACCAATATAATTATCTCTAATTAATCTACCTTTTGCACCACCGAAATATATAGTTAATTCATTTGGATTATTTTGAACAATATCTAAAATTGAAAAACCATAATTATTAACAAAATGTTTATCAGCTTTATCCCAAACTTGTTTTGCAACTTCTGATGAATTATATAAATCCATACCCATACCTTGTTCTTGTGAACCTTGACCAGTGAAAACATAAGTAGTAATCGGTTGTTCAATTTCAGCTTCACCAACTAAAACAGTTTGATCACCTTTTTTAGATGCAACTTTAATAATTTTTCTACCATTAATCATACCAACATGTTCCATTGTTGTTTGTAAAGTATCATTTGGCAAAACCATACCAACAAAATCACATTTAAAAGCTCTAACTCTTGAAGCAACGTTATTTGCAGCCCATTCTTCAACTAATGATCTAATTGATGCTGATGAATACATTCCATGAGTTATAGTACCTGGTAATTTAGCATATGCAGCAAATACTCTTGAAACATGAATTGGATTATAATCACCTGAAACAATTGCATATGGTTCATTTGTACCTGGAGCTTTTGATGATAATTCTTCACCATTTGAAATTGGAATTGCATTTTCAAAGGTAACTGCTTCTTCAATTGTTTTACCATTTCTTGATAAATAATCAATAACTGGATTACCATATGAAACACCAGCTTCATAATTAATTGAACCAATTTGAACAACTTCTTTTGTTGGTAATTCTAAAAATACTTTACCTTTAGTTTTAATTGATGAATAAACATTTGCTGATCTAAATCTGTAAATTGATTCACATCTGAAAGTTAACAAATCAAATGGAACATCTTTTTCTAAATGGAACCATTCTTTTGATCTTAATATAGCTAAATCTTTATTTGATTTGAATGCAACTTGATATGGAACTTCAGTAATTTTTTGGAAAGTATTCTCATAATCAGTATAATCACCACGGTATAAAAATTGAGAAGTAACATCCATAACTGGTTTACCTTCTCTATAAATTGTACCAACAACTTCAACTAATTTACCACTTGGTTGATTTACAACAGCTTTGATTTCAGCTTTGGTTGAAACAACATCATCTTTCTTCAATGGTGCAGCACCTGGAATCATTTTATAACCATTTGATAAATGAACTAATTTTAATAAATCGCCGTCAACAGTTTTTGGGAAAATAGCTTTGATAATAGCTTTCCAACCAATAACAATTGCAAAATCCATTGGTGCTAAAGTTAATTTACCTGGTCTTGAAACAAATGCTTCACATTTATTACCGATTGCATGAGTAAATTCTGAAATATCTTTTGAAGTAATTTGTATTTCGTCACCAATAATTTGTTCTTGAACATTGATTTCATTATCATATGGAATTGAAGTACCAAACCATAATTTCCAATAAAATTGTTTAATTCTTTCATTTCTATCTTCCATAACTTCCAAAATTGGTGCAAAACCGTCTGATGGATTATATTTATATAAGAATGGTAGTGAAACGGTACCATCAACTGATCTATGTTCAATTAATGATAATTGAATTAAATCTGATTTGACTAATTTAATTTCAACTGATGGTAATAATTCACCTTTAGTATTTTCATAAACAGTTAATGATTCATTGATAATAACTTTTGAATTTGGAGTTGGAGCTAAAATATCATGTAAAGGATTAGCAACATGTTTTTTACCTTGAACAATTCTATTTGTTAAAATAAAAGCTTGTAACCAATTTGATTCACAACCAGCTAATAATTGTAACCAAGCTTCTTTTGAAGGTAATTTAGATTCAATTTCAAAACCATTTTCAATAACTTTAACATTATCAATTGGTAATTCTTTTGGTTTAATACCAAAATATTCAACCGTTGGAATTTTAGTTTCATCACCATTATATTCATCTTCAATTAATCTATTAATATGACCTTGATGGACATTATCTAAGATTTCACCGATTGGTTCATCAACTTTATTTGTAAATTGACATGCAACTGGACCATGTAAGATGCATGTTCTTTGGACATCTTCATCAATAACTGACCACAAGTTTTCCGATTGCCATAATGAATCTTTTTTAAAGAAAAATTCAAATCTTTCATCTAAAATTGGAACAAATGGAACTGGTTTTTGAGTAATTCTTTGACAAAGGATTAAAAAGTAATCACAATCTTGTTCTGAAATTAATTGTTGTTTAGCTAATGGGAATTTATCAAAGAAATTGTTGGTAAATTCTTGTGGTTCATCAAATTTATAATTTTGGATAAAACTGACAGATTCTTTTGTAAATCTTTCTTCAACTCTTCTTAAATAATCACCATATAAGTTTTGATAAGATTTATCAATCCATCTTTTTCTGTACAATAATTGTAATAATCTATTTGCAACTTCTTCATAAGTCATATCTTGTAAATCACAAGCACCTTGAGAATTTAAACCAAACCATGGTTTTTGAGAATCTTTATTCAATTTTTCAATAATATAATCTTTCTTTTTGGTTAATGCTTCCAACAATTTATTCTTTGGTAAATTGAAAATAGTATCATCTAATTCTTTCCAAAACATAACACCTCTAGTAGCAATTTTATGAATTGGTTCACCCATTTCTGATCTAACAGTTATAATACCACCAGTTGGTTTTTTATAAGTTTGTTCCCATTGTGAATCAGGTACACCAGCTGATTTAACAATTAATTTTTTAGCTTCCAATGATGTATGAGCTTCTTTTGCAGTCATAATTCTTGAACCAAATAAAACACCATCATAAGGCATTGGTGGATAATTATAATTTTCTGACCATTTACCAGTTAAATATGGATAAGTATCTTCATCTGAACCAAAACCAGAACCTGCAATTAAAATAATGTTTGAACATCTTCTAATTTTTGAATACATTTGTAAAATTGGTTGATGGAAATCTTCAAATGAATGATGACCACCACCTCTACCACCAGTCCATTGTAAAACAATTGGGAAATTTGGATGTTGTTTAGCAATTTGAATAACTTGACTTATTGAATCAATTGAACCTGGTTTTAAACCTAAATGAGTTAAACCTAATTCTTCAATATATTCAGTTGCAACTTCTAATGATGGAACTCCAGCACCAATTGTTAAGGATTGAATTGGATAACCTTTTTCTCTTAATTCTTTAATCAATGGAATACCCCATTGTAACATTCTTGGATTAACATAAATTAAATTAATACCAAATGAATAACCAGGTTTAATTTCTTTGGTAATCTTTTCAACTGCTTCACTCATCATTGGGCCTGTAAAATAACCACCACCAGCTAATTCAATATGATAACCAGCATTTGTTGCAGCAATTATTATATCTGTATTAACAGTAGTTGGAGTCATACCAGGAATCATTAATGGAGCTCTACCTAATAATTGTGAAAATTTGGTATTTACAAAAATTTTACCTTGTGATTTAATTAAAGTTGGTTTATATTCTTTTAACCAATTTGTTGCCCATTTTATTGGTGTATTTGAAAATAATTCATGTTTAAAACCATATTCATCATCAATTGCATTAGAATCAATTGCACCAGCTAATATAATTCTTGAACCAGTACCTTCTTTATTTCTATGAGTTAAAACACCCAAACCTGAAACACCACCTGGACCAAAATCAATTATATGAGTTGCTTTATGATTTGTTGCGATTTCCCAATGAACTGGTAATTCAGTAATTAATTCAATTAATCTATGTACTAACACATTTGAATCTTGTAAATTTTCACCATTAAAAGTATCATAAACGGGTATTTTTAAATCAAATTTTATATTTTCAACATCATTCATTATTAACTCAGTTGCATCTTTTAATAAATGAGAATGGAATGGTGAAAAAATCGGTAAAAATCTATTTGAACATTTTAATTTACGTTCACTAAATGGTATTCTCAGTTGATCTAAACCATTTGATGCTTTTTTATTTCTTAAATTTAAATTAAAACCATATAAAGATTCTGGTGGACCACTTATGACTAAATTTCTTGCACCATTAATTAAACTTATTGCAATATGTTTCTCTTTTGGTAAATGAGAGTTTGTTTGATTTATAAATGTTTCAACTTGTTTTATTGATAAATCACGTACTGATAACATTGGACTTGGTCTACCTTCACCATTATTCAAAGAATCTTGTAACATTGTTGGTGGTAAAGTAGTTCTTGGATAAACAGTTAAACTTCTTGAACCAATAAAAAATAATAAAGTACAAGCATTTATAGCATTTTCAATAAAAGTTTCCCAAGAATCTGATGAAGCAATTGCAACAGCAGTAATTAAACCTTGTGAATGACCAGTTGACCATTTATTTAATTTTCTAAATTCTCCAGGTGTTTTATTCAAGATTTTACAAGTAATTGCATAATGACATAATTGAATTATACAAATAATTGGACAACTTACCGGTACAGATAATAAATAATCTTGATCTGGTGTAGTTTCGGGATTTTTTAACCAACTTAAAATATCTAAACCTTGAGTATAAATTTTATCAAAAATTGGATCTTGCAAAAAAGAGTTTAATTTTTCAATAATTGGTATTATAATGTCTGAAATTGGATATAATTTATAAAGTTCTCTTAATTCATCGAAATAATCATCTGTATTACCTTGACCACCAAATATACTTGCAATTATGACGTTTTCGTTATTAAATAAACTCGATTTAATTTCATTATTACTAAAACCTTTCACTAAATAATAATTTTTTATCAAATCTTTTTTCTTGTATAAAGAAGATTCAAAATTTAACGAATGAATATTATCTTGTAAAAATCTCGATTCAAAATCATTTAAACATAAATCTATAATTTCTTTATTTATATTCTTTTGTTTTTTAAGGAATCCTAAAAATTTACCATATAATTCAATTGAATTGGAAGGCTCATCATCATCTGCATAATCTTCCGTAGGTATTGGCAAACTTTTTCTAAATTCGTCTTTTAATTGTGAATAATTTGAATATAATTCATTTGGAACTAAAAAAGTATGTTCAATTGAACCATGAGATATTTGAAAAGGTCTATGCGTTGACATGTGGATATTAAATATATATGATGACCCGTGCGAAAATTAATAAATAATGAATAAAAGATAGATTGGTTGACGACTAATGAAAAAAATTGTAAAAAAAACAAAAAGGAAATCAAAAAGGAAATCAAAAAGGAAATCAAAATGGTTTTATATAAAAGAATTGATAAAAATTCTTCACTTATAGTTACAATTTTGTTACTACCCGTAATATTTTGTCTTAACCCTAAATCTAACAAATTTGTTGTGAAAAACAAAAATATTGTAAACCGTTTTACAAAAAAAAAAAAATTATAATTTGTTGGCACAAAATATTTTTATAGTTAATGTTGAGTTTATGTACCCGAAGTGATACAATTGTTCCCCCGTTATACATAGAGTCAAGTTAATGCTCTGTTTTAGCACTGGTTTGATCTTACATACCAAGGACTCTTGCTCTTTTGCTTTATCACAAGATACTTCGTGGTTATGTTTTTTATTATTTTTTGTTGGACATCTCGGAGTTTTTGCACAACTGGTAGCGCTGGATTTTTGATCTGTTGCATCGCACAATTTGGAATACAATAAGATCCAATTACTATATGCAGGATATCCCAACATTAATTTAATAATAATTTAATTTATACAACATTTTTATTATAAATAGGTTTTATAATGCCAACTGAATTAAACACAATGGCAAATTCTTAGATCCATTGTGCCAACTAATAGATAAGACGAGGTTTTAGTTAATATGCAGCTACCATCCAACATATTGATTTTTTTATTCAATCAAAAGTTGAACTGGTTGACACGTTTATTGAGTTTCAAGAACTTTCTTCTTGACAGTTGCGTAGATAACACGTTTAATGACAAGTAGTCTTGGTAATACAGTATATTACTATCAAAGCTTGCAAATTATGGTAATTAGGTTTTAAAGAAATGTTGGACTTTTTTTTTTTTTTTTGCAAAATTATTCTATATTCTATATTCTATATTCTATAGCTAATAATATATTCGTAAAAAAAAAACAGGTGAAGTCAGATCAAGACAAGGGAGAGACAAGGGACACAAGGTTAAGCCGATCTCTGAAATCAGCTGTTTATTTATAAAATTTTGGCTGCAAAATTAAAGGGTAGCGCATTTTTAACTAACAAAAAATTTCTATTATCACCAAAACAATATATATTCATTCTAATTCACTTTAATTCACTCTAAATCACTTTAATTCACTTTAATTCACTTTTATTCACTCTTACTCTTATTTATAAACTTTGAACATTTGAGCTGTCACTATATTTAACTTGTGCTAAGCTAATTTGATTATCAGTTAAATCATAAACAACATAGGCGCTTCTTAAGAAGTTATCACCCAAGATAAATGGACCTTTATTACCAGCATCAACAATACCAATACCACATTGACCACTAAAAGTACCATCATTGTAATGTAACTCAACAACTAAATTTGCGTATGGGACAGTAATTGAAATACCGTCGAAGTTATAAGTTAAAGTTTTATCTGATTGTGTCCAATTACAATCAACAACATAAATTTGTGAGGCACTTGAATATTGAGCGTTAAAAGCAGATGCAATTGATTGAATTACATTTGTTGGTAAATAAACAAAAGTAGTACCTGAATCCAAAACAACATCAACATCAGCATTAGTATCAGTAGTTGAACCATCATTTAAAATTGAATTTAAATGAACTGCTAAATATTTGTCAGTTGTAATTGGTAATGAAACTAAATTACCTGAATATTTATCATGATCAATTCCACCAAAAATTATAGCACCATCTTTAGCATCTACAGAATTTAAGTATAATGAATAAGCATTCTTTGAGATATAACCTTGATTAACTAAATTAACAGGTAAGTTATCATATTCTTGTTGAGCAGCTTCTTGTGCCTTTTTAGCAATACCTAAAACACCAAAATCTGAAGCAGCATTACTTGCATCAGCAAATTGTTGATTTTTAACTGTAACTGAACCAACTTTAACATTATCAGTGTAAAATTCTCCTTCTGCACCTGAACCATCACCATAACCAATACTAAATCCATAACCTGTATCTTTAGCATTTGAAGTTAAAGTATAAGTACCTGAACTATAACAATTGGCATTAGATTCACAGTATGCATCTGAATCAACAACCCATAAATCTGATGATCCAGTGTCTAATAAAACAGTAACTGGTGACTGACCAACAGTAATATCAACAGCATAATAAGATTGTTCGTTAATTAATGTAGCTGGATCTGTACCTCTTTTATTTAAACCATCTCTTGAGATTTCATAGTATGGTTTATCCGAAAATCTTGTAACATTTTTATGATCACCGTATGAATGTTTGAATGGTAATTGAATATAACCATTTGATCTTTTAATTGAAGCACCTTGAGCTAATAGAACAAAGACTAATGAGACTAAAACTTTAGTTAAGAACATGGTTGATGAAATTGATTGAAGCTTAATGATAACCAAATTTTAAATAGATTTGCAACCACATTTATAGATTTTGATTACTCCCTGAAAATCATAGAGCCCTTGGATATTTGAAATTGGCTTTGAATATCCCTTGAAAGTCGAATTGATGTCATTTGAAAAGCAACTTGTATTGTTGTATGTTTATCCCTTATTTTGACTGCAAAATTGTAAATGTATCATAACCGCTGTCAAGCTAAACAATGTAATTTTGACATATATATATGTTAAAGAGCTCGTTTTTGGACGGTGTTGGTAACTCTAATAGAATTTATAGTAGTTAAGCCAAAAGGATTTGCATTCCGTACGTCTACGTCTAAAGCACTATTTTAAAAGCCAAATCAGACGTCCAAATAAAAAATAGACTCAGGAAACAATTATTAAAATTAAATTTCCATTGTTTTAAACCTTTTATCCATAAATACAATTAGCTCGGGTATTTGCAAAGATACGACTTATTTTTTGGGTTCACTGACATATTAATTTATGGATGCACTATTAATTCCCTATGAATTTTTACACTTAAAATTTACGTTTTAAAGAACAATGTTATTGAACATTTTAGGTAATATCCGTATAATCTAAAACGGAGTTTGAATTGGCGTTTTGTAGAATATATTACATTTAAATTCAAGTATAGGGCTCCTCAAGATGAGGAGACGAATAACATCCCTTAGATAATCCATGAATGAATGGTGAAAATAGGAGAAATGACACTGATTTTTATTTTGTAGGTTATTTCCTTTAATGTTTGCAGATTCCTTTGCTTGATAAAGTGACCGATGGTGCTGATACTAGTTATCTGTATGCTTATAAAGTATTACGATATACAAATTATGATGCTTCGCTTCGTTCTTCGATTAAAATTTTGCCAATAACAACTTAACTTCAGCCAGCGTTCAAAGTAATGAGCTTATGCTTTTATCATTACCATTTTATGTACCTTAATTCGAAAGAATGAAAGCAGAGACCTATGAAGCGATCAGTTCAAGTATTTACAAATGTTCCATAAAATGGTTGAAAGTTCGGGTAGCGCTACAGAATATAATTTTCAAACACAAAAAAATAAGGTATAATGTTCAAAATATTACAAACTAATCCCAATAGTAAAGTTTTGAGTTTCTTTCAGAGTATTCCACCCGAAACTACTATCTTGTAAAATTTGACATAATGAAACACGTTTTGTTGGTAGATACACTATGGACTGTTTAAATTGTCTTTCAGAACAATAGGATGACACTAATTTCACATTAATTTCATATCATAACCATTATCATAATAGTATCCGTCTACTGAATTGCTTTTCAAACTGTATAAATAATAATTTCACATTAATTTCATATCATAACCATTATCTTAGTAGTGGAGTTTTGCAATCCGTGTACTGAATTGCTTTCTAAAATGTATAAATAATAATTTCACATTAATTTCATATCATAACCATTATCTTAGTAGTGGAGTTTTGCAATCCGTGTACTGAATTGCTTTCTAAAATGTATAAATAATGCAAGACCTTCCGTAGTTCAGTTTTTCAGAACTTTAAAAGATGTTTTACATGTTATTGACATTGGTAGTCTTATACTTGGTTTCGTCTGAAGCTACTGCTATAAATAATCAATTTCAAGTGGTGTCACTCGATTTGAAAAGAGATCTTAATAATCAAAAGAGAGATGGTTTTGTTGGGACTGCTGATCTTACTCACGAAGCTTATTACTCAGTTGAAGTAGAAGTTGGTTCAAATAAAGACAAGATTTTAGTTGCCTTTGACACTGGTTCAAGTAATGCTCATATTCCGGATAAAAATATAATTTGCAATGGCAATTGTGTTAAATGGGGTGTTTTTGATGCTAATTCATCAACTACACTACAGAGATTCGAAATGAACGTCACAAGTGCTTATGGTGGTGGTAGTTACAGCGCTAGACGTGCAGGTCAATTAGTTACGGATGACTTTACAATTGGTGACATATCATTGAAACACTTTCCATTTGTTGACGACAACTATGCAAAAGATGTATTTCAAGGAATATTGGGAATGGGACATTCGACCCCAAAAGAAAGAAATGTTGCTTGGACAGCTTTTGAACAAGGTGTTATTAGTAAACCAGCTTATTCATTCTATATCGGAGACTCTGATTTTCCAGGTCAAGTTCACTTAGGCGGTTATGATGCGGCAAAATTAGATGGTGAGTTTAGTTGGACATCAATTAAGGGTTCAAATATTGGAGCTCGCGGAAACTATATGATCGTCAATGGTAAGAATATTACGATTGATAAAAGATTTACTGTTGATTCTGGTTGGGATAGAGGTTGTATACCAGATCCAGCATATTCTGAGTTTTTCACTGCGTTCCCTGACGAGCAAGCATACAATCAGGTGCATCATAGATTAAATTGTACTGCTTTAAAAGGTAAGACATTTCAATATTCCATAAATGGTAGAGAATTAACTTTACCTATGAAATCCTTAGTTTCACCTGGTCAAACAGGTGAACAATGTTATACATCGTTTACGAACTGTTCTACCCCTCAATTGGGTGCTTTTTTGTTCAGATACATGTATGTTGCCGTTGATTTCGAAAGGGATGTAATTGGTTTTGGTCAATTAAAACAAAGCAGTGAAACAAATCTTGTTTCATTCTAGATCTTTGTGTCTTGAATTTGCCCTAGTTCAGTGACTTGAAATATACAGGAATCTTAACTATTTCAAAGCTATGCTCTTTTGTTCGACTCTCGAAAGTTTGATGTTTTCAGATCATCACTCACCTGTTATCATTTTCAAACATGAAAGTTCCTCATTCACTGAAATTCTGAGGCCTAAAAACCTCGCCTGTTGACGCGCTTCTTTTTATCTTCATCTATAAAGAAGTATAGACGTTTTATCAACTTTGGTTGCAAAATTTATATAGGTTTGGTTTCTTATATTATCTGTTGTAGTATGTCAATTCTCGCCCGAATTTGGTGCTAACAAAGTATTTTCCTCGCTCTAAACCTAGAGCGACTGGTACTAAACGTATTGGCGTATAAGTCATGAACAATTTATTCTCACAAATTGAATTCCAAATTTATAAAACCGGGTGTCTTAAACTATGCACCTCTCATATGTTGAATTTTACAATTCAAGTATCTTTTTTTGCGGGTGTCATATTGGTGACTTCACCATACAACAATCCAATCGGAATAAAATACTTTTGAATGCTTTTGCTAATGTTCTTCTGGGATTTATTGTTTCTCCCGCAACCATCGGCAAATATTCTGGTCCAACACAGGTAAAACTGGAGGAATTTCTCAAAACATACAAAAATGATTCAAATAATGCTCCAGTTGTATACATCTCTGCCATTATTCTATCAACATGCCAATTTCTAAAACCAAATGCAACGTGTTGCGGATTACCACCACACAGTGTTATCAATGTGAAAAATATTATACCGATAGCCAATAAAACTTTAGCTATAGTAAACCAAAATTCAGCGATTCCAAACCATCTGACAGCGTATAGGTTGATTACACCAAAAATTACTATTTGTGCAGCTATTGGTAGTCCGGTAAAAGTGGTGAACATCTATCTAATGTCAAATTCAACAATAAATTGCAAACTGAGACAATTTCAAAAGGGGAATAAATACTTTGCATTAAAAAAAAGTTAATACTTGTTGCAAATTTGTAAGCCTGGTCAATAACTCTACCTCCCATATTCAAAAAAGGAGAGTCTTGAGGCATATAAATGAACATTTCACCAACTGCAGTTGTTAAAAGCATTATAAATAGGGTTGAAATACAATATGCAAGTAGCAAATTAAAAGCTCCACCATAAATTAATCCTAAAGAACCTATACTGACGAAGAGTCCGGTCCCGATCAGACCACCATATGCTATTAGAGTGATCTGAGTAGATGTTAACGAAATATGCAATTTTGTATACTGTTCTATTTACGCCCGAAACCTTGAAACAAACAGTAGAAAATATATGGTTATCCTCAAACAAGGATACTCAACCTGATTTTCATTGCTTTCACTAAAGTTAAAAAATTGGTGTGCTTAATAATAGTCAAAATATATAGAAATTGAATTATATATTATTATAAATAATATACATTTATTTTGAACTTCAGAACTGAAAACTGCAGGCTCAATCATCTATCTATAAGCTCGTAATATCTGAACTTGATGAATATTTGACTTGTGCTAAACTAATTTCATTATCAGTAATATCATAAACTACATAAGCACTTCTTAAGAAATTATCACCCAAAATGAAAGGTCCGGATCCACCATTTAAAATACCTAAACCACATTGACCACTTGAGGAACCATCATTATAATATAATTCAATGACAATATCTGAATAAGGAACATTAATTGAAACGCCACTAAAATTATAAGTTAAACTTCCACTCAAATTACAATCAACAATATAAGTACCAATTGAACTTGAATAAGAACCACCTAATGCTGAACCAATGGCACTAACTAAACCACTTGGTAGGTAAGCTAAAGTTGTACCTGAATCTAAAACAACTTGAGAATTTGCTGAATGAGTCGATCCTCCAATTGTAATTGAATTTAATTCAACTGCTAAATAAGCATTACCTTGAATTGGCAAAGCAGTTAATGAACCTTCATATTTATCATGATCAACACCACCAAATAATAATAAACCACTTGAAGCTTCAGGAGAATTCAAATATAATGAATAAGCGTTTTTGGAAATATATCCTTGATCAACTAAACTAATTGGTAAATTATTATATTGTTGCGAACCAGCTTCTTGAGCAGTTTTTGCAATTCCTAAAACACCAAAATCTGAACCAGCAGTTGTTGCATCAGCAAATTGTTGATTTGAAACAGTGATTGAACCAATTTGAACCGAATCTAAGTAATATTCACCTTGAGCGCCTGAACCATCTTCATATTGAATACTGAAAGACTCACCAGTATCTTGAGCATTGGAAGTTAAACTGTAGGTACCTTGACTTTTACAATTTGCATTATCTTGACATTGAGCATTTGCATCGACAACCCATAAATCTGAAGATCCAGTATCCAATAAAACAGTTACTGGTGATGAACCAACAGTTAAATCAACAGCATAGTAAGATTGTTCATTAATTAAAGTAGTTGGTTGATAATCCCTTTTATTACCGTCTTTTGAAACTAAAAAGTAAGGTTTATCTGAAAATTTAGTAACATTTTTTTTATCACCATATGAATGTTGAAAAGGTAACTGAACAACACCATTTGATTTTCTAACGGAAACACCTTGAACTAATAAAGCTAAGACTAAAGAAACTAAAACTTTTGGTAAAAACATGGTAAAACTAACCTAGTCTCGATGATTTAAACTTTAAGTAGACTTAAGTAGATTTGCATCTCAATTTATAGTAAAAAACATTTTGAAATTTATACCTTGTGAACTATCTCTCAATTTTTGGTGCCATTTGGTTAAAGTAACTGAAATTTTGATCTATTGTTTATATCAAATCATGATTATAACTCTATCACGGTTGCCAAGTGATGCAATGAAGATTTGACGTAAAACGCTGGGTTGCGGTATTGAAAGAATATCACATGGAGATCCATTCAACGGTGATTATAAATTTCGGAGGTACAAAATAATGAGATATACGGCTTCTGATAAATTTTCAGCCTTATCATAATAAAAAACGATCAACCTTACCTGTTTAAACTAAAAGAATAAAATTGTGGAGTATATCCTTCTATTGTTTAAAATGAAGCCGTATAAAAGCATGGATTCTAACAAAACCTTGTAACAAACAATAACTGATTGCAATAACATATACCAACAATTTCCACCACTTCAAGCCACTTAAAACACATCTGAACTAGCTCAATCTTGTTTGATAATATAAAGAACCAAATCAAAACCATGGTTAGGAACAAATGTTTCAACTGAAAAATCAAACGCGCATCTGAAACAAAAAAAAATTATTCAAGTGCTCTAGTATATGTCAAAATATCTTACAACTACCTTAGGTATTGGTACAGTTGGTATAGCTTCATACTTTTGGGGTAAATCATCAAGTAGTGCACCTACTACATCAGTTACTCAAACAGATGTAATTTCATACGGGTCAAATAAATCATCTCAATCGGTATTTGATCCATCAACTATTAATCCGTCTGGATTTTTCAAATATGGTTTTCCTGGTCCAATTCATGATTTAGCTAATCGTAATGAATTTGTTTCTTGTTTTGATAGACAAACTAGAAATCCATATTGGGTTGTTGAACATATAACAAAAGATTCAATTTTAAGATCTGATTCATCTGGTGATCGTAAAAATTCAATATTTAAAGAAGATGAACAAGTACCAGTTAAGTTTAGAGGTAAATTAAGAGATTACTTTAGAAGTGGTTATGATAGAGGTCACCAAGCACCAGCTGCAGATGCAAAATATAGTCAATTGGCAATGGATGAAACTTTTTATTTAACAAATATTTCTCCACAAGTTGGAGATGGTTTTAATAGAGATTATTGGGCTCATTTTGAAGATTTTGCAAGAAGATTGACTAAGAAATATGATAATGTTAGAATATTAACTGGCCCTTTGTATTTACCTAAATTACAAGCCAATGGGAAATATAAAGTTGAATATGAAGTTATTGGATCACCTCCAAATATTGCTGTTCCAACTCATTTTTTCAAATTGATTGTTGGTGAAAATAATAATACTGAAGGTAAAATTTCTTGTGCTGCGTTTGTTTTACCAAATGATGTTATAAATAATTTTACACCTTTAGCTCAATTTCAAGTACCTATTGAAGCTTTGGAAAGACTGAGCGGATTAGATTTATTACAAAAAGTACCATATTATAATAAGAAAGATTTATGTAAAGAAGTCAAATGTGAAATTATTGTAAGAGATTTCAGTGATAAAATTGAACCACCAAAACCATTAATAGGATTACCACGGAAATAGACTAATTACTATAGCTAGAGAATCACTACATATATAATTAACCAGAATGCTAACAATTACTTTTGCTCAATGTCAACCTCTTCCGAAGCAATTTACCATTGGGTTGGTTTTCACTATCATCAAACGACCCACTGACGTTGAAGATATATTTTTCAAGCAAGCTAACCAATTATAGAACCAATTATAGAACCAATTGTAGAATTAAAGTAGTATTTTATGTGGGAAGCAAAGCAAAGAAGCAAAGAAGCAATGAAGCAATGAAGCAAAGAAGAAACAATTGAAATGTTGATAAATATCTCTATGTATATTTTTATTAATATTAATTATTTATTATAAATTACAAAACATTGAACAAACAATCTTGTAAAATTAAAATGTATAAAAACTTCGGAATTAAAACAAAAAACGTTCTTTATTATAAGTTATGAAGTGGTATGAAAACTGTGAAAACTGTGAAAAAATGATAAATGGTTAAACTTTTATATAATTAAGCTTAGATTAATAAAGCAGCACCAACTAAAGCAGCACCTAAACCTAAACCGTAACCAGCAGCATTACCATTAGCAATGTTAGCAGATGAACCAACTCCACCAGTTGAATTTGAACCTGCACCACCGGCAGTACCATTTGAGGCACCAGCACCGGTACCATTAACAGCACCAGCACCAGTATCATTAACAGCTTTACCAACATAAACAACGTCACCGTGATAAAATGATGAAGATCTTGCTGAAACTCTTGAAATTGATTTTGAATGATCAATAACTGATTGTGGAACAAATGAAGTGACAGTTGATGGTCTTTTTGTCTTATCAAATCTACCATATACATGAGTTGACATATCACCAGTTGGAGAAGAAGCTTTAGTTCTTGAAGTATGATCAAAATGACCAAATCTATGAGTTGAAGCTTCAGTTGGAGCTAAAACTGTAGTTGTAGTTGGAGTACCATGATCCTTTCTACCACCTGATGCTACAACTGATGAAACTGTAAATGCGGCTAAAGTAATTGATGTGAATTTCATGATAACTAGCTATTATTAATTGGTCTAAAATACAAAAGAAGAAGTTATATAAAATAGAAAGAAATTAATGTTGGTAATAAAAATAATAGAAAAATTTTAAACTGAAAATACTTAACACGTGACACAAAATTAGATTATTATTTATGTTAATTCCCTCATACATTTTACCAAATTATGTCATTTTATAAACATTTCATTTAACCACTATAAACAAACAGAAAGAAAGAAAGATTAATTTGCAGCCAATTAGATGGTAGAGACTTTAATTAATTCATTCTATCGATTACCCCTTGTCATACCATTGATGATTTAGTAATAAATCAATTGTTCTACGTCCCTTTCTCATCGACTTGACCCTTAGTCAAGATAATTTAGTTCCTCTTTATCCCATTCCATCTAAATTAACAATACTGCATATTGTTAAGAGCCACTCATATTTAATATTTTCTTAACTTTGTTGTGTGTCTAAAATTGTTTCTTTGTCTAAAATTTATGTTACTGTGCTTCATTTTTTAAAATATTATATCCATCGGCTAATACGGTTTTATAAATATCCGACATTACACGACCGGAAATAAACCAGATTTTGCAACCTAAGTTAAGGAAAAAAGGAAATTGCAACCAAAATAGATAATAGTGAAATTTTTTTTTCATTTTAGCTTTTTTTTATTTTTTATGAGCCATTTATTTAGTGTTATCTAAATTTTGCAACCATTTAATGGATTAATTTCTCAAATGATAACTGCAACATAAAGATATGTGACAAGCATTTGGTCTCCTAAGTTGTTTTTGACCTTTCCTAACTTGTCTATTACTGACATAAATTATCTCCTATTTGTTTCTCGTCATATAATATATGACATTTACAAAGGTTGGCATATTTTCTTAAATTGCGAGTCACATATGTTTCTAACCAAATATCGTATGGAGATCATACAAAAGCTCCATTCAAATATAATTCGACGATTCAAGCTGATATTGCGCTTGTTCCAAAATGGCTCAAACCTTCGTGTTTTATAATTGTATCATTCCATAGTACAACTCTGCTTTTGTAGCCTGATCAAACTCCAAAGAATAAAAATCTAATCTGCTTATAAACGTTTTGCTCTTGATTACTTTAGATTCAGTTAAAACTATGATCTTTCTAGGTAATGGTTAATATTTGGAATTTAGGGGGTAACTTTCAGCCATTATTATGATTGGTCAAATTGATGCTATTTGTTAGTGGTGAAATGGAGCGAGACCTTAGCCAAAAATTTTAATGCTGAGGGCCAGAAATGGTAGTACTATTCCGGGCTGATTTTTGAGTCCAATGAATTTTTTAAATTTTAAAGTCTTTTAAATGGAATGTAGAGTATTCAAGCTATTAAATTTACGAAGTTTGAGGTTCAATGATAAGCAAGCGTTGTATGTTTTAAACTTGGAATAGAGTGAGCCAATCGTGGTTTTAGGCCATTGGAATTTCAAATTAAAATTTTGCTAAAGGAAGTACTACGGGAGCTCAAAGTTCGACCAAAATTCTGGCTCCAAATTGATTGAAGTTTCTAATGAGACAAAAAAGAGAATCGTAGCTTGAATATTAATGGAGTATTTGAAGAATTTAATATTCAATTAAATCGGTCATAACTCCATCAAAGATTGTTTTTTTTTCACCTCATATTAACCACGTACAATTTAAAAAGACTAAATTTTTGATTAAAGTTATTGAACCGAAATTCTGAGACATTCTGTTGTCATTTCCAAAAATCCTCTCAGTTAATTTTATTATTAACTATGTGACTGCATACAGATAATATTACGAATGTAATTTCCATGCGAAATTCAAAATGAATCTAAACAACTTGCAACATATCGGTGTAAGCTCACAAATTAGCATCATTTCAGGTTCACATTTCAATAATCATATCAATTATTCATTAACTTCTCTATTTAATCTATTTTTCTTTTTCTTTGTTTTATCAATTTCATTATTGAAAATATAACAATTGAAGCAATTGGACCTAATAAAGGTAACAAAACAGCCAATTTATGTTCGCTTGGGAAATAAGCTTGTTGAACCATAGTAGGATCAAAAAATGCTTTATTTGCACTATTTAAAGCCTTTAAAGAATATTCTAAATCATGTTTCTCAATTGCAATTTCCAAATATTTTAAACTTTGTTTAACTTCATCAGCTGTACTTTCGGGTATGTTTATATTTTGTAATTGATTAGTCAATTTATACAAACTGCCAAGTGTTTCATAAGTTGATTTAATATGATTATATAAATTTATTCTTTTAAAACTGGAGATATTCCCATTTGGTATTCCAAATAATTTAAAAACATGTGCTTGAAAGGTTTGTAAAATTGGAATTAACTCATTTTTATTTATTGTTGAATGTTTCATTAATGGTAATTTTGAATTATAAATTTTAACTCCACCCCATCTTGGAATTAAAAATGAATTAGATTTTGAATTTTCAATTGATAATTGATTTTTAGGTAAATAAATTAGGAAATTTATTGTATGCTCGACATTATTTTGATTTATATTCCAATCGTTGAAATTAATAAATGTGGTTAATTCATTTTCTTTAATTATTCCATTTTCGTATTGTTTATTCAATTTTGAAAAATAATTTATATTGGTCGTGATTGAAAAATTTTGATTAGGAAATAAGGATAAAAATGGAGTAAATGATTCTTTTATAGCTTGATCTATTTCCCAATTTAACGGTATACCATTCTCTACTAATAATGAAATTACAATATTGTAATTATCGAAAGGTAAATAATTATTGAAACTTTTACCATAGGAGTTCAACTCACTCTCAAACTTATCTAAGCTATCAATTACCTCCCCATTTTCTTCTTGTTTAAATTTCCAGAATTTTATTCCATATTGTTTCTCAATTTGTTTATTTAATTCCTCTGGATCATTTCGTATTGGTATTTCAAAATTTATATCTTTTTGAGTTATAGTTGGTAAATTAGCTCTATATATTGAAGTAGTATATTGAAATAATGGATATCCAACCCCACTAATGAATATAATCACAAATAAAGTAATAAAATCACGTACTGAACTTATTGATTTTGATTCTTTAGAAACAACCATACTTTAGTATTCTAGTTTGTTTTTTTTTCATGTTTCAGAATTTTCCAATATGTTTAAAAAACCACCTTTTGTTAAGGCAAGTTCAAATATTAGTTCAAGAGATAGAAGAAAGCTAATAAATCAGATATGTGATACTTACAAATTACCTAAATTGTCAAAAGAAGGTCAAGAAAGACTAGTTCCATCAATTGTTAAAAAAGCAACTTTTAAATCATTTAATGGAGATTCAGGTACCGTATATTTCAATGATCAAGATATTCCAATATATTTCCACACTAGAGATTCAATTGTATATCCTACTATATATACTCTTTGGTCCAATCATTATATCTTAAAAGTTGTCAAAACTCATTCTCACGTTATTGAAATTTTAGGCAGTGGAGCAAATTTGATGCTTCCAGGCACAATTCCTAAATTTTTCAATATAGGTAAGAATGAATTAGTCGGTGTTGTTAGTTCAGAAGATTCGAATAGAATTATGGCTATTGGTTTTACAAAATTAAATTTACAAGAATTTGATAATGTTTTGGGTAGGTCAGGAACTGCGGTTGAAATTATCCATCATTATAATGATGAGTTGTTAAAATTGAATAAAGAGATAGATATTGAAATACCAGAGGTGATAGATACAAATATTTTAATAGAGGAGGAGAAAGAAGAGGAAATTAAGCAACCTGAACAAGAAGTCACTGAATCTGTTACCCAATTGCATGTAATGAAAGAAACTGAAAGTGAGGAACAACCTGACGAGCCTCAAGAAGAGAATCATGAAGAGGAAAATGAGGAAGAGAAGTTATCAAAGTTAACAGTTGAAGAAATTGACAATTTTTTTATTCGTTCATTATATCAAACTATAAAATTAGATACTGTTGAGTTACCAATTACTGCATCTACATTCATGTCATCGTACATTTATAAAAATTTACCAATTATGGATCATCAATACACAAACATAAAGAAAACATCATGGAAAAAGACATCAAAATTTTTAAAAGCAATGAATAAATTAAATCATTTAGATATAAAGGGTAAAGATGAAGATTTGACAATTATTAAACTTAAAAGATCACCAATCATAGATCAATTTGTCCCACATAAAATAAACAAACCAAAAACAGAATCAAAGAAGATCATAAATAAGAATATAAGAGCCTTGTATAAACCAACTGCCAAATCACGTCATTTTTTTAATAAATTGGATCAAGAATATGATGCATTGTATACTTCAGGAGAATTACGTGCATTCTTTGATCTTTATATCAAAAAATCAGAATTAGCAGTACCTACCAAACCTAAATTTATAAAATTCGATGATAATTTGAAAAATATAATTAATCCAAAGAAAGAAGAGCTTGCAAGAGATGAAGCTTTCAAAGGATTTCTTAAAAATTTCTCACCATATTATGAAATTGATGGACACGTAGGTAAAGGAACCTTACCTAAAATTCAAATAATTACTGAAATGAAAATTGGTAGGAAAATCGTCACTCGTGTTTCTAATTATGAGAAATTTAATCTTAAACAAGGTGCATTAGCTGAAGAAATGAGATATAAATGTCAAGGATCAACTACTACTACCGAAGATACAATTCAAGTTCAAGGACCACATGGGAAATTATTAATTGAAATGTTTAAAGATAAAGGTATACCTATTTCATATATTGAATTTGAAGACAAAGTTAAAAAGAAGAAAAGGAGTTAAACTACAATTGTTTCAATACAAGTCAATAGATTAACTTATAGTTAAATATCAACTTATTTTGAATTTTCATTTACCAACGCTCCGTTAGTCCATTACCATGATTAATAATGTCCTGCAATCCAAAGTGATTGCATCGTTGGGATATATAAGATGTCAAAGATTGACATTCACAATAAATAAATAACATATATTTTCATCTCATCTGAATTCTACTCTATTGCTGCTAATGAATCAAATAATACTGAAATTGATTCGCCAAAATGATCTCTTCTTATACATTCTGCAAAAATTGGTGATACATCAATTACAACTAATTTATCTTGATGTAATTGACATTTTTCTTTTGTTATTGGATAAGTATTTGTAACTACTATTTTATCAATACATTTTGATTCACAAAGTGATTCTAAACAATGATCAGTAAATAAACCATGAGTACCAATTACATATACTGCTTTTGCACCACAATTTAATCTTAAATGTTCAGCCGCTGCAATAAAAGAATTTGGTTTATCAATCATATCATCTAATATAATTGCAACTTTACCCTTTACATCACCAACTAATGTAATTAATTTTTCTTCTTGTGGTTTATCATCTTCATCATCATCTGAATTAGTGGCGTCATAAGTACCACCTAAAACATCATCACCTTTTTCTAAAATTCCATTTATACTTGAATTATTATTCACTATATTATTATTTTCAGTGGTTTCTCTTGGATAATCATCATCTACAACATGACCTTGAACAATTCTAGCAGTTTGTAATTCTGAAACAATATTTACATCACCAATTATTTTTGCTTTTTTAGATTTTTTCAATAATTGATCATGAGTTCTTCTTCTATCAGTATGAATCATGGCAAAATTAATCTTTAAACTATCTGCTAATGCTGTAACTCTTTTAGTGCCACCTGGGTTTTTACTTACAACAACTGCATTTTGCCAATCTTCAATATTATGTCTAATCCATCTAGCCAAAGTTGGAGCACCTAATAAATTATCGACAGGTTTTGTGAAAAAACCTTGCATTTGACTTGCATGTAAATCCATACTTACAACATGATCAGCACCAGCCATAATTAATAAATTAGCCAACATTCTAGCAGTAATTGCACCTCTATGTTTTTTCATTTTTGATTGTTTAGAATATGGGAATTGTGGAATAACAGCAGTTATTTTATTTGCACTTCCTCCTCTGCAAGCACTTATCAATATTAATAATTCCATTATATGATCATTTATATATGGTGAACCACTTTGAATAATATATACATCTTCATCTCTAACTGAAACACCAATTTGAACAGAAGTTTCACCATTTGAAAATTTTTTTAAAGTACAAGGAGCAGGTTCAACTCCAAGTCTATCACATACTAATTTACCCAATTCTGAATGTGATGATCCAACAAAGATCTTACACTTTCTCATTAATGAAGATGACAACGTGGAATGAAAAGATCTAAACTAATAATGGGGAAAGGAAAATAAATGAGATGGACCAAATTTTTTTTTTTTTCACGAAAAGCTACCAATGGAGACGAAGAGTCAAATTGAAAAATATAGGAAGACGCTAATTGAATCAGAGTTGGTTACAGAGATTCTACGATGTTTACATGGGTTGGAATTTGATTGTATACGATGTTTGGCATTGGGTTCACCTTCTGAAAGTTTGGCTGCACAATATCAATTAGCATTATTATTAATTTTGCAAGAGCATTTGACTGCAAAAATTTCAATTTATGATCCAATATTAAATGAAAAAGATAGGGAGATACTTAAGGATATGGAAATTGAAGAAAAATATGATAATAAATCAAATACACTTTATTTCCTACCTCATGCTCCTTTGACATTAATGGAAAATTTACTAAATATGGATCATCCTACATATCTACTATGTAATGATGTTATTACACATACAGATCGATTAACAAAACGGAAATTAAATGAGAAATATCCATATTTATCATGTGCTGTTTATTTATTAGGTGATAATCAGTCAAAAGATGGATTTACACCAGTTGTAAATAAACGAAAGAACAGACAAAAATTTATTGAACCAGAGATCAACTATCCAATAGATGAGATATATTTTAAACATATAAGTATTAGTAGATTTGAAAATACTAAAAAGAATGATGCCTGGGGCAATTCATTCACTGATTTAGCATTCCATAGATTAACTAAAAAGTAATAAATAATTGAATACATTTATACTATAAACTTTTAAACATGACTTTCATTCTAATTTTGGTGATATGATTTTGTTATTCTAATTTTGGCTTCTTTCTATCTTTTTCAATATCATCTTTTAGCAAATGTTTAGCCAATATTGAATATAAATCATCTTTTGTAAATGGTTTTGCTAAAATATCACTCATTCCATTTTGTAAATAGTTTACTAAATCTTGATCTTCTATATTACCAGTCATTGCAATAATTGGAGTTTTTGTATCAAATGACCTGATTATACTGGTAGCTGTAGCACCGTCTAAATTTGGCATCACAATATCCATTAAAACTAAATCATATTTTGTATGTTCAACTGTTGAAATTGCATTTAAACCATCAGTTACAACAGTAACTTGACAGCCATATTTAACTAGGAATTTCCTACATAATTGTATACACACATTATCATCTTCAACTAATAAAACATGAAATTTCGGATTGGGTATTTGAGTAGTTGATATTGGTGATGCAGATGAAGAAGGGATAGATGATGGTTGATGAGGTGGTTGAGAAGGAACAGAAACTGGTGTATGATGTGGTTGTTGAGGTTGAACTTGTGGTGGTGGTTGTTGTTGTTGTTGTTGTGTTTGAGGCTGTGAATGTATTGGTATTGGAGTTGCTTGTGATGGTTGTGACGGTATTTGAGGTGGTTGTGATTTAGGACTATGATCTAGATGATGTTGATGTTGATCTATTTCTAATGGAGGTATTTTTATTCCAGCTTGTAATAAAGTATTCGCCAATATTGTAAGATTTCTATCATATCGTTCATTATAATTTTTCAAAGTGACTATATTTTCAACCACAGTTTTATATTTGTTAGTTAATAATTTAACTTCATTTTGTAGTACTTCATTTTCTTTCCTCAACTTCTTTAATTCTTCTTTCATATGTAAATCAATTTGACCCATTCCATTATTATTTATTTCTTTAGTTGTTATCAGACCACTTGGTTTTTTAATATTTGGCCCTTTTCTTTTTATATTATCTAAACTTTCTCTATCATTTATTTTGAAATCTGGATGTTTAAATTCCCAAGCATCTTCACCATAAGGATAAGTTGATTTTGCATCATTTGGAATTTTGACTTTATGAAAATCATATTTATTTAATTGACGAACGAATGATGCAAAATTTGAATGTTTAAAATGACGAGGTAATATATCTTTTGTAAATTCATTTGTATTTATAACAACAAATGAATCACCAGTTTTGGTCCATCTAACAATATCTTTATATGAATCTTCCAATAACATTAAGAATAATTTCTTAACAAAATCATTAGAACCACTTTGATTTGAACTTGCAGTAGTAGCCAATGTAGAATTTGGCGGTACTGGTGTTTGTAAAGACATGAGAATACAAATACTAATAATACTTTTTGATATTCTGTTATTGATTATCGATAAAATTCAAAGTTGATAAAAATAGTTTTTTTCCATTTTTTTTTTTTTTTCTTCTCGTAAAATAAAATATTGAAAAATTGATGCAAAAGAATTACCGTTGAATACTCGAGGAGATAACAGTTAGAAAGGTATTAAATAGTGAAATTAGCTCAGGCTCATGTTCCTTATACCCAATTTTTATTGTGTTTATATCTTACAATCAATGTCTCATAAACAATCAACATATATTGGATCAACCCCAGATATAAAGAAGAGATTAAGACAGCATAATGGGGAATTAACAGGAGGAGCCTATAAAACAAAAAAGAAAAGACCATGGAGAGTGATTTTAATTGTATATGGGTTCACGTCAAAAATTTCTGCATTACAATTTGAACATAGTTTACAACATAGTTATCAAACACGGCTAATAGACGAAAAGATCAGTAAGAAGGGTGGTAGAAGTGTTCATAAATTACTTGGAAATGTTAAGATGTTATTGGATTCATTTCATAGATTACAAGTATGTATATTTGACAACGAGGCAAAAGAAATATGGGATATGAATAAATATAATATAAATTCAGTAATAACTCCGGAACTTATAAATTTTGATGAGTTTGATATGGGTGAAATAGAACTATTACATATACCTGAAAGAGTTTGTATCATTTGTAAAGAGGCAGTTGGTGATAAATTTGGTATTTGTAACGATCATGTTTTCCATTTTGGTTGTTTAGCGAAAAAGTCAACGTTATTGATTCCTGATACAATTGACTGTGTGTGTGGTGAAACTATTATATGGAAAGAAATGGTTAAGCAATCATTATATACTATCAATCATGAAATTGAACAACAAAAGAAGAGGAATGGATCAATTTCAAGTATACAGACCAAAACAGCCCAATCTCAAATAAAGACTACTCAAGCATTATTTGTCGAAGAAGAATCAAGTCAAAAGAAACATACTACAGCTTCTCAATTATTGCTCGAAGAAGAAGTAAGTCAAAACAGAAGTAGATCAAATTTACAATCTTTATTCGTTCAAGATTCAAGTCAGTAATGCCAGGAGCATAAATCTATCCAAAAGGGCTCTGAGAAAGTTCAGGGCATAGATCTATAATGCCTTGGGTTTACGAGGTCTATTTAAGTGTATTAAAATTAGCATAATTTTTGAATAAATACGTAGTTTTATATGTATATTTTTTCAAAATAACTTCTCTTATAGATATTAGCATTTAGAACATCTTATAGGTATTACGTTACAACAATGTCGTTATTATAATATATATTTATAGTTCATCATGATAGTCAATATCAAAATCAACAATTGTATTGTTTTTAAAATTAGTTACTGTAATTCCATTAATAATCAATTTTTCAAGCTTGAATAGATAATCCCCATCAATACAATAACTAAACTTCTTATTTTCAAATTTAAATTTAATAAAAGCATGATCATTATTGAAACTCTCACCATCATCAACGTACAATTCACCATATGCTTTTCCATCTTTATCTAATGCAATGACAATAGTATAAGGATCGTACTTCATCAATTTTGAACTTCTTCTATACCTTAATTTCATAGGGATGATTGATCCACCTTTCAATAACATTGGAATATCACCTAATCCATACTCTCTATCTTTATAAACACCACTTAATACACCATTTGTAAAATCATAATATATTGAATCATCTGGAATTATCCAATTAACTTTGGATTCAGCCTCATCTGTTATTGGTTTGACTAAAATACCTGTATCACTAATGAAAAACTCATCATCAATGTCATAAATATCTCCATTATCTAAATTCTCATAATAAATCGGTTTTATAACTGGTGTACCATTAATTGAGTTAATATAAAATGAAGTATAGAAAACTGGGAGTAGTTTGTATCTCAATCTAATTGCATCTCTAATATATCCAGTATACGGATCACCAACAACCCAAGGTTCTCTTCTTCTTGAATCAATATGAGCATGAGCTCTAAAAAATGGATAAAATATACCAGTCTGATACCATCTTGTTAATAATTCCTTTGATGGATTCCCAAAGAATCCTCCTACATCAGCACCACTAAATGGGAAATTAACAATATTTGAAGTTAAAATCATGGGAATTGAAATTTTTAAGTATTCCCATTTTGACATATTATCACCTGTCCACATTGCTGATGTTCTTTGACTACCCGAAAAATAAGATCTAGTTAATATGAATGGTCTAATGTTTGAATTTCTATTAATGAGTGATTTATAAGTACTTTCATGATATGTTAAACCATATAAATTATGAATAGATCTATGTTCATAATTTCCAAAATGTAAATTATCTTTTGGTGATGATGTTTCAGGTCCATTAAATACTGAAGGCTCATTCATATCATTCCATAAATGAAGATTTTTATTATTTTTCATGAATTGTAAATGATTATTATTCCAGTAAGATTGTGAATTTGGATTTAATGTATCTATCCAAACACTTTCACCTGGCCAACAATGACCAAAATATGTCGAATTTTGACTATCCTTAATTGTAATTTCTTTAGCTAATAATTCATCACTTATTTGATAACCAGTCTTAATATGTGGGTCAATAATCACTATTAAATTACGACCAGTCCTATCTAATACCGACATCATCTTTTCTGGATTTGGAAACGTTTCTTTATTCCATGTGAAGTATTTTTTATTTTCTGCATATTCTATATCTAACCAAATTGCATCATATGGAATTTCAAATTGGTCAAATTTTGAATGAATATCTAATACATCTCCTTCATCATTATAATTCCATCTACATTGATGATAACCAAGTGAGAATAAATTAGGCAACGTTGAAAACCCAGTTATTTTACCATATTGATAATTTACAAGTTGTGGTTTTTCTTCAATAATGATAATAAATTCCAATATACCATTTTCTGACATGAAATGAACTAGTGAAGAATCTTTACCCTTGTTTATATCAATGTATGTATCTGCTGAATTAACCCAGAATATACCTAAAGATACCTCTGGTTTTGATGTAACTAATAATGGAATTGATCCATACATTGGTAATTTTGAATTTGTTTCATATTCAAAAATATCTACATTATATAATCGATAAGGTTCTGAATTTGAAGTATCTTTTAAACTAAAGGAATCTGCATGTTCTGGAATTCCATATAAATGATTAAATTCTAATAATGTAAAATCTAAACCTATTGATTCTCTACCTAATGGTAATTTATCATTTTTCGAGTCTGGGAAATCATCTGAATTGGTATTGTATGTACTTTCGAAAGGTAGGAGATCTGAATCGTTCAATAATTGATGTTCAAAATTGAGAAAATGTTTATCATTAATAATCAATTGTGGTTTTCCCTTATAATAAAATGTAAATTTGACGGGATTGAATTGAACAGCAACTTTATGATCTCGATATATTATTTCTTTATTCTTATATATGAATTGGTCATTAGTCGTGTTTATGAATGCCCATTTTGGAGTTTCATCATATCTATTTATATTAACAATTGAGTTAATATCTTGTCTATTTTCATTCATTTTGAATCTAAAGTTGCCCTCAATTATACTTATTTCAAATGGCAACTTTACTGTCCTTGACGGTAATGATTTATGAATTATACCAGATATAAAATTACCCTCGCTATTAAAATTTATTTCATTAATATTATAAGGACTTGATTCCACATTTTTCAGATAATGTTTATTTCTATTACAGAATCCATTTTGTTCACAAGGTTTAAATAAATAATCTTTAACAGCTAAAATTGACGTAAATAGCAGCAAAATCAACCATAGATTCATTTTTGATACTGTATAGGAAAATTATCAATAAAAAAATTAAATCTTGAAAACTTGCGAGGAACAATTTTCTGAAACATTAATACGAAACAATGATGAATTTAGAGATACAACGCGTTGAACAGGTGAAATAGAGGTTGAGATGGAAGCGAATAGTCAATTTGATGAAGATATTATGTTTGGAATGTCTTTTGATGGTATGTAAACTATTTTGGACACGTTTCTCGATTTTAGAAGTTGTATAACCTAAATTATTGGATCTTTGACTACTAATAGTATGATTCTAGTATCCACCAAGCAAATGACTTGAAATTATCTATCTTCAATGCTAGAAAATCTGCTGACTGTGCTTATTATTTATCGTTTAATCTCAAATGCAAATTTCAAGGCTAATAAATTATGGTCGTGTGCATTGATGGGTGCAAATTTATTAGTTAAAATCTACAGAAAACAACTATTTGAGTGAGATTTAAAGACGTATGGCGGTTACTATTGATCGTTATTAGGTCATATCAACTACCAAACCATTCTTTAACTCATAATGTTACGTTGTGTAATAAAATTTCCATCATAATTATAACATTTGTCTAATATTTAATTCGGCATGAAAAAAAAAATTATCAAAAAAAAAAAAAAAAATTTATTTTTATTTAATTTTTCATTTAATAATTCATAAGTTTACATGCCATGGCAACAACAGAATTAAAAAGATCATTAAATGATGATGATTATGAAACTACATCAAAAGCTAAAAGACTTAAATTATCGGATGAAGGTCCTTTAACTGCTACTGATATTTTAATTTTTAAGAAAGAATGTTTATTTAGAGAAATGACATTATATAAACATAAATTAAATTTATTAGAAAAAGAAGTTAATCAAGATAATTTAATACAAGAAATAATGGATTTAAAACGTGAATTATTAAAATATCAATCACCTGCAATATCCCGAGTTTTAAAAAATGCAACTTCAGCAAATCGTGGTATTGAAGAATCCGATAAATCAGAAGAAACTGCTATTAAAAAAGAAGCAACACCAGAAGAAAAACAAATAAATATTCAAGAAGATAAATTAGCAGAATATCTTTCACAAATTGAAGTTTTAACATCTACTAATAAATTATTAAAATCACAACTTGAAGAAATTTCCGAACAATATCAACAAGCATTAATACAACCTTCAAAATCTAAATTATCAAATGAAGATGAAGCAAAATTACAAAAACTAACTAAAAATAATAAATTTTTACAAGATGAAATTTCAAAATTAAATAAAATAAAATCTTTAAAAGTTTCAGAAAATTTTGAAACTTTTAATAATTTAAAAGAAGAATTAGATAAAGAGATAATAACAGAAAATGAAAGATTAAAGAATAAATTTCAAGATCAAGAAATAACGATAAATCGTCTTCGAGCTCATCGAGATGAATTATCATCACAAATTGAAATTATAAAACAAGAACTTGATAATAAAGAAACAAATAAATCATTATTAGATTTAAATTCAGAATTAAATAAAAGAATAGAACAATTAACCAAACCTCAATCAGATGAAAATGAAGTAATTCAAGAAATAGAACAAGCTTTTAAACAAACTCGAGATTTATATTTAAGTAATTTGTCAAATAAAGTAGATATTGATGGTAAATTACAAATAATTTCAATTGAGAAAACAAAAGCAGAATCTAAATATTTTGCAGTTATGAGATCAATGGAAGCTGCAAAGGAAGAAATTAAGATTTTAAAATTACAAAATTCAAAACAAAATGAATTTAATACAAATTTAACTGAATTAAATTCAAAATTGAACCTCAAAGTTAAAAATTTGACTACTCAATTATCTGAATATCAACAAATAAATATTAATAATAAGAATGAAGTTAAAAAAGTAAATGAAGACTTGGAAGAATTTAAAATTGATAATTCCAATTTAAAAGAAAATCTTGAAGAAATAACAACCAAGAATGAAAATTTAATTAAATCTGAAATACAATTAAAGAAGACTATTAATCAACAAAGTATTGAAATACAAGAATTGGAAAAGAAGAAAAATCAATTATCAAATTTATTAAATAAATATAAAACTAATAATGTTAATGGTATCATTGAAGAAGAAGAACAACAATTACAAGCATTAAGATCAATAGCTAAATGTTCGGTATGTACAAAAAATTGGAAAGATACTGCTATAACTGTTTGCGGTCATGTTTTTTGTTCAAATTGTACTCAAGAAAGATTAGCAGCAAGATTAAGAAGATGTCCAAGTTGTAATAAAGGTTTTTCACAAAATGATTTATTATCAATACATTTATAGAAAGGTTAATGAATGAAAACATAATACATTAAACTAATATAATCCTGCGCTTTAATTCCCCTATTACTTCTAAATGGCTGGCTGCAATTTGTTTTTTCAATATGCAACCACAACAGAAAAAAAAAACTGGATCATATCATAGTAGTGTACTTTTGCTCAATATCAGCTAAACTATAATTATTTGACGAACAAACGCATCGAAAAACTACTTATAAAAATTTTTTACTTCTTTAAAAAGTCAGCAATAAATCGAAATTGATGATATACTACACTGTATATATAGTTGAAATACTATTGTAGATATCTTTAAATTTAGAATCAATCACTCCATCAGAATATCAGCATTTTAATCCTGGTCTTTTACTCTGTTACGATTTAATTTCCAATTTGGCCATTTACTTACCCGGAATTGGCCATTTCTAATCAAAAAATATAAATAGAACGTGTCTCGCACCTTTTTTTTTTGATTTTTTTTTTGGACTTGTTTGTCGTGTCTCATTTTTTATATTTCAGGTTTTTGCGACACTGAAAATAATAAATTAAAAACCATATCATATTTCTTTACTTTGTATTATTAATATAATTTTATTTTAATTCATATTATGGAATCTACTACATTAGATCATAAGAATAATAACCAAAATATAGATGATAATTTATTTGAATTACTGAAACAACAATCACAACCAGAAAATAATAATAATAATAACAATAGTAATAATAATAATGATGATAATAGCCATTCGCTTGGTGAAAAAAGACCATTAGATCAAGATCAAGAAGTACAAGAGAATAATGATTTTAAAAAACCAAAGATAGAAGATTCTTTATCTCCAACATATATAAATGAAGAACCATCAAATAATATTCAAGATCATGACGATTCAGATGTAAGTCAAGTTAAACAAGTCAAACATGAAGAAAATGGTCATAAGGAAGAAGGTATAAAAGAAGGTATAAAAGAAGTTAATAATACAGAAGAACCATTTGATCCTGCTTTACAAGAAAATAAAGAACCAGATGCCAAATCAGTTTCTCAAACCCCTCAACAACAACCAGAAATTACCGAATCAACTCCATCATATTTAAAAGACCCACCCGCTCCAAAACCAGAAACTCCAATTATTACTTCTGAAAATCCATTACCACCACATCAAGAAAAATATATACTAAATTCAATAAAATCAATTAAAAGATTAAAAGATGCCCGTCCATTTTTAAAACCAGTTGATGTTATTAAATTAAATATACCATATTATTATAATGTAATACCTCAACCAATGGATTTATCTACAATTGAATTGAAATTGAATAAGAAATGTTATTCAACACCACAAGAAGTTCATTCTGATTTTAATTTAATGGTTAATAATTGTATTAAATTTAATGGACCACAAGCTGCGATTTCCAAAATGGCAACTAATATACAAGGATATTTTGAAAAAAATATATTAAATATTCCAGCAACAAGCTCTGAATTAATCAATAATAATAATAATAATAATAATAATAATAATATTAATAATAATAATAATAATAAAAGTAATAAAAGTATTTCTCCTTCATCTAATCATCATAAGATAGATTCAGTAGCTAGTTCAAGACCAAGAAGAAGTATAAATCCACCAAAATCAAAAGATATAACATATAATTCAGAATCAAAACCAAAATCAAAATATACAAGAGATTTATTAAAATTTTGTCAACAAATATTGAAAGAATTAATGAGTAAAAAACATGCAAGTTATAATTTTATATTTATTGAACCTGTTTCAAGAGAATTATATCCTCAATATTATGAAGTTATTAAAAATCCAATTGATTTAGGAACAATTTCAAATAAATTAATTAATAACACTTATAATAATGAAAATGAATTTTATTCAGATATGGAATTATTATTTAAAAATTGTTATACTTTTAATCCTGAAGGAACTGAAGTTAATATTTTAGGTCATAGATTAGAAAATTCATTTAATAAATTATGGGCAAATAAACCAATACCACAATCTGAATTATCAGATGAAGAATCATCAGATGAAGAAGAAATTACCGAAGCTATGTTGAATGAAATACCAGCAATTAAATTTCTTGAAAATCAAGTTATCAGAATGAAACAAGAATTACAAGAATTAAAAGCAGATCATTTAAAACAATTACGTCAACAACAAGCAGAAAGAAGAAGAAAGAAGAATAGAAAAGGTGGTAAAGGTGGTAATAATAAACGAAAATCAATTGGATCAAAAACAAAATCAACTCCACCATTATCATTACAACAAGTACCAACTCCACCACCTCAACAACAACTTCAATCACAACAAGTATCTACTCCAAAAGAATTATCACAAAATTTACCTGTTGTTACATATGAAATGAAGAAACAAGTTTCAGAAATTGTTCCAACGTTATCAGATAAGAAATTAAATTCACTTATAAAAATAATTCAAAATGATATAAATATTTCCAATGAAGAAGAAGTTGAATTAGATATGGATCAATTAGGAGATTCAACAGTTTTAAAATTATATGATTTTTTATTTGGTAATAAATCAAGTAAATCAAAAAAGAAACAACAAAGTAATAATGTTGATGATATTGCAAATTTAAGATCACAATTAGCATTATTTGATGATCAACAAAATAATTCACAAAATATTATGCCAATTACAAATAATGAATCTTCAGATGATGATGATCAAACATCAGAATCATCAGAAGAAGAATAAGTAAATAGTTCAACATAATGAAATTTATATACTAAAGAAACTAACAACTTTACCATTGTACTGCTCGATATCTCTCCATGTTTATATCGTTTTATTGATACCGTTTTATTGATACCGTTTTATTGATACCGTATTATTAGTACCGTATTATTCATTGTATATGTCTATTTTAATTTCGCAGCCATTATATTTTTTTTTTTTTTTTTCTTATCAATATTATCATCTATGAGTCGTCATAAAGAATCAACAAGTGAACCAGAGACAAAACAAACTAAGGAGGTAAAAGATAGTAGTAATAATAATAATAAAACTACTCAAAAGCAAAAGAATCAATTATTATTACAACAACAACAACAATTTTTACAAAAACATATAAATTCAAATGGTAAATCAGATATGCCAAAAATTGATCCATTAGATTTTGAAAAATTTAATGATAAAATATTATTAAAATATGCAGAAAGATATAAATATAATATAAATAGTTTTGATTCATTAAATAATGATATATTAAATAGTGAAATTGGATTAAAAACATATTCAAAGACAAAAAGGTTAAGAGAAAAGGAGAAAGAAGAAGATTTAAGTAATAAAATGACAAAGAAAGAATTTAGTAAAATTGCAAAGAATCATTTTATGAGTTTACCTGCTAAAGAAAATGATATTATAACTGGATTTCTATATAAAGTAAAGAATCAAGATAAAGAGTTTAAATTGACTTCTCAATAGTTAACTAACTGAAAAATTATATAGAAGAAAAAAAAAATATATATATATACCACTGGTAAATTATTATGGATTCATCAACAATTATATTTATATTTACTATTGTTATTGCTTTTATATTCTTAAGATGGTTGATTAGTCCTATTCCTAATGATTTAGATAATACTGCCACTACAAATACTCAAAGACAAACTACTGCAGTTGGTAATGGTTCAAATAGATTAAGAAGACCAGTTACAGATTCAATGATTGAAGTAGTACAAACTATTGCTCCTTCTTTAACGGTTGAACAAATAAGATATGATTTAGAAAATACTGGTTCTGTTGAAGTTACAATTAATAGATATATGGAAAATAATTCATTACCTTTCCCACCAAATTATCAACCAAGACTACAAACAAGTGAACAACAAACAACAAATGAAAAACCTGAAGAAGTAGTATCTAATATTAATTTATTTGATAAGTATAATATTGACTTAATTAATCCAAAACCACAAGATTCAATGTTGGCTCAAAAAAGACAAGATATGATTATAAATGCAAGAAAAAGATTAGAAAAAGATTAGAAAAAGAATCAACGTAATTTAGGTATCCGTATATATTCTATTAAGTTAATGTTCATTCATATATTAGTAACTCATTATACTCTAAATCTTTACTTATTCTGTGTATATTTCACCAAATAAATCATCATTAATCTTTACAATTGAGCAAAATCCATCAGTTGACGATATTAATAACTTATTATACTCTATCCATTTTAATGCTGTAATTGAACTATAATGTAAATTTGAAACACTTGCCAAAATTTTAAAATCTTTAGTTGAATATAATAATATTGATTCTTGAGTTGCAATTGCAAATATATAATAATAAGGTAAATCTAAAACAGAACCACCTTTAAATTTCCTTTCATTAAATGATATAACTATTGTTGGTTTATTAAATCCACTCAATTTCATAATTGGAGATTTACCTAATGAACCTCTACTATAAATATAAACCACATTCGATTCTTTTTCATTATCAGTATTTTCCAAACCAGCTGGAGTTAATAATAAAGAACCATCAGGTGAGAAACATAATCTTCTAAAAAAAGATTGTAATGTTTCAGAATGATATAAATTTAAATTATTAAATTTTTGAAATTTAGCATATAATTGAAAATCTTTATAAATATTAACACTCCTGTCTGCAGATTGAGATACAATAAATTCATCAATTGGATCATAATAAACACCTTGGACATAATGAGAATGATTATTAAATGAATTAATTAAATCACCACTCCATACTCCGTTTTTTTCTTCAATTTTATAAACCCGTAAAATATTATCCATTGATCCACTAATTAAATATTCACCATTATTTGACCAACAAATATCCATTATCTCAGAAGTTGATGATCTTAAACTAGTTACAACTTTCCAACTTTCTAAATCTTCAAATTGTTGATCGCTAGATTCTAAATCTTTAATAATTGTATCTGACTTAATCCAAAGTAAAATTGTTCCATCATCTCCTGCTGATGCTATTATATTAGCTTGTGGATTGAATCTAACTACATTTACAGCTTGAGTATGTTTCAGCAACGTTGATAAATATTCAATTGAATCATTTTCTAAAAATTTCCAAATTCTAATGTTATTATCACCACCTCCAGTTATTAATCTTTTAAAATCTTGTGAATTAGGTTGATAATCAATTGAATATATGGGTTGATTATCATTATGCCAATGTATTGTAATCGCATGGGCCTCCATCAAATTAACTAATTAAAACTCATTTTGAAATTTTTCGCGTCTTGAATTTTGAAACATTTTGTTTCAAAATTTATCGTGTAATCATATATTATGAAGATGCCAATATAACAAAAAATAACCGTTAATGTTAAAAGTAAAAGTACCAGTTAATAGAGCCTATTAAACTTTGAAATGCTATTTATATATTAGTTTATTTTTCCATTACATTTACATAATTTCTACGAATTCCTCTTTTATTTCTTTTTGGAATTGATGTTTCTGACATTGATAATAAATCATCTAATCCAGCATTAGCCAAATTTGAAGTAGTTTTAGGTTTGGAAATTTTCGGTTTTGGTAGTGGCATAGGAGGACCACTATTTGTATTTGATTCAGTAGTAGTTGGGGTAGATACACTAGTTGAAACTTTAGGTGGTAATAATTGACTAGTAGCATGTGGTGGTTGTGTTTGTGTTTGTGTTGGTGATTTTGGTTTTTTTATACTTAAAGGTGGTGGTGGAGTTTGTCCAACTTTTAATTGTTCTTCAATTGGTTTAGTTCTATCTAACCAACGTTTATGTTTTTCATCATAATAAAATGGATTAACTTTTTCACCCAATTTAGCTCTAATTGGTTTTGGTTTACCATCATCTTTTTTAAACATTTTAAACCAAGTGGATTCTTTTCTAACTATTGTTTTCTTTGGTTCTTCTTTCTTTGGTTGTTCTTTTGGTTTTGATTCTTCTTCTTCGTCTTCTTCTTGAATTGGAATATAATCTCTTACAGTATCATCCATAACTTCATATTGTTGATATAATGCACTTTGTTGAGATTGAGATAATCTTGATGAATAAATATTTGGATGAGCTCCTAAAACTGAATTTGCTCTTGTTGTATATTCAGGTGATCCTGGAATTGGGAAACCATCTAATTGATTTGATTCAAAATTGAGTAATAATGGTTTAGCATCAATCATTGAAGTATTTTCTGTATTTTCAAATGAATCATCTATATTTAAATTTTTTTCTTGAACCGGTGATGCAGCAATAGGTACGGGAGCAGGAGCAGGAATATGACTTGTAGTTGTTTCTGGTGGCCCGTATCTACTTCTTTTTGGTTTCAATTTTGGTTGTGAATTAGGAGCATATGGATTTTTTGATGGTTTCGTTTTCAATGGAGGTGGAGGTGGAGCAGTTGTTGTTTTTTCTTTGAATGGTGGTTTCAATTGTTCTTCTGATTCAATTTCAATATTAGGTTTAGTTTCTTTTAATTCTGGAAATTCATTAATTGTATCAGGTTGATTTAATAATTTTTTAAAATTATCTTTTTCTTTATTATCTTCACTTTCAATTGAAATTACACTTGATATTGATGGTTGTTTAACATGTGATGGTTGTGCTGAATTAATTGAACTTGAACTGTAATTTGGTTGAATATATGGTTGAGCTTTATTAATTAATGGACTAGTACTAGACATTGATTTTTCAAAATTATTAACAAAAGTTGATGGTTGAGCTTGAAATGGACTTCTACCTACTTTATTAATTGGAGAATATTTGTCAGTCCCCGTTGAATTATAAGAAGTTAATGGAGGTTGAACAGGATGAAATTTTGAATCTTGTTTCAATAATGGTGATGGTGAAGATAAATCTAATTGTGATGCATTTCTTGAAACTGCTGGTGAAAATTTACTAAATACACCATTTTCAGAATTTGTTTTAATTTTTGATTTATTTCCTTCTTCTCCAATTATAAATTTATCAATTTGGCCCCAAATTTTATCTAAATTAACTTTACTTTTACCAAACCAAGAATTTTGATCATTTGAAATTTCACCAGATTCGCTTATTCTAATTATTAAATTTTGAAACTCAGTTAATAAGTTTTGGGTAATAAATGGAGAATTTTTATTTAAACTTTTAATATTTGAATTTATAAAATCAATATATTTTTGAGAATCATTAATATATCCATAATCAGCTAAAGTACTTGCATGTTTTAATTTAATTGAAATTAAATGAGGATAATTTCCACATGTTAAATATTCATAAATTTGTGTATACATTGAATTATGACCCGATGTAATTGCCATAAAATTAATTTGTTGATTAAATGGAGAATTTGTAATAATGAAACAAATTTCAGCACCTAATAAATTTGATTTTGATTGTAAAAATTTCCCAAATTCAATAAGGAACTCATTTGTTTTGTAAGAATTAGTAGCTAATATACTTGCAATAATTTCTTTCCAATTTTCATTTGCAAATTCGGATTCATTAGATACATTATTAAAATCTTGAATTACACTATCTACATTTCCTGCAATTATTTTTAAAATAATTGGCATAATATGTAATACTTTATTATTATTTGATTTTGCAAATGGAAATGTATTTCTAGCATAATCAGAAGCAATTTTACCAAATTTTTCAGGTCCTGCTAAAACTAAAGCAATTGACCAATCACCTTTGCTAATTGAATATTCAATTGCTTTATCTATGTTACCAGATTGTAATAATGTGAAAATTGTGTTATATCCTGAATTATCTAATTTATAGCTTGTTGTAGTACCTCCACTTGTTGAAATCAATTCGGTATTTAAATTTATATTTGGATTTAATAATAAACATACTTTTTGAATAAATTCTTTATTTTTAACATCTCCATCTTTATGAATTAATTCTAATAAAATATTATTTAATAATAACTCATTTGTTCTTCCTTGTTCTATTAAACATTTCGAAGATACGTTTTCTAACCAATTTATAATATCTTTCTTCTTTGTCTTATTTTTAATTAATGGACCTGGGAAATTTAAATATAAATCTGAATCTTTTAAATATTTCGAAATTGAATCTATTGAAATAACAGGATGTAAATTTTTATTAGGCATGACTAATACTGTTCCATTTCCAATAGTCCAATTAAAAATTGGAAATTGACGTTTATTGAATTCTTCTGGATTCGTAATTTTTGGAACTGCTTTATAAATATTTTTGGAATTATTTGTAAAACCTCTTACTCTACCAGGTGGTAGAACTGCATGAGTTATAGGTGGTGATGCTGATGCTGTTTGATTATTTGATATAACTGGAGTCAAAGCTGGTGCATATGGATTATTTCCTTTATTTCCAACTAATGAATTTGCTCTTGAATGAGTCTTTTGTGATTGATTTTGTGGTGCATATGGTCCAGCATTAGGTACATAAGGGCTAGTTGTTGATGGAACATTAGGTAATCTTGTATTTACAGGTGCTGGTTGTTGTTGTTTTACAGGTGGAAACGCGGTTATTGGTTGAATATTTATTGGTTGATTTTGAGGTGATAAATTTGGAACAATTGGTGGTTTTGCAATTCCTGAATGTCCTGTATTTGAAATATGTTGTTGAAAAATTGGTGAAGTTCCTGATTTAGGTTGATATGGATTAATTGGTGGTTTTTTTGATTTTAAAACTGGTGCTGAATTTGAAATTTGTGGAGATTTATTTTGCATCATAGCTGATTTACCAATTGTTGGTTTTACGGGAGTAGCTGTTCTTGCAGCACGTTTAGGTTTAACAATTTCATGACCTGGTAAATCTTCAAAAAATGATTTAGTGGTTGTTGGTTTTTTAGGTGGTAAATTTGAAGATGGAACTGGAACATTTGAAGTTGTTGGTGATGGAACATTTAAATATGCAGGCTGATTGGTTGGTGTTACATCTCTTGGTGATGGTGGAACTTGACTTAGTGATGTTTTGTTAACTGTTGATGCATATTTATTTGATTGATGATGTCTTGCAGCTGGTTTTACTTTATTTACAACTAATTCATCAGGGAAATCATAAGCATCATTCTTCCTTTTTGATTCTTCCAATTTTTTGATAAAATCATTTTGGGTTGTTGGCTGTTGTGATTGTTGTGGTTGTTGTTGTTGCAGTGTTTGCTTTGGTTGTTGGTATCCTACATCAGGTACATAACTATATTTCTTTGTTTGTTGTATTGGTTCCTCCGGCATATCTTCTTCTTCTAAAAATTCTTCATCTAGTAATAAATCATCATCAAAATCTAAATCAGCTAATTTATCAGTAACTTTATCTTCTTGTTGTAAATCATCATCTAAATTTAAATCAGCTAATTTATCTATAACTTTATCTTCTTGTTTTAAATCTTCTAAAAAATCACCATCTTCTTCATCTGGAAATAGATTATCAATTTGTTTAGTTTCTAATTTTTCTCCAGCATTTTCATTTGAATTTTGTGGTAATGGTTCGTATTCAATAACTTCTTCATGTTCAACAGGTATTAATTCTTCAGGTTGGGAAGTTGACGGCATGAGATCTTCATCAACATTATGATTATCACTGTTTATTAAACCTTGTTTTAATTCTGTATTTTCACTTAATAGTACTGCTTCAATTGATGAATTTTCATCATCTTTTGATCTTAGAGGAAATGAATAATCTGAAAATTGAGATTGTTGATGATTATACATATAATCATTATGATCTGATTGAGCATATGGTTGTTGTTCATGACTTTGTTGTTCAAAGCTTTCGTCATTAACGTGGTGTTGCTCATAATTCTGCTGGTTGTAATTTCTATAATAATCCTGATGTTGTTCATGATCAGTATTTTGATGTTCCTGATTATTATGATCTTCATAAATTTCTTCTTGATTTTCTTCATAATTATCAAAGTGATTTACTGGTTCCTGATGCTCCTCTTGTAATATATCATCATCTTTTAAACTTTCTAGAAGATCTTCGTTTATATTTGAATCAACTTGATCATGGGCTTCTACTTGCTTATTATTCAATGAATTGAAAAAATCATCATCATCATCTTGACCTGGTTCTTTTTCTTGACTTTTCTCTTGTTCATTATCTTTCTTAATAGCCAAAGAATTGAAAAAATCAGGTTCAACATTTGTTTCTTCTTTATTACCTTCATTTAATGAATTGAAAAAATCACGTTCAACATTTGTTTCTTCCTTATTACCTTCATTTAATGAATTGAAAAAATCAGCATTTCTTTTATCTAAAGTGATTTCGTGATCTGAATTATTTAATGAACTGAAAAAATCATTACCATCTCCTTCATTACTCTCAAATAAATCATTTATATTATTATTTGACATATTTAATAAATCATCAATAATTATAATTGGATCAAATATTGTAAATCTGTTGTTGAATTATAACTCTTGATTTTTTTGTTCGTTGAAAAAGATTATGTAATACATAGTGAACATTATTGGCTCATAGACACATCTATATAAGATTGGTATAATATTATTTACAAATTACCATACCAACAATTGACTAGGTTGAGTAATAACTAAAAAGTCTGATCTTAATTAGTATTATGAAGTATAATTACCTAACATTGTAACGAGCCGAGGGCATTTTTGTGATTTTTTTAAAATTTCGCAGCCAAATTGATTTTTTGCAACCATTTTTAATGAATTAGAGAGTATAGAAGATACCTTTAAAATAAGCACATATACAAGTTGTGAGATGGAATCAAAAACTACACATTATATTTTCAAGTGTTTGAAGTATCTGAACAAAGATTCAGAGGCTCAATGTACGATTGTTTGTTTATTTGCTCCTAAATTTACTGTCAAATTTACTTTTAAATTCTGCAAAAAGGGAAAAGAAGGACAAATAAGCGATGTAATTTAAAATGAAACAGAAAAATATTAAGTAAAATATGAATCAGAATTCTGGACGCTGTCCAATAGAGTTAGCTTGATCGAAAAAAGATAAGTGTCGTTTGATTATAAAATCTCTTTGAATGTTTATAAATTCCATTGTCGGATTTTCCAAAAATCTTAGGACTGAATTGAACAATACATTTATGCGACGCGTTTAATGACACAAAGTCATTGATCGACAAGGCAGAACAATACGTTTCAAATAAGCCAGGTACTCTAATCTAAGTAAACTAGCACTCAACTTTCTTTTAATGATTGAAGCTTTCTTCATATCATTCCTTTAATCTTTAATTTATCACTTTATCTTCATTTAAACCCTCGTTTCTCTTTCATAATGAACCAGTACATAAAATTTAGAACATTACACAAAATACAAACTATTATTTTTTTGCATTGACGCGATTATTTTAATACACACGAATCGTAAAAATTTCCATGTCCAATTTTTCCATGTCCAATTTTTCCATGTCCAATTTTTTCATGTCCAATTTTAAAGCCATATGTAAACATGGAGGGTAGAATATCTTTATGTTTGTAATAATGTAATAAATAAGCATTATTATTTTTTGATTGACATTTTTTTAGAACAAAAAGTACGTTCCGCTTAACAGGGCCAAATTTTGCGAGGAGAGATATGATAGTTAAAGTTTAATGTATTTTGACATGGCTAATGAATTTAGTAATTCTTTACAAGCCTACATTTTTAGATTCATTAGCCTTGACTGAGTTGTTGGTTACAGATTGATCTCGGTGATTTCAAAAGAGGCTGCAGTTCAAATATAAGTTAGGGATAACATAAGCTAAAAAAACGAGTGGTATAAGTATAGTCTATTGATGTTATAAATATTAGTATTGTATTGTTATTGTCAAAAGCGCTGGTTCAGTTTTGGGTAATCAATCTTCCCTATTTTGGCGTCATTAGTTTAAACTTTAGTTGTTTCACATATTTTAGTTTATTTACACAATAATAAAACAATAATATTCAGCTATAAACAAACAAAACATTAGTCATTGGGTGGAAGATAACAGAGCTAGTTCTATAGTTGCAGAGGTGTTAGTCAGAGAGTAATAACTTTTCGCACTAGTTTAAGTGCCCGAGTCTTTCCATTTCTCGTCGTATTTGAATTTATCCTAATTGGTCCACTACTAACCAAGAATATTCAATATACGAACAATAGATAATATTCGATCAATGTCAAAACTTTAAAATTTCTTAATCAAGTACGACATTTGAAAGAAATGGTTTCTTGTTTTCAAAGTAATGTACATTTAATAGAGTAAGGCTTTAGACTAAATGAAATCTAATCATATGAATCATCCTCTCTTAAGCTTTACATAAACATACAATAATACTTGTTTGGTTAAATGTATCAATGTCTAAACTAAATGCTAAACGTGCACTATTTAGTGTCATCTTTTTCAAGTCAATATGCAGTACCACCCCATCTTTATTTTTTGAATTTTTATCAACAAAATGTTCAACTTTTAGTCATCATTTATAAGTAACAACTTTCATTTCTGTACGTTTATTCACGTTAACTCATATAAGTTTACAGATTCATACATACGAAAATGAAATTATCACCACCCAATTTAACTATAGATATACCCATTAAAGATAATGAGACACCTCCAAAATCATTAGAAACACCATTACAGCATAAATCCATAAAATCATTAAATTCAATATTAGGACCTCCATTAAACATCGAAACATCAACAAATACAACTTCTAACTCGACCTTTGAAAAAATTACTCAATTACCAACTCCAATTTTAAGTAATGGATCTTTTTCAAATATATCTTCACAACCTATCTTATCTTCTCCACCAAGAGAATATAAAATTAATAATAATTCATCACCTAGGGTCATTTCAGATTATAAACCGCCTATTAGACATAATAGTTTAAAGTTAAAATCTAGAATTGTATCAAATCCACTTGTTTCAACACAACAAAGTAGAACAAAAAATGATTCATCCTCATCATCCATCGAATCTCCATTGACACCATCAACTTCACCAATTTTGATATCTAAAAATTTCACAACTGAAATCTTTTATTCCTCAAAATTAAATTGTTCATTTCATTTTGTTAAACAATTGGGAATGGGAAATTTTTCAACTGTAATCTTAGCAAGGGAAAACACAAGTGGTTTAGAAATTGCAATTAAAGTTATTAGTATCCCAACTGAGTCAAAGAATCAAATATATAATTTTAAATCATTTATAAGGAGAGAATTGAATATCTTAAAATTTCTAAATAATCATCCTTGCGTAAGCAGGTTGATTGATTATTCAATTACATTAAAAATATCAAAAGAAGAGATTGAAAATGATTTAATAGAAGAAGATTCGCCAAATGTTGATGACATAATGGATATGGACAATAATGAACAACTTATATTTATGAATTGTTGTCAAGGTGGTAATTTATTAAATTTTTTACTCGAAAATAATCAATCAAAGAATAATTTAATATATTGGATATATGCTAAACGAATAATTTGTGAGATATTGATAACTATTGCATATTTACATAAACATAATATAATTCATCGAGATATAAAATTGGAAAATATTTTATTATTATATAATTTGAATCAAATTGAGACTATATTTGGAAACAATCAGTCCATGGAAACTGCATTTATTAATATTAGTGATTTTGGCTTATCTAAAAGATTAAAAGCTCCCGATCAATTATTATCAACTAGATGTGGATCTCAAGATTATATAGCTCCGGAAATACTAATGGGGTTACAATATAATGGAAAATTGACTGATGCTTGGTCAGTTGGGGTTTTGATTTATTCAATCCTTGAGAATAAGTTACCATTTGATAATCAACCACAAAGTAACACAAATTCTTCATATCATGATCAGAATAGAATAAGTCCGAGCGTGTTGAAAAGAAGAAGAAGTAAGAAAAATTCACCAGCTCATAGAATTGCAATGATTGATTGGGAATGGATAAAGATCAACGAGGATTACATTGATAATGAACCAAATGTAATGATAAAGCAAATTATAAAGGATTTAAAAAAATTAGTGGAATTGTTATTAGTAAAAAAAAGTGAAAGATTGACTTTAGAGCAATTGATTCAAAAGTTTGATTGGATACTGGCTACAGTACCAGAATTTATTAGAACCAAATAGAAATGTAATATAAACCTTATTTATTAGATACAGTCTAGACTTTTTGTCAAGTGGGAGAGTTGAAGAACGATGAAAAAACGATTTGAAATCCGCACGAGGGCTAGTACTAGTGCTCGCTCCAAGTAGACTTATTTTCGGCCTTTCTCGTTCTAAAATCATTGGTATCTCAAATTATAAACTCTGAAACAAATTTGGCTTGTATGCAGTCTGATAGTAGTTAATCGTAATATTTAAATTGTGAACAAGTCTCTCAATATTAAAGCTGTAAATGTCAAAACTTGTTTCATTAAGACCATAGTTGAGTTAGATTAGACTGAAGTCAGTACATATCAAGAAAATACAATTTTCATTAATTTATTGTACATTTAAAAATTGGAAAAAAATGCTGTTTTGCAGGATAATAATCACTTAGACCTCATTTAGCAAGTTCTAGTATAGCTGATTTAGTTCATTTAATACCTAAAATTATTTTCATTATGTTTTCAAGACGCCAAGTTTGAAATTTTTCCAAAATTTCGAAACACTTCTGAAAAATCACTTTTTTAATTTTGAGTACCTTAACTCAAAAATATCTAAACTATAGTAAGGTGCAGAACTAGGAATTTGGCTAATTTCTCCATGTTTAAACTTGAGTACTAAAAGTGGAACTAGTTTTTTTGTAAAGTCATTTATTCGATTTCCCCATAGTTAAGAGAAAATTCTGGAATTTTTCAATTTTGATTTTGTTCCCTCAGAGTAAACTTCAGCATCCTAATATAAGCTATAATATCTATAATTCGTTATTTAGTTGAAGGTTGTGGCCCTAAATCACGGTATGTAAGGAATTGAATTTTTGTATTGCAAAAAGGGGCCAAAATGACAAGTCAAAAAAAAAAAATATTTAAATTTATGAAATGATATTATTTAGGATATAAAGCTCAAAGCTTCAGATCTTGGTCAATTGGTGTTTATCTCGAAAAAATGTGTTGTTCATGTGATATAAATGAAAACGCTAAGAACAAGTCGCCCTAGAATTAGTGCGATGAATATATCATGTTGGCACCAATCTTGGGCGAGAATTATTTACTCAAAAAAATTCAATCTGAAACAAATTCAACTTGTATGACTATGATTCGCCAGTTAACACTGGTGGATTCAAGCAAATATCAAAAATATTTGATGTTTGATTATCATTCAATTTAATTAATACTACTAATATACAATTTCGTAATGAATGTTTTATAGATCTCTGATCTGCTATATTATTTTGAGTCATTTATCAGCACATATGTGGTTTTGATGGTTTTCATTTTTCATGTTTTAACTGATTCAATACTGTTTAATTGCCTTACAAGTATCTTGATTATGATTGTACACAATTAATATGGCCTAAATCTTAAAAGACAATCTTAAAAGACAAGTTGACAATACAAATCCACTCTTCGAAAAAGCCCACGGCAAAATTTCGAACTAATAGTGTTTAATATCTATAGCATACATGAGTTGTATCTCTGTTCAATTTATTCTTTCATTCTTCCTTTTGCAGCCATTGTCATGACATTGAATTTTATGACACGACTCTTGGCATATATTTAATATTTTTTCAAAAACGAAAAACTGAAAAACCGTAATTATATATTGATTGTTCTATTACCATAACATGAATGGAAATGCACAATCATCGTCAAATAAAGATAATGAACTACTACCCAACATTCCGCATATAACAGCAAATATAATTCCATTATCAAATATCATAAAATTTTATACTCAAGATGCATATAAACAATTAGTAAATATGATTGAAAATTTATCATTAAATTTAGAAACTGAATCAGATTTAAAAAGAAAGAAGTATTTCTTGGAGTTGATAGTCGATTTACGTTCAAATTCCATTAAGTTGTATACTCTATGTAAATGGTCACAGGTTTCCCTTGATGTTTCGAAGTTCATCGATTTATTGAATTATTTTAGGTTACAAGAGTTTACATTTGACCAAATTCTATTTCAACTACAACAATTGAATAATTACGGAGGTGCAAAACTACCAAACGGTGATATCATAACATCTATTGAAGTATTATATAACAAAAAACCAACATTTCCATCATATAATTATTTGAAATCAAATCCAATAAGCACAAGGAAAACAATTGAAGTCTTAAAAGATTTAAATTTAATATTAGTCACCCGATTTGCTTTAATGAGTGAGGAACAATTACCTTCCAGATTTGAATATGTTATTAAAGATGGTAGGGCATATATCACTGTCAAAAATGAATTTGAAGTTAGTATTACTATTGGGAATGAAGTCATACCTGAAGAGGAATCAGATTATACAAAGTCACCATTTTATTTTATAGATTTCAGATTTTTATTTGGTATTAACCCAGATACGAATTTAATAACATATAAAGATGATAAAATATTCACAAAGTTGCCCGAAAAGTCATTGAGTAAATTAGAAAAGATATCAAACCAAACTTTGTTAAATCTGGGCTTACCTGGTTTATACGAACTATTACATAAATATACCATATCATTTAAACTTTATCTTATTTCAAAACAATTTAAAGATTTGCTAATAAATTCAAGATGGAGAAATAATCTACAAATAAATTATCAAATGGGTAAATCATTAATCATTCTAAATTATTGGTCCCTGTTTTATCTTGGTAAAAATTGGAAGACTTTCATTGAATTGGGGATAGATTCAAAATATCAATTAAATTATCGATGGTTCTTAAATGGAAAATATGAGAGAAATTTAGAATTAGATGAAATTTTTAATCCTATAAATGATACAGATACAAAGACTTTAAATGTTGAATCTATTTTGCTTGTGGTTGTGAATAAACATGCTGAGTTATTAATGAGTTCAATTTATGATCAATTAACTATACATTTTAAAGATGTTGAATTAATCAATCCTCACCAACTTTTATTAAAACTAACTATATATAAATCTACCATATTTGCAGTGAATCCATTAAGTGGGCATTTCTATTTTATTGATCCAACACCAACCCAAAATTTGATCACTAAAAAAATAAATTCACCAACAAAGGGTGATATGATTCAAGAAATTGTTGATAATTTAATACAATTGAAATTGGAAACTTTAGTTAGAGAAATTAATTATAGATTGTTCACGACTGAATGGTTGAGCAATCAATTAATAAAATTAAACGAGCTGGAAATTTCCAAATCATTCAATTTGAATATAAAAAAATATACCATTAACTTTTATAGAAGAAAAAATTATCCAAGTTCGTGGTTTTTAATCACGATTGTAAATCCGATAGATTCATATACTTATTGGTATGTGGCTAGAGTAAAATCTATTCTTGGAGAATGGAAAATTCAATGGGTTCAACAATTACAATTTGAAGAGAATTATATACCTTTACCAAAGTTGGATTTTCAATTTTTTAGCAATTTACCCACAATATGTTCAAATATGATTATTGATCATATGATAGTTGAAGAATTAGAATTTAAGAAATTGAAATTTTTAAAAATAGATAAAGATCATCAGTTGGTTAAAAGTTTTGAATCGGACGATTTTGATGCTGATTTAATTTATGAATCTTTATATATCATTTACAATTTAGATTTATTACCAATTCAAAATTCATCAACTTCATTATTTTTAAAAATTCGATTATTAAAAAATAATCAAATGGAAGTTAAATTATTTGGGACTTTCAACAATTCAAATATCAAAAATATCAAAGACAATTTTTTAAGTATATTTCAAAAATCTTTTGTAATTAAAGATTCTATCAATTTATTAAATTCAGCAGTCTATGAATCTAATAAAAACTTATTGGATAGTATATTCAATAGACTTAATCATCTAAAAAAATTATCAATAATAACCCAACAACTCCATAATTTTAAAATTTCAATTACTGAATATTCAATGGTTGATATAAGTATTCTCATATCAGACATCAATTTGAAAATAAAATTATTTAATACCAGTATTCAACTAACTTCAGAAAATTCCAATTTTAATATCCAATTAATCATAAAGTATTTAAATTCATATTTATTAGAAAATGAAAATGATTCCATTATTGGAGTCTGCAAATATTTGAGCTTAATCCAGCCTGTGTTAACATCAATTAAAACTTCCCAAGAACTAATTAACCAAAATAAAATAAACTTATCTAATGGGTTGAGTAGATTAAATTTTGATGTTAATTTTATCACAATCAATTATTTGCAATTTGTATACAATATATATTCAAATGTGCCAAATACAAAGAAGATTCAAAAGGATAAGATTACAGTATCTTTAGCTTTTAAAACAAATATATTTAATGATTTTAGATCAGAAAATTTTCATTACCTTAAGTTATCATTCAAGGATACTTTAAATACTGACAGTACCACATCAACAAAATTTAAAAAATTATTTGAATTGATATTTAAAAGTCTTACTGAAATAGATAGAAATGGAGATGCAATTCGAAATGAAAATGAAAGAGTAATTAAATTAAATTTCGATTATTTGATTAATTTAAATTTGATAAATGAAGTAATGAACAAAATTACAAAAGTGTTTATAAGTTTTTTGAACATGAACAATTATATAACTACACCAGTTTAAAATTCCAATGACAAACTGACCAAGCTAATAATCAATTAAACCAAGCAAAAATGTATTATTGAAAATTATAAAATACTACAAACCAAAATCCAAAACACCAACAAACATAAAATAATGTAATTCAAACTAATCAAAGAGCATATATGTATTAATATATAATTAAATCACATAAATCCTTCCAATACTCTAATTGCTTTCTCTAATCTTGTAATTCCAATATCGTATCTTTGTTGATCTAATATCATATCTGAAGTTAATCTACTTAATGAATCAATTATTTTTTCAATCAATTGTTTTTCTTTAATTGGTATAGCTAGCTGATTAAATTCTTCACCGATTATAGTTCCATTCATGGATTCCAAAAGTGAAATTAACGTATTATAACTGAATGGCTTAAGTTCATTTTTCTTACCCTTGTTTCTCTTCCTCTTTGAAAGTGCTCTTTTTGGAGTTTGCTGTTGTTGTGGTTTTATCTCTTCAATATCGTAATAATCGTCATCATTTTCTACAACTTGTTGATCTTGTTCTTGTTGTTTCTTTATTGATTCTGAAATTTCTCTTGCTTTTCTAATTGAGTCTTGACTTGGTCTAGGTGGTAATATAGAAGATGAATGACTTTGTTGTCTCCTCTTAGGTAATATTTGTGGTGAAACTATATCTTCTTTCTCATTCTGTTCTTGTTCTTCAAAATTTTTAGAATTTAATGAAGAAGCATCAAGCATCAATTTATCTAAATCATCATTAATCATACTTTGTCTCTTTGTGTTAGTAGAATATACCATCGATTTTGGTCTATTTGGTGATCTGGCAGGTATAGCACCTTCTATATTTGTATTGAATGATTTAGTGGGTATGAGAATATCATCATTTTTAGATTTAGTAGGTAATTTTCCCATTATTATTGAACATTCATCTCCTATTATATCATTGGTGTCTATTGATAGAGCATAATCAGAAGATCCATCTTCATCGTTTTCAATTGGTTCTTCTTCATCTTCCTGTTGTGGTTTTATATGTTTGATTCTGGTTGAATCTTGTCTACTCAAAGTCACTGGAACAGCAGCTTGAGTTTCAACCTTGCCACTATATTGTGAAAATGTAGAAAGAACAGATTCACGTTTATTATGAAATTTGTTTAATTTAAGATTAGAATCTGAGTGATTAAGATTTCTTAAATTAATTGTGATTCGGTTATTTATCGATGATGAAGAACTGTTAGAGTTCTCTTGAGTTAACACTTTAAGATTGTGATTCTGTTGATGAAGCTGATGAGATTCTTCATCAAATGATTCAATATCTGTTAAATTTGATGGCGGTAAAATATCTTCTCTTGGTGATTTATTAGTAGTTGTTGATGTTGATGGTGTAGGAATATGTTCCAATTCAGGTTTAACAATTTCATTATTAAATTCATCATTTGAAGAAGACATTGTTAATATAATCAATATTAATTAAAGATTAAGATCTGGTTAATTTCAATCTTAATTATTTTTTTTATTTTTCAAATTACTTACTTTTTTGGTTTGTGTTTTGAATTTGTCCGTTTTAGGAAATTTGACACTAAAATATACGACATTGAATTGGATTTAATTTTGCAACCATATTCAATTAAAAAGTTTGACCAAAAAATTACTAGTTCAAGAGTAAATTTAGTTTCGAGAGAACTTGAGATCCGACCAACTGTTATTCTAGCCGTTGCCTTTTTTATTTTGACCGTGGCCCTTTTTTCAGATCGAGATCTCTTATAAAATTTCGGATCTGAAAGAAATATTGGTTGTAAAAACACATAAAATTCAATCCTTTTAAAAACATACATTGGTTGTAAAGTCTATTCTTTGTTGCAATTTTAATTGTTATTTTTATAGTTGATATAAATACACTTGGTAGTTGCCGTATAAAAATTAATCATCATTTTTATTTCACCAGTTTTAATTCAATTAACCAATCAAATTAATAATTATCATTATGTCATTTACAGCATTAAACACTACGAAGGATCTCGACATTATTTCAGATCTAAAGTTGCAATCAGAAAACAGGTTATTATTTAGTACTTGGTCGAATGAAATTTATTTATACTCATGTCAAGAATATTTACAAGCATCACAATCATCACATATAGAACCACCAAAATTAAGCCCTCTTCAAGTGATAAAAACAGATAACTCAACACCATTAAGTCTACTATATCATCCAAGTTATCAGAAATCAATAGTTGGAGCATTAGATGGTACAATTTCAGAAATAGATTATGAAAATAATAAATTAAATACAATTGTAAAGAATACAGAGGATACGAATAATGGAGTTAACAAATTATGCAACATCGCAAACAATTTGATAATATCGTCGTCTTTTAACGGTCTTTTAAGACTCATTGACGTTCGAACACACGATATAATTTCACAATATAAAAAAGAGGGCAAGATTTTTAACATAGAATCAAACAATGAATTCAAAGTAATTGTTACAAGATCGAAAAATCAATTAGAAATTTATGATTCAAGAAAAGGTCTTGCATCTCCAATTGAAATTCGAGAAGTTGGATTAAAATATCAAATTAAAGATTTGAAAATATGTAATTCAGATAATAATAAATTTGCAATATCGACGATAGATGGTCGAGTCTCAATTGAGTATTTAAATGAGTTAAACCTAGACCAGAGATTCACTTTCAAATGTCATCGGACACAAGACAAGATTACCAATACTGATTTAGTATATCCCGTTAATTCAATTTGTTTTCAGAATGAAAATTATTTGTATACTGGTGGTAGTGATGGCTACGTTTGTTTATGGGATTGTGGCAAAAAGACAAGATTAAAACAATTTCCACAATTTAGAACTCAAGATAATGATATTGAAAGTATAAGTAAAATTGAAATTAACAATGATGGAAATTTATTAGTTGTTGGAACAAGTGATGATAGTTATTATAGAAATAGAAGATTAAGTCAATCTGAAGATAGTAAAAATCCATCAAAGGTATATATAAAGAGTATATAATATACAAACAATCTTTGAACAACTATCCTTTAATTTAAAACGATAGCTGCGAAAAGATCAAAATGTCAAGTCGAACACAAGAGTCAAAATAGTTTTTGACTTCTGTCAGTCCAAATTTGGTTTTTGGCACGTGATTTAATTTTGGATAACTAGGAAGATTCGCGACTTAAGAGAAAAGAGACAAGAGAAAAGAGACAAGAGAAAAGACACAAGACAAAGGAGTAAAGGGAAAAGAGAAAACATTATAGAGATAAAGCAAACACAAGTATGAAACGTTTCAGTAAAATATAAATATGGTAAATATGGAAGTAAGGCAAGTTTAAGTAAATTTTTGGATTTAAATCATTGTTTTACTTTCGGAAATATGTAACGATCGAGTAAAACAAAGATGTCAAAGATCAAAGAACAAAACTGTAGATGCAAAAGCAACTACGTAATCGAGAGAAGAGTCATTCTTGACATAATTTTTAAGTGATAATCATCATCTAATTCCATCTATTTTCGAAACCCCTAAGCTAAAACTAGTTGAAAATTTTTTTTAAATTATAATCTAAAAAACTTTAGACAGAATAAAAATAAGCTCAATTTACACACTCTAGACTATGAAATCTCGGAAGATGTTTAAATTCCAGAAACATTTTTCATTATCCTCGCCTTACACCTAAATTATTAACGTATTGAGCAACCTAGAACGATTCTTGGACCAAATTCAGGTTAAAATAAAGATATGTAGTAAATCATATATGGTATGCAGCAAGTTCAAAATAAAGAGAAAGTTAAACGCCCGAATCATCTTAACAATTACTCGGAGTCGTGTACCTAAATGGAACATCGTAATGTAGATAGATAAAGATATTGGCTGTAATGGTCATAAATCCGTAAATCTTTTGCTAATCAAATTTTTTGATCGTCTTTTAACTTATAGATTATAAAACGTACGTTCCATTTGCCTGTTTACAATATAAAGTTTTTTAGTCTCGAGATAAAATTTCGCTTTAATCTCGGTCCGTAAAAATGGGTTCAAAATTTTTCTATAGTTATGTATTAGTAATCTAAGTTTTTTAATAAATTGAATATATAAAAGAAGACGAGAGTAGAAATTGGATAAATTTTCAAGGAAATGAGAAGAAAATGAGAAGAAGTTCAAAAGGTATGAGAAACAATCTATGTGTAGTTTAATACTTAATATGATTAATAAGTATTTACTTACGGCTGATTAAAAGTTTATAATTTAGCTTTAATTTAGCTTTAATCGGTTAACAAAACTCAAATTTGTTCTTCGCTCTACTAAATCTAAAATAATATTTTAGATGAGTCTAAATTTAAATCAAACTGATTGTAATATATATACAGATAGATAGATACAGATGGAAAATGAAAAATTTTTCATACTTTCCTTTATCCGTGTATGATGTGCTTTCTATAAAAATGCTATACTAGATGCAATTACGGTAGCAAAGCACGAGAATTAAACAAAATTAAATACCTTTGAACACTAAATTTGCAATGGCAGCGCTATTTAGTTGAATAAATCGCACAAATCCGCCATACTTTAGACTAATTTCCGTACAACTACTTCTTTTACGTATACGTTAGCGAATACAATTAGTTTTTGGCAGAAGCAACTGAGACATTTGACAAATATCCTGGTTATTCACTTGATCTAAATCTAAATCTAAATCGAGGAATTTACAATTGGGTCTATTTCCACCTCCATTGGATCAATTTGGTGGTATAAATATATCCATATTCGTTCCACATTTTTTTTTTTTTTTTTTTTTTTATTTTATTTTTTTTTTTTTTCTTTCAATTTTATTTATTGATCTTTTGCAATTAGGTTTTATTATCAACAGTTGGTAACATGGGTACATTTGATGAATTAACAGATAATTTTGAAACTTGGTTGATTGAAAATGGTGTAATTATAAATCCTAAAATCAAAATTCATAATTTTTCAAATATTGATTTAGGTAGAGGTTTAATTGCAACTGATAACTTAGAATCAAATGAAATTTTATTTAAAATTCCGAAAAATATAATTTTTAATATGAAGAATAATTCATTAATTGTAAAATATCCAAAATTGTACTCAAAATTATTAAATATAAATCCTTGGAAAAGTTTAATTATTGTCTTATATTATGAATTCAAAAATAATCAAAACTCATTTTGGTTTAATTATCTCAAGATTCTTCCTGACTCCATCTCCGATTTTAATCAATTAATCTTTTGGAGTCCTGGTGAATTGAAATCTTTACGACCTAGTTGTATATTGGATCGAATTGGTTATGATTCAGCTACTGAAATGTATGATAAAATTTTGAAAATAATGGAAGAATTTGCAATACCTGAGTTTGATAAGGATGTTTTCACATTTGAAAAATACAACATAATCGCAACTTTGATACAATCATATTCATTTGATTTAAATGAGGAACAAGACGATGAAGATGAAAATGGAGATGAAAATGAGGAGGAGAAGGAGGAGGAGGAAAGCATAAAATCAATGATTCCATTAGCAGATACACTTAATGCGGATACAAATTTAAATAATGCAAAATTGTTTAATGAAGGAAAAGAATACCTAGTAATGAAGTCGATCAAACCAATTTTTAAAGATGAACAAATTTTTAATACTTACTCCGATCATCCAAATTCTGAAATATTAAGAAGATATGGGTATGTAGAACCTCAAGGTTCAAAATTTGATTTTGGCGAAATTCCAATAAGTTTAATAAAAGATTTTTTTGTTGAAAAATATGATATAACTGTTGAATATTTAAATTCAGTTTTTAAATTTATAAAAATGATATGTAATGATGAAGAAGACGATGATGAGAAAATAGAATTAATATTGGATACTTATGACTGTTTTAAAAATAATCAGGTTATAATTGAACTAATATTTTTGATACAAATTTTGACAATTATACTTAAGATTAAAGATGAGATAAATATTGAATTTAATCAAATTAATAAAATTTTTAAAAAATGTTATCAATTGATTGAGATGAAGAGAATTACAAAAGAATTTATAATTAATTTTGAATCTATTTTACAGAAACGATTAGATCAGTATCCTGATATTGCAAAAGAACCATCTGAAAATCTGAATAATATTTTATTTGATAGGTTTAAAATGGCAGAAGTTGTTCTTAAATCAGAATATCAATCAATCTCAAATTGTAAAAATAATATAAATAAGACTATAGAAAAAGTAATTGGTGATTGCAAAGTAATTGCTGATTTGAAATTGATTCGTAGTATATTGAAAAAGAAAATAATACAAGATAATGTAGATACTACCGATGTTGAAATTGATGGAATAAACGGAAATATAGATGGAAGTCCAGGATGTAATATAGAGGGAATAAATGGAAAGAAAGATGGTCCTAATGGTTTAAATTTACAAAATGGTTTTACAAATGGTGGTTTAAATGGTTATTCAGATGGTCGGTTAATTGGTGAGGCTAATGGTAGTATAGATGTGCAACAAGTTATCGAATCTAAAAGAAAAAGACGTAAAAGAAGATAAGCAATATTATTTTTAATGAGTTTAAACGATATAGAGAGTAATGATAATAGACGTGTAACAATTTGCACAAATAACGAACTGAAATGTATTTTATTAGTTAATCTCTTCCTTTATTCCGTAGAATCATGAATTTCTTACATCAATTTTATACGGATTTTATATTAACAACTATAAAACTACATATAACTCAATTATCAAATCTTTAATATTCTCGCCCAAATTTGGTGCCAACAGTTTATTTTCTTAGCGTTAAGTATAGGGCGACTCGTACTAAACATATATCCAGAACGACACATTTTCAGAAGTTAAGTACCAGTTATATGAGAAAGGCTGTGTTTTACTTATACCCTCGAAGTACATTGTTGGGATACAACTAAGACGTAGTCTGAGCTGGCTTATGTATGGTACGTTTCGCCCAATTTTCACGAGGGAAAAAGAGATGTTAGAACGAACCGACGTAAAGGAAAATCGATGTCAATTACGCTCTGAACATCAAATGAGGTGACAAATTTAAAGATAAAAATTTCATTTATCAATAGCCAATCAGTTTATTACCCCTTATTCATGTATCTTTCAACTCGTTGCTTTTTCATCAAAATGCCTTGAAATCATGAATGGATATCAGGAGTCTCGAAGACCACCGAGCTTTTAATGGTTAAGCACTTGACTAAATTTATGATCTATAAGTTATGTTTAGACTATAATTGGTGCTAGAATTAAACTTAAATCTCAGTTAAACTTTCGATCTAAAATTGAATATGGTAGCATTGAATATCGTTATGAGCCTCGTGTCATAATTTCAGCTTATTCCAGAAATGGCCGCCCATCAAATTTGGTTTAACAACGTTTCTCTTACAAATGATCAATTGTCACTAATTATCGCTTTCATAGTAATAGAGATCATTCAATTGGGTTTATAATAAAGTTATTACACTCTTTATCTACTCAGATCTTGATCTTTGTAAATTCAGATCTAGAAATCTTTAATTTTCAAACCTCCATCGTCAAAAAACTTATACGCTTTAAAAAATTTTCTCATTTAAAATTTTCTTTCGACCACCCGACTTTTCTTTTTAAGAATTGGATAGAATTTACCATGTCACAAGGTACTTTATATACTTTAGATGTTTCACCAAGATCATACGTTTTAGTTGATTTAATCAAATACTTTGGTTTAGATATCAAATGTACTTCAGAAAAAGATGAAAAATTTACTACTAATTTCCCGTTAGGTAAAACTCCAGCTTTTATTGGTGCTAAAAATTTCAAATTAACTGAATTCTTAGCTATTCAATCATATTTATTTTCATTATTACCTAAAGAAAAATTAGGTAATTGGTTAGGTAAAAATAATCAACAATATGCTTCAATTTTAAAATATTTATCATTAATTAATCAAGAATTTATTGGAGCTTTCATTCCAAACTTAAAAATGATCACTGGTAAAGCACCATACAACAAAAAAGCTTTAGATGAAAATGCTATTAAAATTGATGAAATTTCTCAAATTTTAGAATCAAGATTAAAAGAATTTACTTATTTAGTTGGTGAAAGATTAACATTTGCTGATATTTTCACTGCTGCTGCTTATTCATTTGCTTTATCAACCATTTTAGGTGAACCATTTGTTAAAAAATATCCAAATATCGGTAGATGGTTTGTTACTGTTTCAAAATCAAAATTTTTTGGTGATAGATTTGCTGAATTTGTTATTCCAAAAGAACCATTAACTTATACTGCACCAAAGAAAGAAAAAGCTAAAAAAGAATCACCAGCACCACAAGCTGCTAAAAAAGAAGCTAAACCAGATGCTGCTAAAGAAGTTACTGAAGAACCAGCTGCTGCTCCAAAACCAAAACATCCATTAGAAGCTTTAGGTAAACCAAAAGCTCCATTAGATGAATGGAAAAGAGTTTATTCAAATGAAGAAACTAGAGAAACTGCTATTCCATGGTTTTGGAAAAATATGTATGATCCAGAAGATTGGTCATTATATAAAGTTGATTATAAATATAATGATGAATTAACTTTAACATTCATGTCAAACAACTTGGTTGGTGGTTTCTTTAACAGATTATCTGCATCAACTAAATATATGTTTGGTTGTATGGTTGTTTATGGTGAAAATAATAATAACGGTATTACTGGTGCATTTTTAGTTAGAGGTCAAGATTATAAACCAGCTTTTGATGTTGCTCCAGATTGGGAATCATATGAATTCACTAAGTTAGATGGCTCAAAAGAAGAAGTTCAAAAATTTGTTAACAATATGTTAGCTTGGGATGAACCAGTTGTTGTTAACGGTGAATCAAGAGAAATTGCTGATGGTAAAGTTTTTAAATAGATTAAATATTTAGAATAGATAACTATCGAATACTTTTGAACAATTTTTTAAATAATCTTCACAACTTATTCTTCTTTCGAATCAAAATTTAGCATCGACATTCGGTTAGTTCAAATTTAGAAAAAGTAACTATCAAGTTTAAGATTTGTACTTACTTCAACTATGCAATAAGGCTGTAGTATGATCATTATTCATTCATTATTTACAAGTATCTCAATCTATCTAATTCCTTACTTAACGTAATTTCCCAAAAATTCATTTAATCTATTTTTTTACCACTTATTTTTGGATATAATCTTTTAGCATGATAATTTATAGTTGACATTTTATCAGGTTCCACTTTATTAGTTTCCATACATGTTTTTAAATCTTTTTCAAAATTAAGACAATTTTTATTACCTTCACCATTTGATGCCCAACAATTTAATAATGATGACATTATAACAAAACATTCATTTGTAGTTTTTGCTACTATAGGCTTTTTGACTTTTAATTTAGGTAATAAAGGTAAACCTTTAGGTGATGGTCCAACTTTTTTATATGCCATTGATGTACTTTTTTTGAATAAAATTGAAAAAAAAAAAAAAAAAATACTTTTCAGACTTCGTGTATATACCAAATTTGAAACAATACAAATTAAGAAATTCTCTATTCATTATTTAAAGCTAGACATAAAAGCTTATTAGTTAGTTTAATCGTAATATAAAGAGTCAATATTTGTCTGATATGCATTCGTTAATTTTATACTTATTGAATTTCAGTTAAATGTAAATTCATATTTGATTTTCTTAATCCAAATTTAAAAGGTTTACTTACCCAATAAATTCTTTTAAAACATCTATCGGTAAATGGTTTGAATAAGATAGCATCATAAAACTTCGAATTTTGATTTTGTTGATTCGAGAAATATCTCCATAATCTGAATTTAATTGTATTTTTGATATTGTTCATTAAAGTTGATTTGAATTTAGTCATTTCGGGTAGTTCCTGATATTTTAATAATAACAAAGTGTCAATTTGATTCTGAATGTTAATCAAAAATATCTTAATCAAATGATTTTTTAATCTTCTTTTTGTTGAAACTGTAAAAGGCAATATTGTGGAGTAATTTGGTAAATAATTAAATTGTTTATATTTATACCATGTGCCATCAATATTGTTTTCAAATTCACATAGAAGATACTCATTAGTCTTTAAATAAATGTTTTTATGTGGTTCAAGTAAAAATGTATTTGTTGGAACTGATGTACTAATTTCATCCTCTAGTGTCTTTTTGATAATGTTGACTTCTTTTTCTAATCTCTGAACTAGCTTCCTGTCAATTTCGATTCTTTTGAAATTGATTATGTTATCCACTTTGATAAATTGTTTTGGTAAGTTGAGTCGGTTACTCAACAATTTATAACCTGCTTGTTGTCGTTGAATTATTGAATTTGAACTATCATGATGGTAAATACCATTTGAATTCTTCTCTTGTATTTCTTTAACAGTTAGATTCTTTTTAGGATCAATGTTCTTAGATCTATCAAATGGATCCATACCTAATGAAACATTAACGTCAAATTTTTTCAACTCTATTATATTATCCTTAAATTGTAGATCTTGAACTAATTCTTTTGGTAGTAGTTTACTTGTATTTCTCAATGGCATTCCCATTAATGATTTATCAAACCCAACAACATTATAATTTGTAATTTTTTCATCAATTAAATCAGTTAGACTTTTCCTCATTTGACTTAATAAATTTTCTTTCCTTCTTATTGATTTGAATTTTGAATCTAGTGATTTTGCAGCTTCTGTTGCATTTATCATTATATTTGTATAATCATTAAAATATTCTTTTAAATATCTTTCATGTAAATTCGGATCAGAATCTAATTTTGATAATTCCTTATATATATGCTCTACTTTTGCCATATCTTCTTGATTAAAAACATCAATTTTATTCGGTAGATTTCGTAATAATTTCTTTCTATCTAACCAATGATTCAGTACAAATGACATAAAAGGTCCATCCCCATCTAATGCAATTTGAAATAATAAATTTTTACTAGACATACTTGCAAAACTTTCATATTCATCATACATATGATTTAATTTATTTATAGTTTCATTATTGCTAGGTAAATCTTCAGTATCTAATTCATTATGATTATTAGTATTTTTATCTTCATCTTCTCTATGATCTCTTTGATGATTAATATCTCCTTTTTGTAGATCAAGCCCAAGGTTTTTTAATAATGCTTTAGTCTTTTCATCTTTGAATAGTATAGATGAGGTTTTGAAAGTTCTCAAACTAAAAGAATATCGATTTTTGAACATGGAAAACCAAGTAAAAGATTGAATAGTATAATTTTCGTTATCTACAAAATCATACAAGTTACTACTATGGGTCGTGTATATTTTATTTATTACCGAAAAAACGGATAACCAATAGATTGAAGATGAAAGCTACCAAGTGTTACAGAAATTAAAATAAGTAATTCAAATTTATAGTAATCAAGTAATAGTGGTACCATGACTGTTCAGGTTCAATTAATGGATTAATTTTAGTAAATTTATAGACGATAAATATTTTTGGTTTCAGAAAAACATTACCCAATTAATCGCTACCAAGTCGTTTTGCAACCAAATCTGAAGAAGGTGTAACCAATTCATTTCATGTATAGTTGTGGCTTGAGATATAATAGAGCTAACAGATTTCTCGAAAACGTTCCTACTGCATTAATTTGTAATTCTAATATCGTTTAAATTGCATACTTAATTGTGGCACTTGATTCAATCTAGACTCACCTAACCTTAACTCTAAACTTACACTCTCGAGGTTCAGTGTTACAAGTTTGAGTATTTTATAAGACTTAATTAATTTTTTTACAACATGCATCTGAACCATTAGCCTAAAACTTCCATAATCGTATCACCCCTATTCTTTTGGAGAGTATCTTGATGACCAGAAAAGGTAGTGAAGGTAAACAAAATTGCAGCATACAGTAAATAGTTATTACTTTGAGTTTAATCATCACCATAAAGGCGGAATAATTTTAAAACTATAAACAGAGGTCTAAACAGATTTTAATTCTTCAATTAAAAACCCTCTTGCTGCAACTGGAAATTTATACAAATGCTAATTATTGAAAAGTATTTCAAATTTGCTGTTGTTATTGCTAATGTTAAGTTTATTTGCAGATGGTATGGCTTTAGAGATAAAACAACATAATAATTTGATGATATATGGTTTTATTTAGATTTGTTCAGTACCCGCTTGACGCTTTTTTTTTGGTCAAAATTTGAAATACTACGATTGTTAGTAGTCTCTTTTTCCATTAATGATTTCTTAAGTTTTAGAAATGGTCACCAGCTAAAATGTTGACGTGTAGAATTAGTAATATATACTTATATTATTTTGGAAATTATTAATTCTATACATATCCTACTATTGACTTATTGATGATTTAATCGTCTCTGTTGTTTAGTAGACAAAGAAATCTATATACCTTATATTTGTCTTTGCATTAACCAAATAGAGTAATAATTAATGATGTTGTATATTCAATATTGTAACTCACTGATTGGTCATTTTTCCTAATATTGTTTCAATTAAAAATGCGTTATAGGTAATCGTAAATGCATAATAGTTTAATTATTTTTTTTAGATCGTATAAAGGTCAATGCCAATGTCGTATTAGGCTGGACCTAATTTACATAGTTACATTTCCGCTTCCTTAGTACCAAATTCAACGTAATTCGTGGCGGTGGTGACATTTTTCATTAGTAAATTCTTTTTTTTTTTATGATCCCCTTGAGATTTATTTTAAATAATTAAAACCACTTTTTAATTTTATATATGAATTAAATATTTGATCAATACCCATTCATTCATACTTATGTCATCTTTAATCTTAATTATTGTTAATCATGGGTGATGTTTTTCAAACAATGATCAGCAACAAGATCAGCAACAAGAATAAAAACAAACTTCTGAAAATGGCGAAATTGCGAATGGTGAAGTAACTAATCCTGAATCAGCGGATAAAACTGATAAGTTAGAAGCTGTCAAAGAGAATCAAGATGTAGAGGTGATTGAAGAGATTGATGAAGAATTAGATTTAACTGATCCAATATTACAAAATGCTCATAAGATTGAAATTTATCGTAAAGCATATTCCAGTTGGATTACAACTTTTAAAAATCAAATTAAAGAAGCTTATAACGGTATTTAACCTCCAACTGATTTATCAAGTAAAAAATGGAAGGACTATATAGATCAAGGTTTGCAACATTTTAAACTTGCAGAAACATATTATTTGAATTCTAGATTATTTGAAGCTACTTCCAACACTGCTGATGTAGGTGAGAATTTCAAATTTATATATATTCCCTTCAGAACAGGGTGGTGTAAAATTTAGTTTCAGATGCTTTTATTAATCTCTTAGATGAAAAGGGTAAATTTATCAATCATATTGAAATACAATATGGTAAAACTTCAGTTACCAGATATTTCATTAGATTTACAATCTGAAAATACATTAAATTGTGCAGTTGCAAATGAAAAAAGAAAAACTGATTAATTTTTGGAAATATTTTAGAAAGAAAATCCTTATAGATTATTTGAATTTTTCGCATTTATGAAGAAAGATCTTATCAAATGGATGAAATTGGTAAATGTTGAAATTTTTTTTTTGCCTGATCATGGCAATATCATCGTCTTGCTCTTTTTCCAATTCTTCGATCTTCCAATATAATTTATGTGTAATATAATCATTCTTCATTCCCATTTTTAAAAGAGCGACCTCCGCATGTAATTGTTTATTTTTGGTGCTTAAACTTTTATTCTTTTGCAATAGTTGCTCATTCATATTAGTAGTCTTCTCAATTATGTTCCATAGTTAATGTGGATCTGTAGGAATATAAATTTCAGATCAATTGCCTCCTTGTTGATTTTCTTCATTTGCATTTGATTGTTTAGTGAGTTTGAATCCATTTCATCTACACTTGGTTCATGCTTGAATCTAATTGTATGCTCAGGTTGAGAGTAGTTGAAAAATTAGGTTGTTGACAAGGCGTAGAGGATGCAAAAGGATGATTGGAAAATGGGCCGTTCGTTGATTCAAATTAGTACGTTGATTCAAATTTGGATTTGGCTGCTGTTGTTGTTGCTGTTGATAATTCATCATATTTGGTTGTGATAAATCATAATTATATTGTGGTTGTAAGCTACTGCTTTGGGGATTTTGAAGTTGTAGATAATGTATTCATTTCTGGTTGTTGTTAATATGGTTGACTAAATTGAGGTTGACATTGAGGTTGACATTGAGGTTGACATTGAGGTTGACATTGAGGTTGACATTGAGGTTGACATTGTGGTTGCCATTGTGGTTGCCATTGTGGATCCATTTGTGTATATTGATTCATGAATGACTGCTGATTCAAAAATAGGAAATTTTTCTAATTTTCATCATTTTCAATTACGGTTCAAAGTAAACATAAAAAAAAATTAACGCGTTTTACAAACAAACATTAAATAAACTTTTGACATGCACAAAAATAAAAATAAACAAACCCCAATATAAGGACAATATGATATTGTTAGTTATAACTAGCGATTTGTTACACTCTGTATTTGATAATTTTGTAATCAATAAGCAATGCAAGGTTAAAAACGATGTATAGTGACGCGTCTTAAACATTTAAGTCTATAATGATATTGACAATTCAAACTCCAGCTCATTACTTTAGACCCTCGATTATTCAAACCTTCGATTATTCAAAGACAGGCACCTCGTGAGTAGTACAATGCTATCTTTTGCTCTCTAAAGCCGTTATTATTAATTAGTGGAATAGCGAATTGGTTAATAAGAAACGAGAGAAGAAAATAGTAGTTAAGTAGGCTGTATTCGTTTTGAAGTGGAACACAAATACAGAAACGTTGTGTTTGGTATTTAGTATAATTTCAGTGAATTTTGGATAATTTTTGGCAAATACTTTTAACTATCTTGGTAATAACACCCGTCGACCTAAGAAAGTGTTCAGTTGACGCAGCATTTGGCATAGCTCGACTGGTTAAAGCACGTCAGTATATTACAGTATCATTAACAAATTAATCGATTTTACAATACTACTAGTTTCCTATTTGTTATTTGAAGTATTGCGTTAATATTGCGCAATTATGATCCAACGATTAATTATTAAAAAAAAAAAAAAAAAAAATAAAAATAGATTGCTCCAAAGTCCGATATAAGTTAAAGATTAAAAAGTAAATGCATAGGATGATAAGTATTATTGAGGCAAATTAACCTAAAATTGTAAAAACCATTGAATAGAATTTTTCGATATTACATGAACGCTTTGAAACAATAATAGTTTTAATGGCTTTTCTACAAATTTCCATTATTATTGAGCCATGTGTGTGAAAATTCAACCACCACCTTGTCAACAATAACAATAAATTTTAGTAGATTTAGTTGTAGTATAACTTATTTTGAAAAACGTTTATCAATTTATGATTTTTATACAGACCTCTCGATCCAAAGCAATTATAGATAAAGATAGCGATAAAATAAGATTTTATTATGTTGCGAAAACAAGTTGCTAAATATTGAAATGAAACAGTATCACTTACTCCACGTTTCGAGAGGATCCATGTTGCATCTAAGCTTCAAAAGAAATTTAAATAGTACATTCTTCTTTATCATTTAATATACATTCATTTGCTTTGCTCTATCATTCTGAATTAGGCTTTGATAGATTTTCAATAATCTGGCCACATTTTCTAAAAACTTTTTTAGACTTGACACAAGATTTTAAATTGATGAGAAAAAAAGTTGGTAATATTTATGTAATTAGTGGTAATGATTCGAAAGCAATTGGAAAATTAGTTAGCGATTTATGTAAATACAATGGTATATTTACACAAGAAGAAATTTACGAATTTGTTCAAAGAAGAGAAGATTTGCCACTAGTTGAACGACATGTTGAAATAGTTATTGGTTTTGGTCTTGGTGATTGTACTCGTGAGAAAATTTTTAAGATTATGTATATGTTAATACTACGACATGGATGTTATTATAACCAGTATTTAGATTAAAAAACTGCAACAGTCGTATTGAAAAGTTTATTTAGGAGAAAAACTCAAATGTGTTGTATGAAAATTACTCAGTTTTAAGGAGTTGAAATTTAGAATAACTCAAAATTATCTAAAATAAGATTTAGAAGCATACGGACTTAGAATTCTTAAAATTTTTAGTAGTAATGAATCTAATATATACGATAGATTCAATTACAGATTTAAATTGTTCTTGACACTTCCTTTCATTAACTTAAATGAGAGCAAGATTTTGTATGGTTTGACCCCCGTTGGTCTCAACTCACACTGAGCAAATCTAAGCTCTCACAGATTAATCGAAATACACCTTAACTACAACCGCAAACTAAATAAATTTTTTAAGGAGAAACGAAAAAAGTAGTGGAGTGAAACAAACAGACCAATTTTAACCCCCTTTGGTATTTGAATTTTTCTAGATTAAAGCAAACAAACAAACAACAATATATGGAGGAACTTGATATGACTATGGAAAAAGAAACTAGTCAATTCTTAGTTGAACAAATCATGTTGAATTAAACTTTAAGGCAAATATGACAAGATAAAGCAGATTTAATGGAACTAAAGGAACAAAAGAAATCAAATAAGTTACTTTGTACTTTATAACCTTTCTCTCGACTTCTAATAGAGCTAATTTTACTGGTTCAACTATTTATTATAATCCTCTTCTAAGTTTCGCTTATATACTTCCAGAAAGAATCTATAGAATAACAAATAACAAAATAAAAAGATGAAAAAAATTAATGTAAAAATGAAAAATAATAAGTCATCCTTAATGTCTTAAGCATAGTAAACTATATTAGCTTTTATCTATGAAACTAAAGAGCTAAAGAATAACACCATTGTAATCTCTATTAATTGCTTTCCATGGAACATTGAATTATTTCTCTGCATAGCTCAACTCCTAATGAAAATATTCGTTAGTTTATTGTTTAAATAAAAAAGTATCAATTAATAAATCATGCATAAAAAAATTAAAAAAAAATTTTCTAAAAAAAAAAAAATTAAAGTAAAAAAAAAAAAAATTAAAATAAAAAAAAAAAAAAAAAAAAAAATAAAAAATAAAAAAAAATTATAAATATAAAGGAAACAAATTTTTCAAAATTTTTTTAATCAATCACTTTTATCAATACTTTAATTCTCTTATCAGTATTAAAATTCAAGTACATTTTTTAGATTAACAATTATCACCTACAGCTGGCTAACTAATAACAACAAACAACAAACAACAAATTTATTTTTATATTTCAATTCCAATTAGTATATTTTTTTAATTTAGTTTATATTTCAATTCATTATTATTAATTATTTTGCATATCATGTCATCCATACGAAAGTCAACTAGAACAAGAACTCCAACTCCAAAAGCATCAACTAACTTGAAAACAGAAGAACCTTCACAGAAAAAACGAAAATTATCAATAGAAGAAGAAGAAAAGTTGATTTCATTTGATAAAATAGACCCAGTTGAAAAATTACTCAGTCTTACTAATATAAATTATGATTTTTTATCAGATTTAGAATCAGAAACTGAAGTTGAAGAAATTTATGAAGAAGAACCAATACAAATTGCATCCGTTAATTTTACTCAAATTTTACAAGATAACATAAGACAATATTATCTCAAGAAGTTGCAAAATTCACAATATAAAGATTCATTTGCATTACTAAATAGAAAGGAAGAAGAAGTAATAACTAAGGAAGCTGCAAAACTACCTACAACTTCTGAAGTTCCTTTTTTCAAGAATGTAAATTTCAGTAATAATAAAAAAGAATATTCAATTGAAGATTATTTTTCATATGGAGAAGATGAAGAAAAGGAAACAGAAGCCACCACATCAGAACCTGAAAGTCCAATAAGTTCACCTATAGCATCATCTACATCTTTATATATTCCAAAAATTAACAATCGATATACAAATTCAGGCTATAAGTATCAAGATGTTTCTAGAATATTAAATAAGAATTGTATAATAACTGGCAAAGCTTCCGAAATGGTTTCAACTGGAAATTTTATGATTAATGATTTCTACCTTTAAACTTGATTTGTATAGTAAAATTTAAATATAAATTTATCACTTCCTGTATATTACTAGATTTTTTTACGATGAAAAAAAAAAAAAAAAAAACCTAAAAAAATTTTTCAGATTTTCCAAAATGACGCAAAAATATTTATTATTATTTACTATGTGTTGTTAAGTTAAGAAATAAAAGAACTAAGAAGTATAACTTATTACATTTGATAATCGAGTAATTGGATAAACAACCAAATTATGGAGTATGTTACAATCAACAATATTTTAGTTTTTAGAAAATTTGATCAATGTTACAATTGATTAAAGTTATTACGGTACCCTTAAATTAAACTAAGACATAATCCAATCTTCAATTTTGTTACTCGAATTTATACAAAAATTCTCCTTAATTTTTGAATATAAGCTTAATTTGTTAATTTGTTATTTGTTTTGTTTTGATTTTCTTTTATTAGAGTGAAAATTTTTTCTAATATTTTATTTTAAACAATAAAATTTAAACCAAAATTTAGATTTTTGACACAAAAAATTTTTTATATTATTCTATTTCTATTTCTATATTTCGTTTAATTTTATAAAGGCTTTTTTATAGAATATATTTAGTGAAAAATGCCAACTAAAAGCTTAATTACTATAAAATAATGATATGTTGAAACAATGCATAGCATATCAAGGTGAGACTGGTATGAAGCCAGGTTGATTTTTTGTATTCTATGCTGGAGTTGTAAATTTGATGTTCGTTCCATACAGATTCAAACCGATTTTATTTCTATTTCTTTGTTTGTTTCCGTTGTACAAAAGAATAGGAGTGGCAAAATGTAAGAAAAAGAAACCCATAATGCGTTTGTGATGTCTAACTGATGTTTTAAACGAGATGCAACCGACTAATTACAGCCAAAATCCATTGTATTAATTAATTATTAGCGTAGTTTTTGTGCTTGATTATGTATTGAACTAATATAATTGGCTGAACAATTACGGAAAACGAATAAGAAAAGAATCACTAAAAATCTAGCTAAAAAAGTTTGTTATTATCTTGTATACTTCTACGGTCTTATGACCTATTCAATATACTTTTCGTGTGATTCCGATTGCAAAGTTTAATAAATTTTTGAATTTTTTTGGGTAGGCTAAAAAAAAAATCTATAGAAAAAAAAGAAATTTTGTTCCAAAATCCAGTATGGATGTTTATCGTCTAATATCTAAACAATGGTTTCAGATACATGGTGAAAAAATATATCCGTATATTTGAATCATCAATCACAAAACAAAAAGTATCAAGTTGCAAATTATTATTTCTTATACTTTGAGGCGAATCTTGCATTACATACAATTTTGTAATTCGTTTACTATTTTTAATAAAATGAATTTGTTTATAAGTACAAGAATCTATATTATATTTAATGCTTTGTAATAGGGTGTAATTCTTTGTAACTCTTTGTAATTGGGCGTTTAAGAAGTTTTAGGCTTTTTTACTTTGCCTTTGATTTATTTGACATTCAACAGTTTTTTGTAATTAAAGTTGAAATAAAAAATTTCACTTGGTTAATCTTCCAAGCTTAGTATTCGATAATAAGGATTTTATTAGAATTAAGTAACATTTGGGAAACATAGGTGAATGAACCATTTACATTTTAACGAAATTAAATAATAACTCTAATCTTGTAGTTTTCTTAACTTGATATTGACTGATAGTTGTAATAAAAATCCTTGAACTCAGTAACAATAGTTGAAGAACATTACCAACGAAAGATTTTCAAGTCAGCGGAAATAATTAGAATAAGAATTTTTTCCTAAAGTGTTTGATATTCAATCCCTGTTCTAATTTCAAGTTGGCTGTTGGTTTCAAACTCAAAGATCCATTTTCAAATCAAGCAGTCAGCTTGAATTATTAGGCTTTTGATAATGAGGCAATGAGCATAATTTTTGAATTTTCTTCCGTCATTTCCAGCTCTTTGATTGGTCAAAATAATAAAAAATTGAACATTGTCAAGAAAATTTAAAGAAGGCATTTTCTAACCATCAAATTCGGATTGAGCTAGAGATTCTCGTTACAATGGTATTAAGACAATAATAGTTAAGTAGCAAGTGGAAGCGTAGTGAAATAGAACTTGAGCAAAAACTAGTGACTTTTCTGATTATATTTTGGCGCGCGATTTTAATATCTTTTTGCGTTAGATCTCGTATCTATCGATTTGTAACGGATCGTAGATTTAGAACGCGCTATTCAACGGTTTTTTGCAGTTGTTGAATAAAATATATCTTCGTTAATTTCCAGTGTAATACAGTAAAGATTCAAGTACAAATGACACTTAATTAAATTCTCAGCTATTATAATTAGTATCACATCAATTGACAGTCGTTGGTCTAAAAACCCGACTTAAGTATAAAAAACATATACGCATGTATTGACCATTGAAGCTAGCTTTCTATGGGTTAGGTATATTATGCTCCAATTTCTTCCAATTCTACGGTAAACAGGTTTTGAAGTCTGCAGGTCATTCGTTTTGCTTAGTGCCGTTTAACACATATAAAAACAAGTGGACCCGGCTCTCGCCTTGAGAAACAATTTCCAGCGCTGTTCTCGTCTAGAGCTCACTTTTAACCACAGTTCAAAGCTAAATTCAAAAATAGAAATTACCTTTTGAGTTATATGCAGTCTCATCATAGTTAATCTCAAAGTTTATTTTGCAAACAAGTCTATCAATAATCGTGTTGAAGTATTGAAACTTTTTTCAGCATGACTTCGGTTAATTATAAGTAAATTTATGCTTAATCTGTTCAATGAAACATGTTTATGATAACAAAATTCATTATTTTAAAAAAAGTAAAAGAACGTTATTGCAAGATATTCCACACTTAGACCTGAAAAATCAACTTCTAGTAAAACTGATCTGGTTTATTCAAACTTAATAACACTATATATACTGTTTTCTAGGCCCCACAGTTGTTTTGAAAATTTTGCAAAAATTACATTTCATTTCCTGAAAAATTACTTTTCCAATTTAGAATGTCTAAACACAAATAGAACCAAGGATTATCAAAGTGAGAAACTACAAATCTTGATTGTTCTAACATGCTTTCATCTTGTTTTTGATAGTTGTTTTAGTTCTTTCGCAAAGGCAATTTATTCGGTTTTCCTCATAGGAGAATTTTTTAAATTTCTGAATTTTAGCGAAAATCATTTAAGATTGAGCTCAATACCTTGGATGAGAGAATGATATATATAATTGGTTGCTTAATTGGAAGTTGTGGCCCTAGATAAAATAATACAATGATTGGCAAAAATTTTGTATAATGGAAAAACGTTAAAATGACAACTCAAAAAAAAATATGTTTAAAATTCAAAGTTTGAAATAAATGAAGTGTATAGTCGACAGCTTCTGATGTCATCAAAATGGTCTTTTTATCGAGAGAATATGTTTTTCTTGAGATATAACCTATTAAGTTTAGTACGAAATGCCCGTCATTCTTGGCCAAATTTGGGCGAGAAGTTACATACTACAAAAAATAAAATGAAAAACAAATTTAATTATATGCAGTCTTACAGTAGGTGATCATAAAACTTTAATCGTTGATAACTCCCTCAATATTGAAGTTGTAAATGCCAAACTTAGTTTATTAAGACTTCAAAACATTTGAGTTAATTTGATTCCAGTTGTTATTCAAAAAGTGCAATTTTGATCATTTTATTCTACAATTGAAAAATGGAAAAAAACGCTATTTTGCAAGATAATTAACGCTTAGACCTCAATCAGCAATTTCTGATATAGCTGACATGGTTTGTTCACTTATGAAGATTTTTGGGATAATGTTTTCGAGATGACAAAATTAGTTTGAAAATTTTTCAAAAATTTCAAACACTTTGAAAGGTTAGTTTTTTAATTTTGAATACCTTAACATAAAAACATCTAAGCTATAATAGAGTACAGAACTATAGATTTTGGCTATTTTTTTCATGTTTAAATTTGAAAATTAATGGTGGATCTAGTTTTTTTATAAGGTTAATTTATTCGAATTTCCCCATACTTAAGAGAAAAATCCGAAATTTTTCAATTTTAAACGAGAGCATCTAGGATTAAGTCCAGAATCTCTAATTAACGTATATTATGCATAATCAGTTGTTTATTTGGAGACTATGAGCCTAGATTAAAAGATACATAGAATTCCATTTTTTGAAACTTTTTTGTATGGTGAAAAAAAGCCAAAAATGCAAATGAAAAAAAAAAATTTCAAATATCCAAAGTTGCCGTTCGTGAGATAATTCACTGGTCCTGATCTCATACAAATGGGATTTATTTTATGAAAATGTGTTGTTCATGACATATAAGCCAATGAGCTTAGCACGAGTCGCCTTAAGAATAGCGCGAGAGTTATTTCGTTGCGCCCAGAATTATAGCGCGTATGGATTGAAATTTAGTATTTAAATTTTATTAATATAACTTCAAGTTAAAATTAATGAGACTGGAAGGAAAACGAATGAGCAACAAAATACTTTAGTTATCAGGTAAACGGTTCATAAACATTTCTGTACAATCTAGTTTGTGATAGTTTGCTTATTTAAGGTTTTATATTTTACCTTTATTAAAAATTTAATTTGAACCCATCTCATTAGCTATTCTATCTATCATTTAAATGACTTACAAGATTGTCAATTGATCACTAATATGCTTTGGCTTTCAAACCAGAAACTAGTCAATTTTTGAGATTGCGATTTACCTTAAATTTTGCGCCCATATTCCTCATTGAGTAATTTTCACGCCGCGCAAACTTACTAAAAATAGTTACACGTAAGGGAATTTTTATAATTACAACCGTTTCGCAGGATCATTATAATAATTATAATTCAGCATCAATGACCTTTCTATGGTTTTTATTCATTTATATACTTGGTGGGTTAACATTCATACCTAGTTTAATCATAGTAATATTCTATCTACTACCTCAGCAACAACAACAAGAAGAAATAGATGATTCAAATGATGTGAAAACTGGAGAAATTGAAGAACAAAACGGTCTTGAAACTTATAAAGTTGGATGGATTATAGTAACAAGAGATCACATTGAATCACCAGATGATATAAATTCAACAATGCAATCAATTACAGAATCATCAGAAACAAAACTGGCATATTCAACATTATATAAAATTGCAAAAGAAGAAGAAACTGATGATGATAGAGAAGAAGAAGTTACTCCACAACAATCAAATGTTAAACCAAAGAAACATAAATTTTATGCAATTTTAAAACATGGAAATTTATTCTTATACAAGGATCAATCAATTAAAGATGTTAAACATGTAATCGTTATGTCCAATTACTTTGTTTCAATATGGCCTCGGGATTTAACAGATGTACAATTATTCACCAAATATTCCTGTATTGCTTTAATAAATTGTAATAACCTTAAAAGTTTGAACTCTCATTCAAAGGGGTCATTTTATATTTATGTGGATAATAATTATGATAAAGAAGATTGGTATTTTGCATTAATTAGATCAACTAAATTAAAAAACAAAACTTCGGAAATACCTAGTCATTTAAATCCAAATATAGAAGCCAATACTTTGCATTTCAAAACCAAAGACATGATTAACCTTATACAGACTTTATATTCTTCAGATTCAAATTTACAAACAAAATGGATAAATGCTTTAATAGGACGATGGTATCTTGGTATAAAGGACACATCATACTTTAAAAATTACATTGAAGTAAAATTCAATAAGAAATTGAATAAAATTAAAAGACCAGACTTTTTAAATCAGTTTAAAATTACAAACGTTGAACCAGGAAATAGTGCTCCTTTTTTTACATACCCTAATTTAAAAGAAATCAATCCAGATGGGACAGTATTAGTATCATCTTATATATCATATAATGGGAATATTTCAATAACAATCGAGACTAAATTAGATATAACATTTGGTGGATTTACAAAGTTTACAAATAAAAAGGAAGTTGATATTGTACTCAAAATTACCTTATTGAAATTACAAGGGCCAATTTTAATTAAATTTAAACCACCACCTTCAAACAGGATCTGGTATACGTATGAGACAGAACCAATTTTAAATTTCAAAATAGAACCTCTAGTATCTACAAAAGCATTAAATTTTAATTTTATAACAAACTCAATTGAAAAGAAGTTTAAAGAGAATTTCAAAGAAAGTATGGTGTTACCTCATTGGGATGATCTTGTATTTTTTGATACGAAAGATCAATTATATAAAGGTGGAATATGGAAAGAGAAAGAAGAAGAAGAAACAGAAGAAACAGAAGTATCAGTTGAAGCAAAAGAGAAAGATTCTGAATCAATTTCGCAACCACCAACCATTGTTTCTGATTCAGATATTGAATTAAAATCATCAGATGTTAAACTGAAATTTACAAGTACAATCAAGAAAATGGCTAAAAAACAAAGTACATTAAACCTTGAAGAAACAAGCCCAACAACTACAATACCTACAGAATCAACCAATTATACAAACTATTTTAAAAAATTTTGGAATTCAACATCAAATTCAACTCTCAACAACCATAAAGATAAACAACCTTACACACCACCAGAAATGATATCTAATAGAAGACCAAGAAGAAGTACATCAAACTCATTATCAAGCTCAATTAGTGTAAATAATTTAAATAATGATATCCCTGATCAAGCTTCAATTAGATCTGAACCTACTATTGGATTAACTTCACCACAACAAATACAACAATTGCAACCACCGCAGCCTAGTTTATCTGGTATTTCACCAACTACAACAACATCAGGTTTTGCATCACCTACAAGATCAAGAACTTTAAGAAAACCACCACCGAAAATGGACGACGATGTGAATTATGAATGAGAAAGAGAAAAAGTCGTCATTGAATCTTTCACTCCATTCACAAGGACAAAGTTTAAATGATAACTATATATGGAATTGAATATTTGACAACTTTCCAATGTAAGTTATTATTTTTTGCTTGTTTTGACTATATTTATAAATAAGCTATTTTTCGTAAGATCAATTGAAAATCCGACCCGTTTTCCGCTAATTTGTTGGGCAATTTATCATCTATTGTCCTTCCTAAAAATGCAGTGGTTATGATGCATTATCCTGGTTCAACAAATATACTTTTGAACAATCAAGAAGTAGTTGACAAAATTTACAATTTGGAGCTAATCAATATGGTGCAGTTCCTTGTAATCAACCGTCGGATAAATTTTTAACTTTCAAATTTGGAGGACTCGAAGTTGATATTCCATATTCAGATTTAGTTAGACCATCAAATGATCCTGATTATTGCTGGGTGTTGCGTTAACTCAAGGCGATACAAATTACGCTGGTGAATTCTTTATAAGAAAAGTGTATGCTGCTATTAATTCAGAAAGTAAAAAAATCGGTATTGCGAATGCAAAATATACTGATGATGAAGATATCATTGAATTTTGGTTTTAGTATCATAGACTAGTATAAGCAATCAATATATTCAGTTGTTTTCTACGTTTATTGTTGTTCGTCTGATTTGATCGTTACATTTCATTGAAAAGTAAATAAACATACACTAATGCTTAGAATTGACGTCAGTTCAATCGGAACAGTAAAGCCGATCTTCAGCCGATCTTCAGATTAGGCTTCCTAAATGATTTTGAGATTTCTATTGTTAAGTTGAGATAAATTCGCGTTAAATTTTGAAATGGCTGTAAAAATACAAGAGTCGCGACGGAAGAAGAGTCAGATCGCTATCTGATCTCCGGAAGAAGAGTCAAATCGTTATCTGATCTCCCGCTCAAAATAAAACAGTTGACAAGTGAGATTTTCAATAAACAATGTGGTTATGAGACAATGAAATTACCAGTTGCTCAAAAGGCACGAACTTTACCAGCTGCTTAATAACTGAGCTGAGTGAAGACCTCTATTAAGTGATTAAGTGATGAGTTTAGGTTGTTCTGAAAGTATTGAATCATTATCACTTACAATATGGAATCTGATATATCCACTAGAAGAGAATATTTGATGATTTAAACTTCAAAACTGAACATATGTTATATCATCATGAAATTTGTTGGTTATGAAACATCTTGTGGTGGTATAAAGGCGGCCCGTCAACAATGGAAAATGTAATTCACTTAGTTGGAGTATAAATAGGGCATAATTATCAACAATTTCTGAACTTTCAATCAAATAATGCTCTTCAAATATTTATCTGCTGCTTTTCTTGCTGTTGCTCAAGGTGCTATAATCAAAAGAGATTCACCAAAAACTTTAAAACTTGACTTTCATGTTGCTGTTAATGGTACTGCTAATGGTATTACTAAACGTGATCTGGTCGATTATGACTTACAAAATATTCAAACTGAATACCTTATTGAATTAACTGTTGGTTCTGATTATCAACACTTTTCTGTTGCTTTAGATACTGGAAGTTCAGATTTATGGATCCCAACACCAGATGCCGTTTGCACAAATGATATTTGTTTAGCATATGGTTCATTTGATCCAAGAACTTCGACTTCATATACTGATTTAAATACGGTAATTAAAGATTATTATGTTGATGGTACTTTTGCATTTGGTGATTATGGTAAAGATGATGTTCATCTTCCAGGTGGAAATACGTTGAATCAATTTCAATTTGGTTCTATGAATAATATCTCAGGTAATGTTCATGGTTTATTAGGAATCGATTTCCCAATTTTTGAATCTACTAGTTATCAATCTGGTGAAATTTACAACAATTTTCCAATGGCTTTAAAAGCACAAAATATAATTGATCAAGTTTCCTACTCTTTATATTTAAATCAATTAGATGCTGAAACAGGAAGCATAATTTTTAGTGGTATTGATAAAGCAAAATATACCGGAGATTTAGTTGTTCTTAATATCTCAACCAACGATGTATCTGTAAAAACTAATGATCTTGTACTCAATGGCCAAAGCTTAAACTTTCAAGATGACATAATTTTAGATAGTGGTTCTACTAATATTAATTTTTGGGATAAAAATATAGTTGACCAAATATATCAAGAATTAAATTCAAATTCTAATGGGTTAGCTCCTTGTGATCAACCATCAGATAAATTTTTGACTTTTAAATTTGATGGTCTTGAAGTTGATATTCCTTATTCAGATTTAGTTAGACCATCAAATCAAGCTGGTAAGTGTTGGGTTGGGGTTGGTTATTATGGAGGTGTAAAGGAAAATTTGGTTGGAGACTTCTTTTTGAGAAAGGTTTATGTAGCTTATAATTTGGAATCTAGAAAAATTGGTCTTGCAAATGCTAAGTATACTGATGAAGAAGATATAGTTGATTTCTGGTTTTAATAAATATTACATTGATTCTTATATAAGAGTTTTATTTGTCGCCCATATCATTACTTACGTTTAATCAGTCCTAAAGATTATTAGCTACTGCATCGTTTCGAATCGGATGAAATTTAATGATGCTCCTCATGTTTCGTAATTTGTAACCAATTACAAAAAACAACAAAGAACGTGTACTTGAAGTTTGCTAAACTGTTGTCTTTATACTACACTTTTTGAGTCTAACTAACAAGATATTAGCCTAAATAATAGTTTAAATAAACTAAATCAAATTAAATTTCAAGATTTTTACTTGATCTACATTACAAAGTTCTAGAATCAATTTTAGTAGTTCAACTGAGAAAGTTCGCTAACTATTATGAAAGCTTTAGGTAATTGATCTCTGAAAAACAACTAGCATAGAAATGGAGTCAACACCATCTTATGCTTTTAACGATCAACACTTTATTACTAGATATGGGTATCTAACTGAATTTTCAGGCTTTCAGACTTATCATGCTCAAAATTTTAGTAGAATTTAAATAGTTTATCGTTTTAAAGCCGAATTTAAGTGTTAGTATGATTAGTAAAATTTGAAAGGGTTGAAAGAAGTTTTGAAAAATTAACTTGATTCAGTAACTCGGGTTACCTTTAATCATTTGATCGCCGTCTTTATGTCAGAGACACCTACATTAAGAAGCATACGCATGAATAGTGCCCCTTCTCGGTGATATAACCTTACAATTGAGCATATTTATCGATTTTCACGGTATACAGATTACGGGCCCTGAAAAGAATCATAACCGTTGATCTTAACAGTATGGATTCAAAGAGAGGTCGAAAATTTTCACTTTAAATAGCAGCCATAATGTCATAAATTTCACTAAGCATGTTTCAAGTTCTATCTTTCGCTTACTTTATATTTGTTACTACCTGTACGGTCATTAAAAGAGAGCCAAAATCATTTAAACTTGATTTTAAAATTGGTTCATCAAATTTGAAACGTAATTACATATCCTATGATTTACAAAATACTCAAACTCAATATTTGATTGAATTAACCGTTGGTGCAAATTTACAAAAATTTCGAGTTGCTTTGGATACTGGTAGTTCAGAATTATGGATTCCAACACCAAATGCAATTTGTCCAAATAATAGATGTAAATCTCGAGATACGTTTGATCCATCAACTTCAACTTCATTCACGAATTTAAATCTACCAATTAAAGATTATTATGTGGATAATACTTATGCTATTGGAACCTATGGATTAGATGATGTTTACTTATCTAATGGTGTAAAATTATCACAATTTCAATTTGGTTCAATTTTTAATACTACGGAAGATACAGTTGGATATTTAGGTATAGATTATCCTATATATGAAAGTTATTATTGGGAATATGGAGGTTATTATAATAATTTCCCCATGGCTTAAAAGCTCAAAATATAACTGATAAAATTGCATATTCATTATATTTAAATTCAGAATATGCAGAAAGTAGTATTTTATTTAATGCAATAGATAAAGCTAAATATCAAGGAGAGTTGGTATTATTAGATGTTGATACTGATGATGTAAGTGTCAATACTACTGATATTTTAATTGATGGTGTTTCAATTGGATTTCAAGATAATTTAATATTAGATTCTGGATCGACTGATATTTTTTTGCAACCACAATATGTTAATCAAATTTGGCAAGTAATGGGTGTTAATAATAAATATATTGATTGTAATCAACCATCAAATAAATTTTTGACTTTAAAATTTAATGATATCGATATCAATATCCCGTTTTCAAGTTTAGTTAGACAATCTGATAAAGCTGGTATTTGTTGGGTTGGTATTTCTCCAACTATTTCAGGTTCAAAGAATTATGCTGGTGATTTCTTTTTAAGAGCTGTTTATGCTGCTTATAATTTAGAAACTAGAAAAATCGGTATAGCACCAGCGTTATATACCGATGCAGAAAATATTGTTGATTTTTGGTTTTAATAATATAAATTCGTGATTTCTATAAATACGCTGCCCAACCTCCATACATTTGAGCCAATCTTTCAGTAGATATAGCTTCTTGTATTAAAACATCTACTTGACCTTGAACACTCATTGGTAATGCATCATCATGATTAACAAATCCTTGTAATTTTCGTTTAATTGTATTTAATTGATCTTTTGATGTTGAATAAGTTTGTAATAAATTTAGGACAACATTCTCATTCATTCTTAATATCTTCATAGTTAATTCTGCACTAATTCTAAACACACCTTCAACGCCAGTCATACCAAATCCATCAACTATATTTTGTGTCAATCTAAATGGAACAATTTCTGGTGTTGGTAAAGTTTTACCTTTATCATAAATACAATCAAAATCAATATGTAAAATACCACCCGAATTTTCAAATATTAAAATATTTTCTAAATGACGATCACCAAGACCAATTATATAACCTATTATAGCCATTGTTGCATTCGATCTTGAAAACTCTTGACTTGAACTATACCATTCTTGAACATTTTTAAAATTTGCAATAAAATAATCCCCCAATACAGGTTTATAATTTTTAGTTAATCCATTAAAGTGAGCAATAGTCATTTGCAAGCTTTTCTTCTTTTGCAATTTTTGAATATCCATGAATATCTTCTTTTCGTTGAATACTAAATTCATTTTATTAAAACAACTTGCAATAACTTTTTTAATTGTTGTTGTATTATTTTTAAATTCAATAATACCGATATTTGGACTTAAACTTAAAACCATATATGGCTTTAATTTCAAATGACGATTTCTTGAATCAACATTAGCATCTAATAATCGTTGAATAGTGTTTAATAATTCCATAACTTGAGCATCTTTAGACACTTCATCTGCTTTCAACATTAATGAATATATTTTACCATCTGATCCTTTCACATTAATCCTTCTAGGCATTTGTAAACTGAAAAATACATCAACTTTATCTAAAAAACCTTCAAATGATGATTCAATAGGAAAACTACTAAATTTACCTGTTCCATTTGGAATTGTAATAACTAAATGTCTTTCAGTAGGAATTACCAAATCAAAACTTTGTTCTAAAATAATGTTAAAGTAGTTTGTTAAGGATAAAGTTTTATTACTACTAGATTTTTTAATTGTTTTAGATGCAATTAATATTAAATCATTAAATAATTTCTCTCCACTTGAAACCAAATTATTGATTCCCAGCAATTGTAAAACTTGTTTTGTTCTTTTTTTCTTCACTAAATTATCTGATTTGGTATGATTTAAAACGAACCATAATGCTTGTTTTGGATATTTTTTAGTTACATTGCTAATAATTTTCGCCAATACTTTATATGATGGTTCATGAGAATGAGTTATTCTAGTTAATAATTGATTAATTACGGTAAACCAAGACGATGCTGGAATATGCTTAGCATTTTGATTAATAATATTCATAGTTTCAATTAAATTCTCTTCAGCTGATTTTGATTTGTTATTTCTTTCAGCAAAATCAAGCCAAATACTCAACAATTTAGGTAATGTTTCAAATATAAATCTTGTTCCCAATTTAGCACTAGTTATTAAATTTTCAACAATTAATTTCTCAAATTGACCAGAGGAATCTTGTGAATTTTCTAATAATTTAATATAATATCTACCTAAATCATAATAAGCTTGTTGAAAATTGGGATCTAACGCAATTGCCTTATTATATTCTTCAATTATTTGTTGTACAGATAAATGATTTGTTTCGTTTTGCCAATTGGCTTTTTGTAATTGAACATCTCTATCTTGATCTAGTTCTTTAACAATATTGATTGCTTCTGCTTGATTCCCTTTACTAAATAATAATTTGCTATATTCAAATAATGCCAGTTTATTATTTAATTGCATTGCTTTTACAATCATTTTAGTTGCAAAATCAAAATTATTATTCTCTCTGGCTAAACTAGCTTCATATAGAAGATTTTCAGATATAAATGAATTCTTTTTCAATACTTTATAAATCACATTGTTTATATCGATTATTTTCCGCTGTGTATCAAAATCTTGACTAACATTTTCTAACCTTGATTTTAAAATTTCTTGATTATCATTCATAATTAATTGTATATCATAAATTGAATGTAATTGATTCATTAAGGCGATGTTTCTATTAAAACTAGATGATGTTGAACTAACTAATGATTTACCTATAATTCCATATAATTCTTCTATTGAATCAGTGAAGTTTGGATTTCCTTCAAATAAAATTTTCAAAGATTTTGCCAACTCATAATCAACTAAAGATTCTAAATCTTGAGGTTTCCCAATTGAATCAGTAGTTTGTAACCATCGATTGACTTCTTGAGAATTACCAGTATATACAGCTGATCTTAAACCAATTAATGACCATTCCAAAGGAACTGTTTTATCTTTAGGTAATGTAGACAATACTTCATCATAAAACCCATGTTCATTTAAAGATTTTAATAATTTCTCGGGTGCATTTAAAGCATGAAATGTTTCATGAGCCAAAGTCCAATTTTGATTATATTGAAAAGATTCCAATTTTTCATGTAAATTTGTAGTTGAAAATACTTGTAATACACCATTTAATGCATCAAAATCATTTATACCAGCATACATTGATTGTAAAGTAGTTGAAACATTTAAATCTCCCAATTTATTATCTTTAATTTGACCATTTCTAAAGCATTTTTCAATATATAAAATTGTTCTTTCATAACAATCAAATTCAGCAGATTTAATGGCAATCATATCAACAGGGAAATTTTTAAGAAACTCTTGTACTCCCAATTCATTTAAATAATCAAATACTGAAAAAATAGTCTGAAATGTAGATTTCAAAACTTCAGACTTATCAGATGATAAATTTTTGGAATTTAATGAAAAAATGTATTGAAATTCAATCAATATTGATTCATCATGGATTTGCTCAACACAAACATATTTTAATAAATGTTCACATAATGCCACATCTCGTTCTTTTTGAATTAATATACAACATGTTTGGAAAATTAAATGTTTTGTATCGTCTGATACACTTGCCTTTTTTAATAAATCTAATGTAATATCAACTAACCAAGTTTCATACTTCATACCCAATTTGAAATAAGGATATTCAATAGGTTCAATCTTAGGCTTTGAGGCTGCATATTTTGAATGTAATAATGGAGTTAATGTAGACCTGGCAACATCAGTAAACTTTCTTAAATCTAAATCCATAATCTTAAGAAAACTTTGTAATGCATAAGCTGCAAATAATTGTCTATGAGGATCAGTTGAAGCCCAAAATATTTTAATTATATAATTCTCAATTAAATCAATTAAAAATTGACAAATTTCTTTATTATTATCGAAATGAACAATTGTTGATTTTTTAACACTTTTAAAATTAAATTTATTAAAATCTAATGATCCAATAACTGCTAAAATTCTTGCACATTCTGTTGAAACTGAATTTTTAAATTTAGATGCTGTATCCAAAACAGTTTTAATTAAATTTGTTATTGTATCACTTAAAGTTAAATCATTATTAAAAGCTTCTTGACAGTTCAATTGATATTGTTGACAATAATTAAATAAATCATATAATGCTTGTTTTACAATATATTCATTACTTGTTTGTAGTCGTCTGTTAAATTCTTCAAATATTTGCTTCTTCAGTAATACCTTAATCTTTTTGAATTCAAATAACCGAAAATCGATTTTAAAATTTAAAAAAGGTATTGATAAATAGTATAATGAATAATTATTTAATTCATTTTCTAAGATGGTTTGATAAATTTTTCTTAATATGTCAACAGCTATGATTTTTGCCTCTTGATTAAATGTTTCAAATTTCTGAAATACGATCGAAATTATAATATCAATCAATGAAATTAAATTAGTTGATGAAATTTTATTGACTAATTCGTACCAACATTTTAATGATAATAAATAAAGTTCAGGATCTGCAATCGTGGCTTGTAAGCAGGTTGAAATTTGACCAAGAGCAGATGCAATTGCATTTGAATGTGTTTTGATTAGATAATTCATTGCATTAAATGAATTTCGTTTCTCCAAATATGGTTTAGCACTTCTTGATAATGTAACATCACTAAATTTTTGAACTAATAATAAAACTTGATCATCAATTTGAGTATTCGTATATTTTGAAACTATGCCAATTGCATAGTTTATATTTGCTAAATTTGTTTCATCAATTTCTAATAAAATATACCATATAATATCACCAATATGAGTAAATAAATCATGAGGAGTAATTGATTTATAATGAGGATCAACTGAGCTCAACACCTTTATTATATATTGTTCATTTGATCCTTTAACTAAATAAGTTGCCAAAATTCTTGGTAAATTATTTGCTAACAATTTTTTAACGCTTGAATTAGTTGCATTTGCAATTTGTTGAATTAATGGAGCTTTATAATATTCCAATAATTTAGGAACTGTATAATCTTTAGTTCTATTTAAAAAGAAATTTTTTTGAATATTTGAAATTTGTAAAATTCGTTCAAGTACTCTTGGTTTTTTGATTATAATATCAGCTATACTTGGTAAAAATGGTGATAATAATTTATAAGGAGGTACTGATTTCTCAAATGCAATATCTAAAAATCCACAATATACATAATTTACATGTTGATCATTTGCTTCACCTAAAAAATCAATTAATTTGAAATAAACAGCACATAATCTTTCACCTTGAGATACAACAGCTAAATTTACTAAAGCTTTAATTGTAGATTCTCCAAAATGTCGTCTATTTTTAGTTGTAAAATCAATTGAACTTATTTTTCGAAAAATCTTTTTAAATATTTCATCTGGATCTTCATTTTTAATTAAATATAATGGAAGTATTCTTGTTATTAACATTCTTACATCTCGATTATTATTAGTAGCTATTTGATTTAATAAAAGATCTAATTTAGTTATATCTGGTTGATAAGCAGCAAATAAAGTATACATTGATAATAATAAATTTGATAATAATAATGGACTTGTTAAATTCATAAATTCTTTTATGGCAGGGCCCAGTGGTCTATTTGGATCTATTTCTTGATATTCATCATATTTTGCAACTTTTAAAGATGTAATTTTAGTGTATATATTATCTGGTTGTTTAACCTTGGGAAATAAATGTAATCTAATATTTTCCAATTCAAAATCAGTAAATGGTTCGTTGTAATCTATCTTATCAATGTGACAACTTATCACATGTAATACTTTAACAATTAATGGTGATTCACATTTCATGTTCACGATTGAATTTGTAAAATTTTGAACAATATCCTTTTTAAAGCAAATTTTATAAATTTTTAATAATGAAAGTGAGATAGCATAAATTAAAGCTGGTGAATTTTGATCAGCTTCAATTATCCAACTTAATAATAATGAAATTTGGGACCAATTAACCAGAAATTCAACATTATATAATTTATTTAATAATAAAATTGATTTTAAATCATCAGATTCACATAAGAACCATAATCTTCTACTCATATTTTCAAACTTTAAACCTGAATTTAATGATAGTTTTTTGGAAATATCATAATCATTAATGATGGTGAATAAATGGACTGATAAAATTAACTTCTTTTCATTCTTAAAATTAAAACAATCATTTAAATTTGTATCTAATTCTTTAAGTAGCAATTTTCTTAAGTTTGCAATAAATTTAAAGTTATTCAAATTGTTAACCAAGTTTATAATGTTAATAATTAAAGATTTTATTTCATTTAACACGGTATTTTGAAATTCGGGGAGGCGTTTTAAATAATATAATAATGCCCATTCATATAATATGTCATCGCGATTGTTCTCTATTATTTTTTCTTGAGCAGATATTGGTAGATTCAATAAGTATGAATTCTTAGATAGTACTAATTCAATTGTTTTAACTAATTTGGTTAATAAATCCACGTCTTCAATTTGGTGTCTACCTAGATTAATAACAGTTAATTTTTCATTTGTAAATTTGAATAAATATAATATAATCTTTTTAAAGTCAGTTGCTTTATCTGATATATTTAACTCAATGTCATTCAAAAATCTTGATAATTCTATTGAACTGATACTTTGAGTAGCCATACAATAAAGAAAGAAAATAAAAAAATGCTGCAAACAAATAAACAAAAAGAAGCTACCAAATTGAAAAATATACAAACGTGTAATATTAGAAACACTACGGTGGTAGACAGTGGAGGTGATTTTTAGATTTAAAGTGAAACTAAATTAATGTATTTTATGGCCATGGGCTTGTTATATCAAGAAAACGGAACTCCAATAAATCAAGAAATCACCTTCTAAGGGTCTAATTCTCACATTATTCTAACAATACATTAATATACACATTATTTACTCTAATTACAAAAATTTTGACATGATGATGATTATGATGATGATGATGATGATGATGATGATGATGATGATGATAATAATAATAATAAAGTTGATGATGGGCGATTTTATTTATTGACCATAATTCAAAGGTCTTCTAAATAATAAAATATGTGGCTCTGGAGCATGAGTTTCATAATGAACCCATCCTAAACTTTGAGTAATACCTAATCCTCTCCATTCTTCTTCTAATAAAATTCTTAAAGTTCCTGTTTCAGGATTAAAATAATCTTGTGGAATCAGTTTTAACATATTTTTAGGTAACATTACATGTCTATATTCATAGTTATCATCAGGGTATCTTGGACTATAATGAATCATATCTTGAAATTCAAGAACTTTTGCTCTTTCTGATTCTGTTAAATATCTTGGATTTGGCATTTAAAAAAACGATTGACTATGATTAAATAATGCAACAAAAATTCTAATACAAATGGTGAAAATAGTCTAAATTACGTATAAGTTAGTTTATGAATATGTATCTAACTGGTGTCGTTAAGGGGTATCTTATTATGATATGATGATAAAAAGGGTTTGGTAAATTTGGTCTAATAATTTATTTTTCAAATTTTTTAATCTCTTTTTGACAATGCGCGTAAAAAATTAACTTTATAGTTTAATGAGTTTATAGTACGAATGATAAAGAAACACGAATAAATCTACAAACAAAAGAAGCTTTAGGGTAATTGAGTTTTTAAAATCATGTCTCAGCTGTATATTTTATATTAATACCTTTTTTTGCGAGTTATGACGAAATTTTTCGTTCAAAAAACAATTTTCAGGACATCTATTGAACATTTTGCCAAACGGAGTTGAGCAACTGGATTTTATATGGCATTTGAACATCCCTATGCTAATTCAAGCCTGAGTAAATGAATTTGTAAGCTTTGATAGTAGTCTATTGTAAGCTATTCCTTTATAAAATCAAAATTCTGTCCATAAATGAACTTTTGAGCAAACATAAGTAACTTTACATGACATTTGAATATCCATATACTTATTTGAACCTGAGTAAATGAATTTATAAGCTTTGATAGTAGTCTATAGTAAGCTATTCCTTTATAAAATCAAAATTCTGTCCATAAATGAACTTTTGAGCAAACATAAGTAACTTTACATGACATTTGAATATCCATATACTTATTTGAACCTGAGTAAATGAATTTATAAGCTTTGATAGTAGTCTATAGTAAGCTATTCCTTTATAAAATCAAAATTCTGTCCATAAATGAACTTTTGAGCAAACATAAGTAACTTTGCATGACATTTGAATATCCATATACTTATTTGAACCTGAATAAATAAATTTTTAAGCTTTTATAGTAGTCTATAATCTATTACCTTTGAAATCAAGTTTCTATCCCTAAATTGAGCTCTTTGGCAAACACTGATGATTTTGCGTGACAGTTGAACATTCATATACTTATTTAAGCCTGTATAGATGAATTTGAAAGTTTTCATTGTATTCCATGATCAACTATCCCTTTTAAAATCAAAAAAAAAAAAAAAAATTTGTTCATTTTTGGAGACTAGGACATGGTTTATTCTTGAATTGTCATCAACTGATACGAATTCTTTACCACCTTAAGCATAGTTTACTCATTCAATACTTATCATATCCAATGAATATGTTATATCCAATTATTTCTTATGTCTATGTCTCGGTTTATTCACTTTACTTTGATTAGATTTTGATTTTGATTTTGATTTTGATTCTGATTCTGATTTTGTTTTTGTTTTTGATTTGTTCTTTTGTTGTTGCATAATTTTTAATAATGGATCATCTGAATAATCATTATTTAACTTTTTAGTTCCACTATTTATAATCTTATTAATTCTATCATTTGATTTTTCAGCTTCTCTTTTAAAACTTCTACTACCGTTTAATAAATTTTCAACTTTTGTTTTACCTTCAACAAATTCTTGATTTGATTGTATAAAACCATTTGATTCTTCATCTTTTATTTCTTCAGTTGGTTCAAAAGGTAAATCATTATACATCCAATTCAATTTAGATATTTTTAATTTTTCATCTTTACTTAACTTTGATCTATCAAATTCATCACCATATTGTAATTTTAATAAATCTAAATATTCTTTTTCTTTTTCAAATTCCTGATTTTTTTGTTTAATTAATTTTAATTCTTTAAGTTTTTCTTGTTCTTTTTCCCACACTTTTTGCTGATTTTTCATCAAAGCAGGATTCCATGATTTCTTTAAATTTAAATCACCACCCATGGTTATGGTATTTGATAATAATCAATTTTTGGTGATAACAAAATAAAAAAATAGAAAAAAAAAAAAATAATATTTGGACCGCGCGAAGAGATATCATCATCATCATCATAATGAAATACATAATGAAATACAAAAAGTATATAATTAATATATAACTATACTTATACTTAATAAAAACAATATAATAATGAGTTTTTGTTAGTTCAGTTCTTTAATAAGTAATCGGAACTTAACTTTATTCTCTTATCCCTATAGACTTCTAAATTAGATTGAAAAAAAAAAAACAAATCTAGAAACCATGGATTTTAATATTCTTTTTTGGTAATTGTAACTGACCAGTTAAAAATTCAGAAACTTTAACTCTTTGATCACCTTGTAATTGAATAACTTCACCTAAATCATCATCTTTAACAATGTTACCATTACAAGCAAAATCTTTTTTTAAAACTTTCAAAATTTTTTTTAAATCATATTCAGCAGGGACTCCTTGAACAGTTGTTAAAGTTTTTCTACCGTTTCTTTGTTGAATTCTAATATGAATATAATTAGTTGGTTGAGCTTCTGAATCACCAGTATCGGCGAATGGATCAAATGCGTTTAAGTTTTGGATAGTTGACATACAATGATAAAAAAAAGATGTATCTAATTTATACTCCTTTTGGTTTTCTTTTTTGAATTTATTTGGTTTTAATAATATGAAAAATTAAAAGTGAATAAGTTTTTGACTTTACTTATATACTCTTTTTCAATATATGAAATGATTATTTGGCTATATATATAATAAAAAAAAAAAAAAAAAAAAAAAAAAAAAAATATAAAAAAAAAGAAAGAAAGAAAGTAACAGTAAAAAAGGAGTGAATGATAGAGTCGTGTACCTGACGTTTATTTTGTATACCTCAAGTGAATGATAGAGTCGTGTACCTGAAGTTTATTTTGTTTGTTTGTTTATGATAGAGTCGTGTATCTGATGTTTATTTTGTTTGTTTGTTTCCATTGGTGTGACTTCACCCAATTTTAACTATGGTAGTGTGAGATTCAATTCTGTGGGTTTCTATCAGGGTAAGTTATACGTGTATATTTGTCAAATGCAATTCCAAACCCAATCAATGGAATTTGTTTATTTGCTTACAATATTGTGATTTTGATTTATCTTGTTCATCTATTAATTTAATTAAGAGATGCGTTTTGAATATCATGTATTTTGAATATCATGTATTATTCCATTTAAATTTGTATTTGTAGCTGAGGTTTTGTATAATTTTACATGTGATTTAATAATCAACTTAATTAATATAATTAATATTGGGTATTACCCAATTTGTTAATACGCTTGTTTTATCTAGTTTAAAATCGATTCTTAAAGATATTAATAATAACTACACAAAAGAATTGAAATCTGACCCAATAAATTTTAATTATTAATTATTAATTATTATATTAATTAATATTAATTATTAATTATTAATTATTAATTACTTGAGACAAAATCATTGACTCTTTCGATTTTACCTCTTTTCTTTCTAGTAGTTTTTGATCAATCGATTGATTTTTTTTTTTTGATCAAAAGATCAAAATTTGAAGTAAAGAAAAAAATAAATTTTCAAATCAGCAATTGATATTTAAATTATAAACAATTTTATAAACAATTTTTTTTAGAGATTTATCTAATAATTAATTATCAAATATTATTCGGTTTTTGCTTTGTATTATTATACAAATATTTATATATAAATTATCATGAGTAATTCAATTGATGAAAAAGAAAGTGAAAAATCTAAATCTTCATCATCAACCAATTCGCTAACATGTCAAAAATCAAATACTCCAGTTGTTAATGAACATGAGAAGAAAAAACAAGCATTTATAACAAGAACTATTTGGACCTTTGTTATGATATCAGGATTCTTCCTTACTTTAGCTTCTGGTCATTTAGCATTAATTATAATGGTTTTAATTTTTCAATTATTAACTTTTAAAGAAATTATTTCATTAACTTCAGAACCAGCAAGAGATAAAAAAATTCCTTATAATAGATCTTTAAATTGGTATTTTTTAGTTACAACTTGGTATTATTTAGATTTTCCATCTTTAGTTGAATTTTGGCAAGATTTTATTTATTCAAATAAATTTTTAACTGTTTTAGTAGTAAATCATAAATTTATAAGTTATACTTTATATATTAGTGGATTTGTATTTTTTGTTTGGACTTTAAAAAAAGGTTATTATAAGTTTCAATTTGCTCAATTGTGTATAACTCATATGACTTTATTACTTGTTGTATTTCAAGCTCATTTGATTATTGATAATATTTTAAATGGTATAATATGGTTTTTCCTTCCTGCTTCTTTAGTCATTGTTAATGATATTTTTGCTTATTTATGTGGTATTACATTTGGTAAAACTCCGTTATTAGAAGTATCTCCAAAAAAAACTGTTGAAGGTTTTGTTGGAGCTTGGATTTGTACTGGATTTGCTTCATTAATTGCAACTTATATTTTATCAAAATCTGATTTCTTAATTTGTCGTGCTCAAAATTTATCAACTCATTTATATAATTATCAAACTTGTGTACCAAATCCTGTTTTTCAAGATCAAATATTTGAAGTTCCAACAATTTTATCAAATTTTATAAGTTTAGATCAAATTATAATAAAACCAATTTATTTTCATACTGCTGTTTTAGCTACTTTTACATCATTAATTGCTCCATTTGGTGGTTTTTTTGCAAGTGGTTTAAAAAGAGCTTTCGGTATAAAAGATTTTGGTGATACAATTCCTGGTCATGGTGGTATTACTGATAGATTGGATTGTCAATTTTTAATGGGTTCTTTTACTTATGCTTATTATCAAACTTTTATCAGTAATCATAATATAAATCTTGGTAAAATTTTACAAATGTCAATTATGAATTTAACTGTACCACAATTATTACAATTAGTTAAAAGTATTTTAAGATATTTAAATAATGAAAAAATAATAGAATCTCATAAATTAGAATTGGTTTTTGAGATTTTAGAAATTAATTAATGACAGATGATAGTAATACTAATATATAATCGAACAATGATGTAATTTTAGATCAATAAAGAAGTTAAGTTGTAGAAATTAATTTTTAAATCTTAGTTCTGATCTGATTCAGTCTCGTTGCAAGTAATGCGATTTTTTTTTGATTGTTTTTTTTTTTTTTTCTTTGGTTTCGCCTAAAAGAGTAGACTAACCAGCATGGAATCGAATCAAATTGATATATGCAATGGAAACTACGTCAAATGCTGGCGAATGTTCTAAATCTGTATGGAAAAGCTAATTTGACTTATTTGGAAACATCAGATCGTGTAATAATCGAATCAGGAGCTTTAAATCAAAATTAAATAGTTGTTGGTTGATTCAACGATGAGTACCGAATTGGTTAATTAATGGTGCCAAAACTATGTAAACCCAACTAAGACTATACTGATTCATCAATTGGATTTATATGAGCCCTATTGTAAGCTTGTCGAAAATGTTAATTGGATAAGGGCCAAATTAGACAAAATTGCTAAAAATAGTTTAATTTTCACAGATCAAGATCAGATCAGGAGCAATGCAAATTCTAGAACCTTGTTAATAAATATCTTGGTTCAAGGCTTAAATCAAATCCAAAATCAAGCTGGTAGATTAAACAATTTGCAATCAATTTAATTGTTTCATATAATACGTATTTCCTGCATAGTATAAAAATCTTTCCGCCGCAGATCTGACATATTTCCTATTTGGGATTTTGCAACACGCAGATTCGAGAAAAATGGTTGCAAAATTATAGAAACCAGCTTTTGAAGAAAGAATGAGTGCCAGAGTTAATCTAATTGATATAAAAAGGTAAGAATCCATCTAAAGATTTTAGAAACTAACCAACTACTCCTTTCTTTTATCATCTCACTCGTTAAATTCATTCGTTACATCAAATTTTATACACTCGTTAAATTATTTCAATTATTTCAATTATTAGTCAATCGTTAAATAATCAATTAAATTACATTCATTTTATAAATTACAAAGATGATTTCAATAATATTTACATTCTTTTTAATACAACTTATATCAGCAGTGCCTTTGCCTGCATTAATAACAAGAGTACATACAGCAGAAGCAGTAACTCAAACAATTTTACAGACTACAGGAACTACAACTGTTTGGTTACCACCGGTCGGAATATATATTATAGATGGACAAACTAGTACAAGTACTATAAGTGATACGCAATGGAATACATACCCAGTTACATTCACAAGTTATATTAATAAAGGTGCTGAATCAACTCCACAACAAGTTACTCAAGCTCAAGCTCAACCAACTAGTGAAACTCAACAACAACAACAACAACCACAACCCCAACCAACTACATCTCAAGCAGCTGAACCAACTACATCTCAAGCACCGCAACCAACTACTGAAACTCAACAAACTACACAACAAACTACACAACAACAAACTATTCAAGATTATACTCAAGAAACTACACAATCATCTACCTCACAATCCACATTTTCAACTTCAACTTTACAAACTACTACATCATCTTCAACAACATCTTCTACTTATTCAACATCAGAAACAACTTCATCTTCATCCCCAACATCTTCATCATCAGGTGATATTTCAGCTCCTTCTTCAATAGTTTATTCACCATATGCTGATGATCGTAATTGTAAACAACAAAATGTCATATATTCAGATTTAGAATTGATTGCATCAAAAGGAATTAAACATATTAGATCATATGGTACTGATTGTGGAGCATTAACATCAGTTTTATCAAAGTGTAAAGAATTAGGTATTAAAGTCAATCAAGGTGTCTGGATTTCTCAAGATGGTGTCGACTCAATTGATAATCAAATTCAAGATTTAATAAAATATGGACAATCAAACGGTTGGGATATTTTTGATTTTATTACAATTGGTAATGAAGCTATAAATTCAAATTTTTGTTCAATTTCAGATTTAAAATCCAAAATATCATCTACAAAATCAAAATTACAACAAGCTGGTTATAATGGATGGATAACAACTAGTGAACCACCAGCTACGTTCATAAATCATCCAGAATTATGTTCTGCAGATATTGATTTTATTGGAATTAATCCACATTCATATTTTAATGAAAATATTTCACCTGAAAATGCTGGTAATTATATAGTAAGTCAGAAGAATCAAGTTGCTGGTATATGTAACAAAAATGTTGAAATTACAGAAACTGGTTATCCAAGTCAAGGTGTAACATTAGGTTTAAATACACCAAGTCCAGCAAATCAAAAAATTGCCATTGATTCAATAATAAAAGAAACAGGTGGTGATGTTACTATTTTAACTACATATAATGATTTTTGGAAAGATCCAGGTCCTTATGGTATTGAACAATATTTCGGTGTTATACAACTATTTAGTTAAATTAAAAATCTATAATTTCATTTGGGAAAAATTCATTAATCAACTCTAAATAATAAGGTTTTAATTCTTCAATATTGTATTGCTGATCAATTTTTGAATATAAGTCATATTTATTAAAAGCTTTAACAGCTTTTAGCATCTCTTTATCATGATCATCCATTAAATAAGTATAAGCCAATTCTTGATGCCATGGATAAAATGAATGATATCTTATCATTGCTAATGCTTCAGGTGGTAGATTTGAATTCTTCTTTGCAATATGATACATATACTCATCATGACCCCAACTTAACATAACTTTATCTAAACCACAATGTTTTGAATATATACCATATTTTGATTTATATAATGGATTAACATAATCAGGATTCTTTTTAAAACTTTCGGGGAATATTATACGTTTTGAAAATTTACAACCAACTGGAAATGTATCACCAACAACATCCCATTGACCTTTTGAATCAAAAAAATAAAGTAATTTTCCTAGATCATGAATTAAACCAACTAATTGAAACCATCTAGGTTTACCATCTCTTCTTATAGCTTCAGCCGTTTGCAAAGCATGATCTATTTGTGATAATTCAGTATCTGGATCTGATTCATCTAATAATTTATTTAATTTCTCTAAACCTTGCCATATTGTCATTCTATCTCTTGTTTTAGTTTTAAAATTTATTCTAGCTTGTAAATTATAAGCAACAGTTTGTTTTTCATGTTGTTCTTCATAGAATGATTTAACTCTATCACAAGCTAATTCATATTGTCTAAAAGCTTTCGTATCTATATTTTTATAATATTCTGAAGCGATGTGCCAATTTTTATCAGCTTCATCTGAATCTATTTTTAATTCATCATCTAACGAATGTGTGGAGTTTGAAGTAAAATCATGCCGTATTTGATTTACTTTTAGTATATCATCATCTAATTTCTCTAGTATATGTTGTTCGTGTTCAACCTTTTTGGTAGGGGGGGTTTTAAAAATTTTTGACATATTAAAAGAAAAAAACGTGATAATCTTCGTAAATTTTAAGATCTAGAATTTTATTTAAATTATATAAAAACAAGTATTACAATAATACAGCAGCCACTAATAATAATGGAGTTAAATATATGGTAGCTTTTGAAGCACCACCTTCATAAGTAAGAACTGGAACTTCTGAAGTACCATTTGATTGAGCAGCTAATGAAGTTGATGGATAAATAGTTGAAGTAATAGCAATTTCAACAGTTGTAGTTTCACCAGCAACAACTGATTCTTGTGCTTTTGTGGTTTCAATAACAACTGGTTGAGTAGTAGCTGAAGCTTCTGTTGATGATGATAATGAACCAACAGCAACAACACCTGGAGCAGATGATAATTGAGCTGGTTTAGTTTCAACTGGACTTGATGATTGAGATTCAGTTGGACATGGAACAACAACAGCAGTAGCAGTTTCTGGACAATAAGTTGTGTAAACAGTAGTTAAATCAGTGTAAGTAACAAATCCAACGGTGGTTGGTTTAGCTGAACATTTATTTTCTGAACATGAAGTGACTGTAATAACAGTTTTTTGAATATCAGTGATAGTTTTAACACCTGAGTTACCAGTAGTAATTGAAGCAGCTGAAGTGATTGGAGTTGATGAATTACCATATAAAACTGATGAACTTGGAGCACCGACACTAGTTGGAATAACAGCGTCTGAAGTAGTAGCAGGTTCATTAGAAGCAACTGATGATGATGGAGCAGAAATTGATGATGATGATGATGATGATGATGCAGTAGTTGATGATTGTGGGGCGGTAGTTGATGATGATGATGATGATGATGATGATGATGATGATGATGCAGTAGTTGATGATTGTGAGGCGGTAGTTGATGATGAAACTTCACAAACATTATCATTTAAGACTTGCTTAACTTGTTGAACAAAGTTTTTACCATCAACAACATTTATCCAAGCACCAGAAGCATCCCAAATTGAAATACCAGCAAAGTTTTTATCACATTTAATTTGTTCAATAGCTTGTGATAATTGAGAAGCATCAACGTAACCTGAAACAGATGAATCAGCTGGAACACCAACATATAATTGAACATCACTATTTGGAGCTGATTCAGCAAATTGTTGCCAAGTTTCAAAATTAAATTGACCATTAATTGAACATGGATTATTGTAAAATTGAATGAAAATAAAATCTAATGGAACTGAAGAAAGTAATGAACCAAGATGAGCATCTGGGTATGGACATTGTGGAGCTGCTGATAAATAATATTGTTTTGAACCATCAAATTTTGATTTTAAAGCAGTAGCTAATTCAGGATAACCAGTTGATGAACCTTGTTCAATATCAAAATCAAAACCATCGACAATAGCATCATCGAATGGTCTTTCTTCATCTTGACCATTACCAAATTTGTTCCATAAAGTAGTAGCAAATGAATCTGCATCACTAGCATCATTGAAACCATAATTTCCAATACCACCACCAAGTGATAATAAAACTTTTTTACCTAAAGATTGACAAGTTTTAATATCTTCACCAATTTGAGGACAATGTAATAAACCTGATTCAAATGTAGCACCACATTGATTTGCAAAATTAACATTCAATGGATCTGGGAAATCGTTTAAAAATGATAATAAAACAACATCTAAATCTGTTTCTTGGCAATAAGTTGATAATCTATCTTGACCACCTGCACCATTTTGACCCCAATAAAGAGCGACATTATTTGCTGCTAAAGCTGTTGATAATAAAGCTGCTGATAATAAAGTATTTGATAACATTTAATAAATAACGTAAGACTAAGTTGGAATGAAAGAATGAACGAATGAATGAATGAATGAACTGAATGAAAGACTTTAAAGTTGCATAAAGAAAAACATTGAAGTTTTATGGAAATTCAATATATTTATAAATAAAAAATTTCTTCATGATTGACATTTTTAGTAAACAAATTTGAAATTATTATACGAAGTGCGCCGCATAAATCCAAATATGGTAACTTCACTACTAGAAAATAACTAATGTACTGCATATTGTAAATATTTACGTGTATTTGTGCTATTAAATTTGACTTTGTTTACCTTTTTTTTTCACTTGACATCTGGTATTTTTATTTAGCAATTTCTAGACCACATGTTTCATCTAATTTGCGACAATTTTAAGAGTGCCGTTTGTTCAAGAGAGATTTTAGACAATTATGTACGAGATCTTAATTGTTAACAAATTCAAGTTTAGTAGTTCTTATTTTCTAAGCCCAAAGAGTATGGTCTAAAACAATTTCGAAATATCAAATGTCAAAAACTTCAACATTGTGATGATACAGTAGTTGGCTCATAGTTGGCTCAACTGAATTTAAGTAAATTGTAACATCATACCATCGAATCGTTAAATCGACATTGTAATGATTTGATTTATACATTGTACATCAAAACATCCATGCATAATTTTTTTACGTGTCGCATCTAATTTTTCAATTTTTAGTTGAACCAATCAATTGAAACGAGTCATGAAAAAAAGTCAAACGATTTACTCTTGATTAAATCTTTTGATTTTTATGTGATGGGGTAACTCGAAAATTAAACAACATAATGTTATTTATGCATTGTCGATAATTGTTTGGAAATTTGTAATTACTCACAATTTTAGAATGTCAAATTAAAGGCTTTTTCATTAAATATAATAATATATGAAGCTTAATTACAAATAACATTCTAGAAACTGTGGCTCTATTTGATAAAGTGATGTAGGTACTTCTGCCATAAATACTAAATCTAAAACTCTATATCAATATCTCTCTAATGGAATACGTTACTAATTTATCAAAAGAAGACCCTTCAATTGCAACTACTTCAAAATTCAACCTTGAATTCACATATCCTGTTCAATACTACGATTTTCATGTTTATTATGTAGCTCATAATAAAACATCAGTTGAAGAATCTACTAATTTAAGAAATAAATTACTTTTAGATTTCCCAGAATATTGTTCAAATGGATCAATATTAGTTAAGAAATTATATACTGATGACCATGTTATTGGTCCTCATATAACTCATTTTTGGGAAGCTGATGTTGCAAGACCTGAAGTTTTTATAGAAGTTTTAAGTTGGTTTCAACTAAATCATGGAAATTTATCTGTTTTAATTCATCCGCAAACTGGAGATGATTTAACTGATCATACTTCTAGTGCTTTATGGTTAGGTGATAAATTACCTTTAATTGTAGAACATTTACCACCAAAAGATGGTTCAATTCCTGAATTTGGTGTTAAAGGCGGTGACAGAATACCAGTGGAAAACTTTAAATCGCATAAAAGAAGATTTTGAATTCATGTCGCATAAGCGCATAGAAAGTTAACTGCATATATATATATAGATCTCATCCGATAAATAAAATATATATGCCATATATATATATATATAAGATAAAATTTTCCAACTTCATCTATCATCATGGCTCAACTATCATCTCAAGGTAATAATGCTATTATTTACCTTTCGTATGCTTTTATGTTAGCAACTGGTTTGTTGTTGGCATGGAAATTTCATTCAGCTAAAGATTTCTTATCTTCAAATGGTACACAAAGAGGTATACCGTTAGCTTTAAACTTTATAGCTTCGGGTATGTTAAAATTTTATATCGACAAACTAAACGGGTATCCTTCGAGGATTGAGATTATACCGTTTGAACTCGATCAAGTTGAAACTTGCGTGAGGATTTAGTTTGTACTAACAAAACTTTTAGCCATGGGTGTTGGTATTATTTCAACTTATTCACAAATTGCAAATCTTTCAGGTTTACATGGTTTGCTAGTTTATACTTTATGTGGAGCTATACCAATTGTAGGTTTTGCTGTATTTGGTCCTATAATTAGAAAGAAATGTCCAGATGGTTTTATATTGACTGAATGGGTTAGACAAAGATTCGGAATTGTGACTGCTTTATATTTATCATTTTTTACATGTTTAACAATGTTTTTATTTATGATTGGTGAATTATCAGCAATTAGAGGTGCAATAGAAACTTTAACTGGTTTAAATGCATTAGGTGCAGTTATAGTTGAATGTGTTGTAACGACGATTTATACATTTTTTGGAGGATTTAAAATCAGTTTTATAACTGATAATTTCCAAGGTGCTTGTGTTTTACTTTTATTGATAATTTGTGCTTGTGGTATGGGATCATATATTGAAATCGATCCATCAAAAGTTGGACCAAGTGGATTATTAAAAGCAAATAAATTGGGTTGGCAATTAGTTTATATTTTATTTGTTGCAATTGTAACTAATGATTGTTTCATGGCTGGTTTTTGGCTTAGAACATTTGCAAGTAAAACTGATAAAGATTTATGGATAGGTTGTTCAATAGCTGCTTTTGTTACATTTGTTATTTGTACTTTAGTTGGAACTACAGGATTTTTGGCTGTTTGGTCTGGAGATTTAACCGTTGGTAATGAAGATGGTTCAAATGCTTTTTTCATTTTACTTTCAAAAATGCCAAGATGGTTAGTTGCATTTGTTTTGATATTTTGTATTGTTTTATCAACATGTACATTTGATTCATTACAATCAGCAATGGTTTCAACCATTTCAAATGATGTATTTAGAAATAAAATTCATGTAAATTGGACAAGAGGTTTAGTTATTTTAGTTATGGTTCCAATTGTTGTTTTAGCAGTTACAGTTGCTAATAATATTTTACAAATTTATTTGATTGCTGATTTGGTTTCGGCAGCTGTTATACCAGCTATATTTTTAGGATTATCAGATACATTTTTCTGGTATTTACGTGGATTTGATATAATGTGTGGTGGTTTAGGTGCATTAATTGGAGTTTTCATATTTGGTACTGTTTATTATGATAGTGCAAGAGAAGGTGGTAAATTATTATTAATATGGAATGGTATTTATGATCCAGAAGATTGGGGTGCATTTGGAGCTTTTGTTATTGCTCCAGTTGGTGGTGTTGTTATTTGTATGATTGTGGCTGGAATTAGAATTTCAGCATTGTATATATGGTCAAAAATAAGCAATAGTGAATTTACAGCATTTAATAAACCTGAGAATGTGATAGTCGAAGAATTTGAACATGAGTCGGACAAGAAAAGTGATGTAGTATATAGTATATAGACTTTAATAAATATTTAATATTAGAATTGAAATAAATACAAGGATCGACAATGATGAAGTGAAAAGTTTATTTCAAGAGTTTAAAACCAGCCTTCAAGCGGCTTTGGTCCCTTTGGTGACAGGTGCATTAATAATGGTATTAGTACAGTGTTGTCATATTTAAAAATGATTTACGGTAAAGAATTTACAAATTCTAGTGTAAAGTCAAATAATTTGCAGCCATTGCGCTACCAATGGTAAAATTTTTGGAACAGCTATTGGTTACTCATCAGATCATATTGATAGAAAAGCAGAACCAACATTATGCAAACCATATTTACACTCCTTTGAGTTGTAGTAATTGTGTGTGTGTGTGTGTGGCTGAGTGGGGGGTAGCGACAACACAAGCCTTTTTTGCTTGTCTTACAGTGTGGTGGTTTTTTTTTGGAATTGTAATTGGTGCTGAATATCCAACTTCTTCAGCAATTGCATCGAAAATCTGCTAGTCAACTGCCTCCTGGATATAAAAGCCTTTGCCTGGCTACTAATGCAAGCATATACTTGGGGTTTGCGGTATCGGCGTTTGTTCCTATAGTTTTATAATGGATTTTTTCAGAAAGGCACCTTAGAGCTGAGTGGCGTTTATCTATTGGATTAGGAGCTGTACCACCTATGATTTTTATTCTTCTTTAGATTGAAAATGGCTAATTCAAATAAATTCAAAAACACTAATATGAAAGATTTAAACTTCAAAGATTATCCATGGTGGTTAATCGTCAAGTTTTATTGGTGCAGATTGATTATTGCTGCTTTGATCTGGTTCATATATGACTTTTCTCTCTATTCGTTCGGTACTTTTAATACTCTAATTATTGGAGAAGTTATAAAAGGTGATTCACGCTGGGTTGGTTGGGAGCAGTTTGGAGAGTATCTTACGAAATATTCAGCATTTTGGGTCAATACTTGAGCTAAAGATTACTAAAGTCCATTTGCTGGTTTGGCTTTTCATTTGATCATCTAAGCTACATGAACTGCATGAAATCTTCAACAGAACCCTCGATATCGTATAGCGTTACACGTTCAATATTGAAATAGAATTTTCGCTAGAGCCTTATGATATCTTTTAAATGGAAGTGATAATTCTTTCTCTGAGTTTTTGTAGTTTCATTTTTGATAAGCGTTTCATCTTTCCTAGCCACGCGCAAAAGTAATTTAATTTTTTATCGCAATAATGGTGATGCTTTCAACTGATGTTTCATATAACAAAAGGTTAGCTCAATGTATATGTGCAATTGTATGGTGTTTGTTTTCGGGTGGTCCCATTTTTGGATTTGCTGCTTTGAAACCAATTCTAATTAAAGAACATGTTTATGAAAATTTATGTGATTTTAATACCCTGAATGTTACATCAGGTTCAGCAAAGTGTTCAAAACAGGATCTTAAATTGAATATGATATTTACTGTTGCTGCTGTGCTAACCAATATTTCAGCATTGCCAATTGGAAGAGTATTGGATGTTTATGGACCTAAAGTCTGTGGCTTAATAGGTGCAACTTTCTTATACATTGCTAGTTTTACATTTATATACTCAAATCAATTGGAATATTATATTGATCCTTATATGATTGGATATTCATGTTTGGCACTAGGTGGACCATTTGCATTTATTTCTTCATTTCAATTATCAAATTCATTTCCTCAAAAAAGTGGTACTATTTTAGCTGTTATAACTGGCGCTTTTGATGCTTCAAGTGCTTTATTTTTAGTATATCAATTAATTTATAATAAATTGGGATCATTTGAATTAAGAGAGTTTTTTGCAATATATTTGATCGTCCCGACTTTTATTACCATGACCCAATTAACTATAATGCCTAATGAATCATATACGACAAGTATTGAGGTTAATGAATCAACTCCTTTAAGACGTAATTCAATGGGTGAAGCAATTAGACACACATATGATGATGAAAATATAGTTGAACACAGTGGTGTATTTGGTATTTTACATGGTTTAACATCAAAACAACAAATCTTAACTTATTGGTTCTTATTAATTTGTTTGTTTAGTACTATACAAATGTTAAGAATCAATTATTTTGTTGCAACTATTGGATCACAATATCAATATATTTTCAATGATACGAAAATTGCAGAGTCAATCAACAAGTTTTTTGACTTGGCTTTACCTTTAGGTGGGATAATAAGTATACCATTTATTGGTATCTTTCTTGATAATTGTTCAACTGTTTTAGTTCTTTCAGGTTTATTAACCATTTCAATATTAATTGGAGTTTTTGGTTTATTTGCAAATTTTTCAATTGCAATTTTAGGAGTGTGTTTATTTGTTTGTTATAGACCATTATTTTATACTACAATATCAGATGTATGTGCAAAAGTGTTTGGGTTTGAAACGTTTGGTACAGTTTATGGTTTAATAATATGTTTTAGTGGTATTATCAATTATGGTCAAAGCTATTTAGATGAATTAACACATACATATTTTAAGATGAACCCAATACCTATTAATTTGATATTAATTGGTATTTCATTAATTATTGGACTAATTACGGTGATTTATATAGATTATCAAGCTAAACTATATAGAAAATAGATATTGCGAAAAATAAAAATTATTATATAATGTCAAGAATAATTTTATTTTTATTGGCAACACCAGTTATTTCATCAATTGGTGATAATTTACCAGAATTTAAATCATGTTTAATAAATTGTGATTGTGATAAGATTTCAGAATATTTATTTTGGACTTGTGATGAAAATTGTAATTATTATTGTCAACAATATATAACAAATTTACGTGTTGAAAAAGGTTTAAAAATTGTACAATTCTATGGTAAATGGCCGTTTAAAAGGTTATTTGGAGCTCAAGAATTTTTTGCAACCTTGTTTTCATTTGGTAATTTATTGGTAAATTATAATAATTTTAAGAAAATCTATCTTCAATATAAAAGAAATGATAATGAATATAAAATTCTATATCAACAATATTTGATTTTACTAGGGATAAGTTGTATTGGATGGTTATTTAGTATCTTGTTTCATTATAAAGATACTTCGCTAACTGAAACATTAGATTATTTTGGTGCATTTGCAATAATACTATCAAATTTAAATGCAATTACAGTTAGAGTTTTTAAGTTTGACAAGCAAAAGATTATAATATGGCAAATACTATTGATACTATTGTATCTACTTCATGTTGTTAAATTACAAATCAAATGGGACTATTCATATAATATGAAAATAAATATAGTTGTTGGTATATCAGCAATGATTTTATGGATTTATCATTCATTAAAAGTATACAAAGAATATAAAAAGAATTATATAATTTATAACAATTCAATTCAGTTACTACCTTATGAAACTAAATTACTTAACAAATTGAATTATTTATCAATTTCAAATAAATGGATAACATTAATCCCCATTTTAAACAATTTAATACTATGCATTGGAATAAGTTTAGAAACTAATGATTTTCCTCCAATTGCAAGATATATTGATGCTCATTCATTATGGCATTTTATTACAATATTTCCAAATTTAATTTGGTATGATTGGAATATTTGGGATATAGAAATGTTAAAGTTAACAAATAAATTATAATATATATTAAACATAGATTAACGAAGTGAAATGACGAATGCAGAAAACTTATACCGGACTAATAGCTTTTAATCTTTCTTTCCTCTCTATATTTGATCTTTTTCTACGCATAGTCTTTATAAATTTAAATAATAATGCAAATATGGATATAATGATAAAAATTTTAAGTAAAGAATCGAAACTTGTTAGATTTTTGAAATCAATTGAAATAGAATCTATTATTGATTCAAAATTACATTGAGAATATTCATTTTCTAATTTTGAATAAAACTGATGTTCTTCTAATAAAGATCTATCTGAATTTGGTGAAGGAATCATGTTTTAATTATTAAGTTGAAGATATCATCAGATTTTTATATTCTTAATCTAAAACGTCGATGAATATTAAAAAATCTCTGATATTTAATCAATCTTACATCATTATCATAATATTACTATTTTTAAAATATATATAAACAATAAATAAACATTGTTAATTAAACACAAAACCAATTCTTATACAGGTTCGAATCTATTGTAAGAAATTTAAGGAGTGAAAGTTTAGTTATTAGCCTATTTTTAGTTTACAACATATTACCAGAAAAAGTGATTGTAGAATTTCTTCTCTAAATAGATTATAATTTCTCTTCAAGCTCCCTACTTATAAAGCCTTATGTTGTTGAACTTAATCCACAGTGATTATAATCATAACCGTTCTAATTTGAGGAATTTCATATATAACGGATTAATTAAACAAAGGTTTACCCGAGGTACAGTAGAACTTTTGTTTGTTTGTCTATATTTATTTATAAATTGCCAGCAACTTCCAAATGACTCCTTACTCCTCGTAGACTGATCTTCATTACTTCTGATGACTTGGTTGGTATTTACAAAATAAGCTTTTTAAAGGGTCCAAGAAAAGAAATGTTCTTGAAAAAGAAATTCAGGTCCATCTCCTTTACTTGCACACGCTTACGATTAACATATTCCATCCGGGTCATGTTCCATTGTAAACATGTGGATAAAATTTCGCAAGTGTTGTTATATATGATCGAACAGATTCACTAATCAAGTTTTATATCATCTCTTTTGAGCCAAGATCAAAACATGTATATAAGTTACACAAAATCTAAGATGTAGTAACAGTACACTACTTTTTGTTAGCTATACAAATTTCTACAAATTCAAGGATATCTAAATCCTAGATCACTCCATGGTGATCAATCTTCGGTCTTATATCGAACTAATTAAAGTCTCCGACGAGTCCCTTTTCTTTCCGTTCAGTCTCGATAAATTTGACTGCAAATCTGCTAAAATTTTTGTTGGTAATAATAATAGCAATAGTAATACATATACCAACTCGTCCGGTGTTTTATCTTATTCTGTGGCTAATTTTGTTTTTCGTAATCTGAACCATTTGAACAAACTGATTTTTGATTTTGTTTGTGATGTATGTTTCATCTTTGGTTGTATATAATGATTAGATATTAGATCAAATGGATTTGGAATATAAGGTTTATATAGAATTGTAGATTCTGTACTTTGTGAATCTAAATCTATTAATGTCTTTTCATCATCTTCACTTAATAACTCAAATAAAACAAATTGTAAAAATTGTTCCCATATAATCAACAATTTTTCTTCTCTCATTGTTAATTTGAAATTTTGAATCATGGAATTTATCAACTTTTGATGCAATTCATGTAAATTCTCAGTTTTGTAAAGCTTTTGATGACTCAATTGAAATTCTTGCATAATCTCAAAAGATGAATCTTGAAAGTAGAAATAATTATATTTTTGTAGTCTTTTGATGTCTTCTAAATTGTCTGACGGAATTGGTTTTAATACTTTCAAGTTTTGCAAAATAAAAGTAATGATTTCTTTGTAGATATTCATTGATTCTAAATTTGGTAAATAGTTGTAGTAATTGAAGCTTGATTGAAAATTTTCAAATTTTATATCTTGATAACAGTTGTTCCAAAACTGTTTACTTGAAAGTAGGTCTTTTATTGTAAACAGTTTAATATCTATATTTGGTTCTGGATATTCATATTCATTCCTGTATGTATATTCCTTACCTAATGAATTGTTTCTGGATTCATGAAAATATGTATTCCTTAACATTTCAAGATTGCTAGTTGTAAACAACGAATTCCACGTAGTATTCATTGACTTATTCAAATTTGAACATTTCAAAGACTGTAATTTTTCAATTTGATAGTTATACTCAATTTTTGATCTTTCAAACGGTGTAAATGCTTGTTTAATTGAAATTGAATCAATATTATTGAATGAATCCAAAGCCAAATTTGAATGATGACTATTTGACAGCTTCAAAGACTTATTTCTATTCTTCGGTAGATGTTGTGGTGGAATTAACATAAAAGCACTCATTGCAAAACAATGATCATTCATTTCAAATTTTCTAATTTGGTGAAATTTAAGCTTTTGAAAATCAATGAATGAGGTATAATATTTACATTCTTGAGAAACACGTACTTTCAACTGGCATTAAAATTTTCAAACTTTAGACGTTATCAATTTATTGGATGCATAATGCAGAATTACTTAAATTTGAAAATTTTTTGACGCCATAACAATTGAAAATTATAGAATCAAGAGATAATCTGGGAAGAAAAAGTGAACAACGAGTTAAGAAGTTCCTTCCTAGGACTTATTATGCTTTTGATTACTTTCAATGCTTCTTTAATACTTGAGCGTTGTAATTACGACTTATCTCTAATTTTGTACCTTATTTTTGCCGCTCCAAAAAAAATTTTTCATTGAATTTTGGAACAATAGAATTAAAAATTGTAGATCGCAGTATAGGAGTTAGTAATACTTCTCGATCCGAGATAGATCGAAATGGAACATCTTCGCCTAGTCTGAATTTCAAGGATCGTCAGCTTTTACACATGTTGATGTCATTTTAGTAAAGGTTGAAGTTTATTTGTATAAGTCAAATGATCAAACTAATATCTAACCGAACACTAATGATCTAGATTTCTTGCCTGAGTATTATTCAATTAATTTGATCACAAAATGTTAACAAAGAAATTCAAGTAAATATACAGATACTAAGATGTTAAAATGACCATCTAATTATCATAAAAATTCGAATAATTAGTTTACAGATTTTAAAGTTTTTAGCTAAAACTAGACAGCCGCTGCAATTTGAATTTATATCCTGATAGCACGTGCTTTATGTAACAGAAAATGTGATAGATTTGAGAACATTTGTCTTAATTCAACTGTGTATTCATTAAATATCGTGTTTGATTGTGACAGCCAATTGAATCGGTGCGACAAAAGGTTCTCGCGCAAGCTCCAGGGCGACCTCGAACTAAGCATATTGGCTTATATGTCACAAACCTCAAATTCTCACCTAGTATGAACCAATTAAATCAAATAAGGAGCCTTGAAATATACACTTAATATACCTTTGATGTTAAAATTCAAACATTTTTTTTTTGAAGTTGAAATTTTGGCGTTTTTTCACCATACAAAAATTTTTCGAAAAATGTAAATTTATGTATCATTTCATTTAGGTCCATGACCTTTAAATAAACGACAAATTATACATACTATACCTCAGTTAATGATGCTGGACCTGGACTTAATTCTAGCTACTCAGAACTAAAATTGCAAAATTTTAAAATTTTCTCTTTAAGTATAAGGAAATTCGAATAAATTGACCTAACAAAAAATAATTAGTTCTACTTTTATTATTCAAATTTGAACATGATAAAATTAGTTAGATCTGTAGATCTGCACTCTATAGCTTGGTCATTCTTGTGTTAAGGTACACAAAAGAGTTTTGATTATGGCGTCTTATAGGCATAAATTTTGGGGTCTTTGAAGTTAAATAAAGAAATCAAGTATATTAAGAGTTGCAAAACTAGGTTTAAATGTTGATCATTTCACAATTAGACCCTGTTTCATCATTTTTCAAACGATAAATTTGACGAGAAAAATCATATCTCTTTTCAGTAACTTAACATTATAATACTACCAACGACTTGGATATTCTCATGAGTTAAGTTTAAGAATCAAAGCTGGAGTATAAGAGAGTTATTTACAAGTTAAATTTTGCAATTACAAGGTGCTAATACTGTATATAATTCAGTTACCAAATTGTAAAACACAAAAAAAAAAAATTAAACTCCAATGCGGGGAGTCGAACCCCGGTCTGCTCGGTGAAAGCGAACCGTGATAGCCGTTACACTACATCGGATAGTACCAAGCTGTCCTGACAAAGTATGCCAGATAGTTCTCGATTAAGCGAACAGTCCATTTAATATATGCCTGACTTTTGAAACACCTTTAGGTGTTTCTCCTACATTCATTACCAAAGTTATTATGCTTCAGCTGTTTAAAGTAATACTTAGGCTATATATTTGTACTTTCAAATGTCAATCTTCAACTATTTGGGGCTGTAGAACTCCCATAACAAAAATAACAGAATTTCCGATTTTTAAAAAAATTCGCTTTAAAACTTGAAACTATTGAATCTTATTAGCCTGAAAACAATTGAAACATACCAATATAAAATATAACTGGAGAGTACTCAACAAAAACAAATGTTGTTCAAAAAGAGCTATTCACTAATATCTTTTTATTTTCGGACCTGGAATCTGGGATCTTGATATAAGTTGCAGCCATTAATTTTGACACTTTGAAGTAACCAAACATATCTCTTTTAACATTTACCCCAATATTTTGATATCAGCTTCCACTTTTACCCACTTGCAATTATACAACTTTTTGCTTCTTTTATTTTTCAGCTAGTCAAATTACTCTTACGACCTTAACGGGATTCGGATCAATTTTTTTTTTTTTCTTTTTTTAGCCATGGCTGAAATATCTTCAAAATTAGAAGTGATATCAATAAATGATTCACAACCAGAGGAAGGTCCAATAGTACCGCATGAAAGACAAGTTGTTGATTGTGTTATATCAATATGGAAAGAAGATCCATCTACTGAAAACTTTAGTGTTCCAAAATTACATAAACTTGTTAAAAATAAACATCCAAATTGGTCAGTTAATGAAAAACGAGTTAAAAAGTTATTAAAACAGTTTGGTTTATTGAATAATCAAGAACAATTTACATATGCAAAAGACATTAAATCACAATTAACACCAGATTTGCAATTACCATCAAAAGTACAAATTCAAATGACATCAAAAAGAGGTAAAGGATTATATGCCAAGAAAGATATACTAAAAGGTGAAGTAATATGGCAAGAAGCTCCATTATTTTTCATTCCACTGTTAGCGAATGTTAAATTAATCCAACATGGATCTGCTTGTGCATATTGTGGAAAATTATTAAATGAAACTAAAACTTTATTAAAAGGATTAGATTGTCATGTATGTAATGAAACTTGGTGCTCAAAGAATTGTAAACAACTGAATGAATTACATAATTTATTAAAACATAATGTATATGGTAAAAAAAGTACAATTGTTAATGCAGATGCATTTCTTGAATTACAAGAATATTGTTTAAATGAAACTTGGAATGCTTTATATGCAATTACATTAATATATTCTAATATTTTAATAGATAAAACAGGTGCAAAACAAAAACAGTTTGGTGCAATGGCTCGAGTAAGTCAAGATATTAGATATAAAGCATTAAATTCATCTGCTGGTTCATTTGATAACATGAGTGGTGGAGCATTATTCGTACAAGAACAACAAGAAACATTATGGAAAGAAGGATTTGAAAAATTTTTAAAAGTATTTCCCAAAAATCCAATTGATTATAAAGAATATTTATACATGATGGGGACATATAATATTAATAATCTAGATTCAAATGTTTATTTGGTACAGTCTCATTTAAATCATAATTGTAATCCAAATACAAATGTTGAAACTGAAACTGATAGGTCTGGTTTGAAAGTAATTGCAAATAAAAATATTAAAGCTGGAGAAGAATTAACTACTACATATATTAATCCAAGTCATACTGTAAATCAAAGACAACGTGAATTAAGAGTAAATTGGGGGTTTATATGTGCTTGTGATAAATGTAAATCAGATTTACGTCCAAATGTGAATGATATTAGAAATATGTTGAAAAATAATGAGCAAGAATTTGAAATTGAACCTGAAATGAATAATGAACGTAGGAAATCAGTTAGATTTGATGAAAAAGTTGTTGTAAAGAATTAGATAGAGATTTAGAAGATTATACGTGAATTGTTTTTAGGATATGCATGTCGCTTATATTTATAATTTGATCTCGTGTATCTGTCCCTTAACTATCTAAATTGGGTAATGACAATAGAGTGCATCACCAATTTTTAGCTTTGCGTCAACGTTTAATTAATTAACTATTGAATGTTGACCTACTGAAATTATTTATATGATTATTGATCATGTTCCTAAAAAATAGCTTAAAGAGATTTTGAGTTTAAAAAGGATTGAAGATATTGTTGTATCTGTATTTTTTAAAAGGATGAATATTAAAGATCATGCTTTGCTGCCATATTCAAGCTTTAATGGTGTCTTGGTCGAAATTGAAGAAGGATTATTTGCTATGATTGAATTATATGACAGAGTCCCAGAACAATTGGATATTGAAGAGATTGTGAAAATTATCAAAAGCTTTCTGATTTTTGCTTAGACCCAATGTTGTCTGATGTTACATTCAACTTTGGATAAGAGGTAGGTGGATTTTTCATAGAGGATATTGCTTTCCACCTTGGAGAGTATGAAACAATGCTCCCAGTTAAAATACACAGTATTGAGATTTGGGATTTAGATGAAGAATTTGTCAGGGAATTGTCAAATCTTTGAAATTAATAAAAGAAATGCATATTTACAGAGTAAATAACGTTTTAAACTTGAGGTGTTTTGAGAATTTGACAAAGTTTACTGTAGATAATGCTGACGAATATTCTTTAGATGACATATCCTTACTTACGACTTTACCATCATGTTTATTATACCTCGACATAATTGCCACACATTTTCCTGATCAAATGGAAATTTAAGTCCCATATAATTTTACAACTTTACGTGCTGGAGTGCATTCGAATCTGAACTTTTCCAAATTTGTCACTCAGTTTAAAAGCTTGGAAATTCTACAGATTCGAACTGAAATTAAGAGTGTGTCAGAACTTGTATCACCGAAAACCATTAACGAATTGAACTTTCTTATTTGTTCTAATTTACTTGATTATACTGCAGCTAATTATCTCCCTAATTTAATATCACTTGAACGGAACAACTTTTCCAATTGAAGTAACCAAATCAATGATGTCATACCTAAATAAGTTTCGATTTTGTTCTCATAATGAGATTGAATATTTTGCGGAAAACTATAAAGGCTTAGCAAATACGAATGCTGCAAATTAGCTGCATTTTCAGGTACATTTGAAGAGCTAACAACATCAGGAAAAGGGTACATTAAACTTAAGATTTTCCTTTACTCAAGATTTGAAGGGGTTTGCATTATACTTGGATATACACTAGCAATATTTTTTTGATATTGAATTTCCAGATAGTTTAGATAGGTTAAGAATTCATTCAATTGATTTACAAATTGTGCACAAATTTAATTTACCAAAAAATATGAACCTGTTGGAAATTGTTATCAGAAGATCTGGTCCAGTAGATTTAAAAAAAAGCAGATGTGATTACTATTGATGAAATTAAAAAATCGCCGTCCATTAAAGTTACCAGAATTCTAGTTATCATTAATTATTATATATTATACATCATAACCTATCATATTTGGATCTTGATCAAGGGGTATATTACCAACATCTTCTTGTGATTCTACTTTTATACCTTTTGAATCTTGATAACTATTTGATCTTGAATTATAAGATTTTTTTGGTTTTTCTTCTTCTCTAGGAACAACATCAATTAAAAAATCAAACATATCGCTTTTCGTTAAAGCAGCTGCAATATCAGACTTTTGTAAAGTTCTTCTTTTATTCTCTTCGGCATGAATCCAAGCACGTTTTGTTAATTCAGTTATAAAAATTTCACTACCTTTTGCAAATAAAATTGGAGCTTCCGCACTTATCATTCTAACCTGATCATCAGTTTTCATAACTTTTTTAATTCTTGCTAATGGTAATTGGTGATTTTTAAAATCATGTTCATCATGTTCTATTGAATTTATAGTTTCTTGCCAATATTGCATCATCATATCTCTATGTTTACCATTTAAACCTTGGGCAACATTATGAAAAACATCTCCTGGTTCTTGTTGTTGAGCAGCAGCAGCAGCTTCAGCAGCAGCCTGAGCAGCAAGTAGTTCTGCTTCATCCACTACAGGATGAAAATCTGGATTGATAAAATCATTATCCATCTTAGTTTGATGTTTCACAAAGTTGAAAATTTCCGGTTCGCTTTATAAATTTACTTAAGAAAACCATAGAGCTACCATGTGCATTATTTTTGTACACTTTAAAATGTAAGATGCTCAAATAAACAGATCAAATAAGCAGATCTAACCTTTACCTTTTCTAAGACAAGTAGTGATCAAAAAAACGTAGTTAAAGATATTGTAATAATTGATCAAATTTAGGGGTGGTAGTGTAGTATTCTCAATTACCCCCATAAAAATACGACAAAAACCATTACATAATACGAAGTAGCAGCTGTTATGTAATTATCCCTTAATTTGCCGATTTCAAAAAACTATAAAAGCAATTTAATTTTCCCATTTTATAATTTTTACAATTTTTCTTCTTTTTCAATTTAATGAAGAATTGTTCAATTAATATAATTAAAAGACAATTTTTCACTTATAGACAACCTTATTTTAATAAACTACCAAAATTTTATAATAATTTTCAATCAAAAATGACTTTAATTACAATTTCACAATCATTAGATGAATCTTATACTAAACATAAAGTTGTACCAGAAGTTATTGATCAATTTGATACACAAGGTTTATTACTGATAGAATTCAAAGAGAATCATATGGTTAGTTTAGGTAATCTTCTTTCAGTCGAGGCAACTCAATCTGTTCCAAAAATTCAATTAACTTTAAATTCTCCAACTCAAGATGGTAAAATTGAATCAATTGATAAAGATGATAAATTTATATTGGTTATGACTGATCCTGATGCACCATCTGCATCTGATCATAAATGGAGTGAATATTTACATTGGCTAGTTACTGATTTAAAATTAAATCATGATCAAAATAATAACCAAGATATTAGTCACTTTATTCTTGCAAAAGATGGTAATGAATTAGTTGAATATAATGGTCCAGCTCCTCCTCCTAAAACTGGTAAACATCGTTATGTATTTTTATTATATAAACAAGATCCAAATGTAAAAGATTTAAAAGCTCCAAAAGATAGACCAAATTGGGGTACAGGTATACCAAGTAGTGGAGTTAGAGATTGGATTAAGAAAAACGCTCCAAATTCAAAATTATTAAGTGTTAATTTCTTTTATGCTCAAAATGAAGATAATTAATATATATTTCGACTATAATCTTTTGGACTTATAACTAGACCTTTACCTTTTCTTGCACCTCTATAAATTGTTTCAATTATATCAATTAATTCTTGTTTATCATAAATCATAAAATTTAGTTTATTATTATTACCAGTTCCAAAATCACACATCATATGTTTATTTCTATAAAAAAACATTAAACAAAATGGATCTTCATCCAATTCATACATTTGATTAAAATCAGGTACTTTATCAAGATTAACTAAATATATAACACCAAAATTTTTAATCTTTTCTGATATTGAAAATAATAATTCATCAATAATCATACATTGACTTTCCTCTTCTCTACCAAATCTAATTATAACTAATCTATCATCTTCTGATAATATAGCTTGATCAACGTGCCAAGCAGTGTTTAAATGTGGTAAAAATACTGAACCCATTAAGGATACTTGATGTATTAATATGTTTTAAGGAAAATACATATTTTCACAGATTTGATTATAAAAGATGCGAAAATAGATGCAAAAAATAGTTGCAAAATTAAACATGTTACAAAACATTCAATCAAGTCAACAGTTCTCTTCTGCTTTACAGAATGATCAAGATATGATTATTTTAGATTTCTTTGATAGTTGTACTCATTGTACAAATATGAATCAAAAATTAGATGAGTTTTCAGATATGTATGAAGATAAAAATTTTAGATTCTATAAAGTTAACATTGATGAAGATAAAGAATTGGCTGATGATTATGCTGTTTCTTCAATTCCTACTACTTTATTTTTTAAAAAGGGTAAAATTGTTGATAAAGTTGTTGGTCCAGAACCAAATGAAATTAAAAAAGTACTTGACAGAGATTTGATGTAGTATGAATATATACTGATATGCCTTGATTTATGTAGAATCAAGTTTGAACTTGAAATTGTCTCACTTGAGGTATTGCTATATGGTTTTCTCAAATGTAAAAATTAATTTACTCATTGTATAACTATTCTTTTCAACTTCAGTTACTCTAATATTTAAAGGAATTTATAAGTAACGTGGGAAAAGCTTGATGAGGAGTGAAGATGGATAATTTTTGATAAACTAGAACTATGTAATCACTCATTGACATAACTTGACAACAACACACACCTACCTTTCATCAATTGATAAGTAGTTATATCAGCAAAATTTAATACTAGACTCAATTCCATGATTAGTTTTTGAATATCCTGTATTACTTATAATACAACATACAAGTCATCTATTTACTACTTATAATACAACATAGAAGTCATCAATTATTACTCAACTAATTTAAATAGTATGCATCATGCATCTGGTTGTAGATCTGTATTCATAAATACTTGATACTTTACGTATCTAATACAAAAGTTAACTACAGATTTGTCTTCTAAGGTATTAACATAAGGATCTAATGGTTCTTCAATCACAGCTAAAATACTTTTATTCTTCAAACATTCTTCCAAATATTTATCTTGATTTGCGTCAACTAATGGAACATTTTTACCTCTGGAAAGGCTCAAAGAATGATTTTGAATTTCAGCTTTACGATCGCCTAAAATTGGATTTCCTGATAATCTAATTCTATATTTTGGCTCTCTTTCAATGTTTCTTAAATGATACAACTACCATCAACTAATGCTTAATATAAACAATTTCCACTAGTTTTTTCATCAACTTCTTCATCAAGATAACAAAATTGAAGTTCTGGATAAGCTTTCCATAAAAACTCAGTAGTTTCTTTTTCTTCCAAGCTAAAATATTTCATTTTTTGCAACGAAGTAATAATTCTAAATTTTCTGTGAGCCATAATTGCACCTTTTTCTAATTTTTCAGCTTCACTACCAAAGAATTTGACATCAGGATTTCAGTTAACTCCCAAATTTTGTCTTTGGAATTGGAACAACAACAATATAAAAAAAAGCAGCCTCATCTTTCGGATTTAATGATCTAGATCAATCCTAAAATTGATTTATTAAATCTAGTTTCTAAAATTTAACAAAGGGACCCTAATCTTGATCCAACCATTAATCAATAAACCATTAGTAAATTAAATCAATCTCAAATACTCACCATCGTAATTTGGATCAAATTTTTTTTTTTTCGTTTTTTTTTTTTTCCAAATCTGAAACAATTATCAAATGGAACCAATTAATTTAGGTATTACAGCTGATTTCCACGTCCATTTACGTGATGGTTCAATGTGTGAATTAATAACACCAACTGTTAGACAAGGTGGTGTAGCTATAGCTTATGTCATGCCGAATTTGGTTCCTCCAATTACAACTAAAAAGCAAGTTGAAGAATACCATCGTAAATTAGATATTTTATCTTCAAAAACAACATTTCTAATGTCGTTATATCTTTGTAAGGAACTAACTCCAGAACTTATAGATGAATGTAAAGATTTAATTCATGGTATTAAATGTTATCCAGCTGGTGTTACAACAAATTCAAAATACGGGGTTGATCCAAATGATTTTTCATCTTTTTATCCAATTTTTGAAGCTATGGAAAGAAATAATTTAGTTTTAAATATTCATGGTGAAAAACCAGGATCTGATAATGATGATATTAATGTTATTAATGCTGAACCAAGATTTTTACCTGCCCTTAAAAAATTACATCAAGATTTTCCAAATTTAAAAATTATTTTAGAACATTGTACAACAGCTGAATCTATAAATTTAATACGTGAATTGAATAAAGACGGTAAAGGCACAATAGCTGCAACTATAACAGCTCATCACTTATATTTAATAATTGATAATTGGGCTGGTAATCCAATAAATTTTTGTAAACCAGTTGCAAAATTTCAAAATGATAGAAAAGCATTAATTGAAGCTGCAACTAATGGTGAACCTTGGTTTTTTTTCGGTTCAGATAGTGCACCACATCCTATCCATGCTAAACAACAACATGTCGGTGTTTGTGCTGGTGTTTATACACAAAATAATGCAATTAGTTATGTTGCAGAAATATTTGATAAACAAGGAAAGTTGGAAAATTTAAAAAAATTTGTTAGTGAGAATGGTATTAAATTTTATGGTTTAACAAAAGAATTGGAAAAACATAAACAAGCTGTTTGGTTGATTAAAAGGGATAATAAAGTACCTGCTGTTATAGGAAATGGATCTATTGAAGTTGTACCATTTAAAGCTAATGATACTTTAAAATATACGATTGAATGGAGATAAAGACAATCCACGTTTTTTAATACACGTTTTACGTTACAATTCGCAATTGCGCTTCAACTAATTCGTAATTTAGTTTCTGTTACGTAGAATAAATCAATAAATCAATAAATCAATAAATCAATTAGATCTTTACTTTAAAGCCTACTCCTATTAATTGAAGAAGAGAATAATTTATATTGATTCTTGTGAGAGTAATTTATTGCTTCATTTAGGATACAATACAATTAAATGGAGACAATAGCCGCGTGTACATAAGATAAGCTTACGTTATTGTGCAGATGAAAGATCAATTTTATAAGAATACTTTAATACTTTAACATGAAAATTAGCCAATTAACTATAAAGACGATAATTTTAAACATTGGTCTTTTGAGTAAATAAATTATCGTAATGGTTGTAAAATTTTATCGCTACCGTTTTTTTTTTTGCAGCCTAAGAAAATGCAACACAAACAAATCGGGTAATAATTAAAGTTTACTACCGAATTTATTAGATTGGATCGCAAGGCTCCTGTAGTACCACAATAGCAACGTTCGAAAGCTCACGCACGAGTAATTTAACCACGTTTCTTTAATTAATTATGGTTTTGAATCTTGATAAGGTTAAGCCATATTCAAAGCTTACAAAGTTGATTCTCTTTTTCTATTAAACAATTCAATGTTATGTGTCGCATTTATTTATAGAATATTTTTTCTTGAACCTTGGCATGTCAAATCGTAATTCAAATGTTAATTATAATTATAGTGACTTTAATAATTACATTGTTGATGGAAGTTTCTAAACAAAGGTAGAAGAATATATGATTAACAGAGGTACATAACATTCTTTGAGTTTAATTAATATTCTAAAATCTAATTTGTGATTTATTAATTTTTTTTTATTTTATTTTTTTATTTATTTTTTTTTTTTTTTTGAGATTGGGCCATATATAAAGATCAATGAGTTCCCATTGTAAAGAAGTCTTCATTATCAATTGGTTCAATTATTACAATAAACTAGAAACTTTTTGAACAGATATTTTACTGCTGTTTTTTTTTTAAATCAACTTGGTATTCTTCGATTTATTTTTGTCGCTAATTACCCTTAATATTATTCAAAATCTACATTTTTGCATATTAGTTAATTTTCTTTAGTATAGAAGTTTAAAATCAATCATGGCTACAAGAGATTTGCCCCATAATTTTACAGAATTAACTACAGGTTGGGCAAGACGAATTCCAAATGAAATTACAATTTTCAAAAAGAAGCAAGAATTGATTGAAAATGATGAATTATTGGATAGTGATGATGAAGTAGAGACCAAGGTCAGAGTTAAGAACCTATGGCCTGCATTTTGTGCAGGAAGTGGACTTTTCCTGGAAGGTTACATAAATAACTCAGCTTCTACAATTTTGTTTTGTTTGCGAAGAATCTATGGTGATGAATTTACTGAATCTAGAGCTATGTCCAATATTGCGGCTATTGCTTTTGTTGGAATTGTTGTTGGTCAATTATCATTTGGTTATATATCAGATAGAATCGCTAGAAAAGGAGGTATGATGGCAGCTAACATTATGCTTATATTTTTTACACTTATGTGTGCAGTTGGTAGTTGGGGTGTAACCGTACAGGGTCAATTTGCTGCTATCACAGTGTGGCGTTTCTTTATGGGGGTTGGTATTGGTGCTGAATATCCAACTTCTTCTGTAATTGCGTCAGAATTTGCAAATCAATTACCTGCTGGTCATAGAAACAGGTACTTTTCAATGTTTACTAATTTCATGATAGACTTCGGTTTTGTTGTGTCATCATTCGTACCATTCGTTTTGATTTGGATTTTTACTGACAGACATCTTAGAGCTTTGTGGAGAGTTACGATAGGATTGGGTGTGATTCCTCCATTGATTTTATTCTTCCTTAGATTGAAAATGAGTGATTCCAAGTCCTTTAAGAAAACCAACATGAAAAATGTTCGTTATAGAGACTACCCATGGATGTTGATAATAAAATTTTATTGGTTTCGGATTATTATTGTTTCATTGATTTGGTTTATTTACGATTTTTCAGTTTATTCATTTGGTAATTTCAGTACTATTATAATTGATGAAATCATTCCAGATGCACCAAGTATGTATTAATTTCTGATTATCTGCAACCCGGTAGCGCCATATTAAAATTATTTTAAGGGATAATAGTAGTAATGTTTCACACCACTTCAAGCTTGTTATACATTCATTCATTGTTTTGACATTACTAACTTAGTCATTTTATCAATGTGCCTATTAGATCACAAGGAGCTATTAATACTAACTTTAAATTGTAGTATGGAAGACCTTTGGGTGGAATATCGTATTTAATGTGTTTTACTTGCCAGGAAGTTTCTTAGGAGCATTCGCAGCTGATTATTTCGGCCCTAGACTTACCCTAGCTGTTGGCGTTCTTTGTCAAGCTGTAATAGGTTTCGCTATGAGTGCACGTTTAGCTGACTTGAAGAAACATATAGCTGGGTTTGTGGTTGTATTTGGAATCTTTTCTACATTAGGGGAGTTCGGACCAGGTTTGTATTCAATCGTCCTTCATTTATATTTGTGTTTTCTTACTAACTTTTTTTTAGGTAATAATATTGGTTTAATAGCGTCTAAAACATCAGCAACTCCAATTAGAGGCCAGTATTACTCCATTAGCGCAGCAATTGGGAAAATTGGATCATTTGTGGGTAGTTATGTATTCCCAGCAATTCAAAAACATTATAAAAATCCAGATAAACCTGATCTAGAACTTCAAGTTCCATTTTATATATCTGCAGGTCTTTGTTGTGTAAGTGGATGTTTAGCATTATTCTTCTTACCTAATATTGGTCAAGATGCTATTAATCATGAAGATAGAGAGTTTATTAATTACTTGCAAGCAAACAATTTTGATATAAGCAAATTAGGTGATCAAGGAAAACTTGAAATTAATGCTACTACTGGAAGTGAAGACGATTCTTTAGAGAAAGGAAAGAAATTTGGAGTTGATCAAGCATCAGTCTAGCTGAATTTAGGTTAGATATGCTGGTATTTAAACGTTCAGTTATAATATATATACATGTTGTTTAATTTCCACGCGCTTGTAAATATGTGTCAAAATTCTAAAACCTTTAGAGCTACCATATGCATATTAACCACGAATGTTCAATTTCTCGTTTAAAACTCATATTCTTTAACTCACTTTCCACAAATAATCCATCTTTCCCAATTGCTGCGTTAATAGAATAATACTGACTTCTAATCGGTGTCGCTGACGTTTTAGCAAACGCTAAATTCATTAACCCCGAAGTTTGCATAGTAGTGTTTCATTAAATTACCAGTATAAGTCTATTCTGCTCTGTATAACAGTTTGTAGAATTGACTTAGGTAATGGAGAAAAGTTTTGACAAAGTGTAAAAGTTATCAGCAATTATTTTTTCAAGAAATCTCATCTTAAACTTAATTACTTGAAACAAAGAAATCTGGCTTAATGTGATGTACTTTTGCAATTAAATCCTATATCCGTATAATAATTATCTTCACTATTTAATGTACAGTCAGTAATTTTGCAATCAGAAATATTCTTAGGAATGACGGCTGATTTAAAAATTCGAGTCCTTTTAAATGTAAAGTTTTGACATTTGGTGGAAAACAAACTGAAGCATTAAAGATAAAATATTTGAATGAACTACGAATACTAATAAAAGACAAATTATTTGGAAAATAAACATCATGATCATATATTAATGGATGGATAATACCATAGCTGTCAAAATCGTAGTTGAATCTATTAAATTGGAAAAGTGAATACCATCATATAAGTTCCAATTAAAGGGAGTATAATATATAGTTAAATTTGTTAGATTATTGCAATTTTGAATATTCGTCAAATCAATTGCATAAAAATAACTTGTGTATAGTGTATGTAATGACATTGGAAGATACAATGTTGACCCAGAATCTATATCTGTTAAAGTTCCATAAAGTGTTAAATATTTTAAATTGATGCATCTTTTGAGCATTAGGTTTAAATCTGTAAGGTGACCATACAGAAATTCTACACTCTCCCAAGTATTCTGGTCTGAATAAATATAATCAGGTTATGACTTTTAGGTTTGTCAATTTGTAAATGCTTTACCGAATTCCTTAAATTAAAATATGATAGATTGTCAAAATTAGCATGAGATACAAATTCAATAATTCTAAAATCATTCAATTCAATATCAGAAAAGTCAATATACTCTCTTTTAATTGCGCTCGCACTCGTAAAATTCTGAAACACGGTGCGAATTACCTAATTAGGCGGTCACGTGAAAGCTTTTATTCTTATCGAATAGGTGAATTTCTTACAAGTGTAGTTTATTAAACCCAACAAGTTAATCAAAATGGTTTAAACAAGCATTAACAGTATCGAATGTAGCACTAATATCAATCTGTCACCTTTTTGATAAGATTTCGTATATTTAATCATAAACTTATTTCATCTATATTCTAAATCTACTCCTATTCTATTCAATGGCCATATAACACTTAATACTTTACCCACCACTAATCCTTGACTTATTGGTCCAAATTTATTAGAATCTATTGAATGAAATTCATTATCACCTTCAACCCAAAGATGATTTCTTGGTATTTTCACTTGATTTTTTGGATAATCTTTCTTTGGTATAATTATTTCGTTTTGTAAACCTTTTATTCGTTTAGTTAATAATTTTTCTGGATTTTCGGGACTTCTAAACATTATTATATCACCTTTTGTTAAATTTGATGATTTCATATTATATTTTTTAACCAATACAATGTCATTATTATTAAAGGTAGGTGTCATACTAAAACCATTGATACAATAAGGTTGTATAATATGATTTGTGAATGTATATAATACAGGAAACCATGTTAAAGTGATGAGTGTTGTTTTAATCCCTTGGTGCATCTTATTTTTTTTCTCACAATGAAAAGTGGATTATTAGATCAAATATTATTAGAAGACATTGCAAGAAATTGTCCTCAACAATTTTTATCATTTCATCAATGTATGTCAAGTGATGAAAACTGTAATCAACAACAATTTGAATTAACGAAATGTATTAAAACTAGTGTTCCATCATTTCAAAAAATTCAAGGTGAATGTTTCGGTAAATTACAAGCTTATGATGCTTGTTTAAGAATTAATAAAGACTGTAAATTTGAATTAAAAGATTTAAGGAAATGTGCTTTTAATACTTTAAATTAAATATTTACTACATAAATTATTTAATCTTATATTTGATAAAAATTGTTTTGTATAATCTCTTACATTTGATAATTCATGACTATCTTCCATTTCTTGTTTATGATGTAATAATTCATGTTCAATATCTTCTTTATGTTTAATTAAAACATCCGGATCTTGATCTTTATGATATTCATTCCAATGATGTTCTTCGTATTCATCTTCAAAATTCAAATGATGTCCAGATCCATAACCAAAATCTGGTAATTCATTACCTTGATTATGAAATGATTCAAATTCATCAATTGTAATTGTTTGATCATTATTATTATCAAATATTTCAAAAAATTTATTAACAACATCATCTTGTAGATCACTAGTAACTTTTATATTACTTGATCCCATACCGGAACCATCACCAATAATTGTAGAGTGAACTAAACCATAAAGATTTAAAATATCATTTCTATCCCATTTACCATTACCATCTAAATCATGAAGATTGAAAAATAATTTAGCATCATATTGTTCTATACCATGTTCTTGTAACATATGCCAATCTTGCCATTTAACACCATCTGGTTTAATCTGAGCTAATACCGTTGTTAAGAAGAATAGTATCAACATTTGGACCCCTTCTGTTGAATTTCTCGCAGAAAAAAATAAACATCAACAAATGGATTCAAAAGAACAACCACCCGCAGGTAAAAAAAGAAATAGAATACCTGCTTCATGTTCTGTATGTCGTAAAAGAAAATCAAAATGTGATAGAGTTAGACCTGTTTGTGGTTCTTGTATTAAAAAATCAATTGCTCATTTATGTTTTTATAAAGAGTCAAAGCAACAACAACAACAACAACAACAACAACAACCAGTATATGATTATATCCCACATCATCTACCACCTCCACCTTCTCATCCTCATACTCCTTATGATTTTATACAAAGTCCTCAATATCAAAGTCCTCAATATCAAAGTCCTCAATATCTGAGTCCTCAAAATTATAGAATGCCTCCTTTAACTTATCGTTCATATTCAATTCCATTACCACAACCTCCAACTGCTCCACAACCACCACAACCACCACCAATTAAATTAAAATCTATAGATTTTTCACCAAGAGATCCTATACTGTCACCATCATCTTATTCTTTAAAAACTCCAAGTGATTTTGCTTCAAATAGTTTAGTTGCAATACCCTTAGGTAGTAATAGTTCATTACAAGTCAATCCAGAAGATAGAATGGATGTTTTCACCAATGCAAGTTTTTCATTATTTTTAGAAGGTCCATATTGGCAACAACAAGGTACATTATCATATATAGGGTCTACTAAAAGTGATCCATTTATTACTATACTAAGAAATTTTGTTGTTCATTTATTTAAAGCTGGTGAAATGACTAAATTTATTAAATCTGATACAACAAGAAAGAGGAAAAATTCAAGTGGAAGTGTTTATTCAAATAAAAAACCAAGAACAAGTTCAGGTACAAGTCCGTTAAGTCCATTAAATTTTACCCCAACATTTACTCCAGATAAAGTTGAAGAAATTATTAATTCACCAAATAGTAAAAAAGAAAGGAAAATTCCAACTCTGTTTCCATCAAAATATGCACCTGATTATTATCAATTAGTTGGAAAGATAGTATTAGATTTATTACCAAATAAAATTAACACTTTTCAATTATTTTGTCGATTTTTCAAGTATGTTTCACCATTTGTACCAATAATTGATGAACATTCTTTAATAGTTGAAGTTAATGGATTATTCAAAAATTTTCCGAGTTTTAAAAAAGAATATTTTGATGAATTAATTATTAAAAATGATAATGATTTGAAAGTAGTTGGGATTTTATTATTAATTTTAAGATTGGGATATTTAACTTTAATTCATAATGATAGTGCTCATAATAATTATTCTGACGATGAAATTAGCATTATCGAAGATGTTCATACTATTTCATCACAAGATTATTTAAAAATTGTTGATTTATGTATTAGAGATACTATAGTTTCAAAAAGTACATTTAAAATGGTTCAACTTTTAACATTATTATATCATTACAAAAGTATTGCACCAGACGATCTGAATGGAGTAAGTGGAGCAGATTCACAAATATTATTAGGTACCACCATAAAACATGCCCTCTCCATTGGATTGAATAGGGATCCTACCCAATACACGGAGATAATTAGCAACAATCCAACTTTAATTAAAAGTTGGAGGAATTTATGGTGGTACCTATCGATAATGGATGCAATGACGTGCCTTCATAATTGTACGTCATTAAATATTAATCTCCAAATCTCCGACGTTAGAATCCCAGATTCTGACTTTAACATTTTACAACATCTAAATGAAATTACTCAATGCTATCGAAGAATTGTAAATAAAATAACAAATGTCAATTTGAAACCAAAAGTTATTGAAATTTTAAAAGAAACAAATCACTTGGAAAAGATTTTTTTTGATTTTTTTGGTAAAGATTTTTTTAAAGATGAAATTATGAAACCAGCTTCTGAATATGATTTATTGAAAGTATATAAATATTGTATTTTTATTCAATTAAGAACCAATTTATCTGGAATGTATTATATGATTGCAATTCATTATGAAAACGAATATAATGAATCTCAAACACCATCAATGAATGCAGGAATTGAATTATTCAAGATATATATTAAATCAGTTGTTCAATTAGTTTATATAATATCCTATGTACTTGATAATTCAGTGGAAATATTTGGGAAAAATTTTGATTATTATTTAACATCAATAAATGAAAGATACATGATAAAAACTCATAGTTTTTTACAAAGTTTTTTTGTTAGATTATTACATCAAAAGAAAGATCTTTCATTTAAAGTATTTAAAGAACCAAGTTCAATACCAAGATTAGAAGTTATTGATAATTTATTTACCATGATTTTAGTAGAAGCTGAATTATTTGTTGGAAATTTTAGAAAATTATCAAGAACATATCTTAATTCATATAGAATTTATATAATTACATTTATAGTTCTTAGACAATGTGTTGAAAATCCTGATGTATTTTTTGAAAAAGCAATTAGTGATCAACTGTTTTTCCATCAAGGCACAAATATGATTGAATTTTTCACAGTTGCTGAATTACAACATTTAGTTAAATTATGTGGTGAATTTAGATTAGCTAAACAAGAACAAACAAAATTAAAAAATGAAAGAAGACAACAAACGAATATATTTGATGATAATAGTTTATTTAGTAATAATTATTTATCATTTTTTGATGATGAGAATATTTTTAATAATTTACATAATTTAGGTGATGAAATTATAGATCCTGTAAAATCAAATGATGATTTAATGAGAATTTTTAATATTTTTGGTGATTTTGATAATGATTTAAATGTATAATATATAAAATCACGCTTCAGTAAAACAGCGCAAATTAATTAATTTTTTCTCAATGCGATGATAAGTGGAGCGACAAGATTATTTCTCGCCCAAGAATCAAGGCGACGTGTACTAAAATTATTAGCTTACATGAGATGAACTCAACATGCTTACGAGATATAGAATAATTTGATATAATCAATAGCTCTGAATTGTATAGCTCTTATACTTGAAATTCACGATTTCAAATATTTTTTTTCAAGTTGAATTTTTGACCCCTTTTCACCACACAAGAATTTTGCAAAAACTATTTATACTACAATTCAAGTCCATAAACTTCAAATAAAATACGAAATATATATACTATACGTCAAATTAAGGTGCTGGATTAGAATATAGTTCCATTCCACAAAAGTGAGAAATTTCGATTTTCTCTTAATTGTGGGGGGAATTTGAATAAATTGACCTCATGAAAAACCTGACACCACATTAAATAATGAAATTAAAACATAATGTAACAATCCTACTTTGTAGATCCCTTACTTTGATAAGCCCTTCTATTTTTAGTGATAAGGTATTCAAATTTGCAATATTAATTTTTGAAAAGTAAATCGAAATTTTTACAACATTTTCAAAAGCAATTCTGCATCTTGAAAACGTTATAGAAACTATTTTGCAGTGAAATGAGCTGAATCAGCTATTCCAAAAGTTGTTACATTAGGTCTAAATATTGATTATCTTCCCATATAATGTGTTCGTGCAATTTTTCAACGAAGTATAAAGTGTTCAAATGTAGGTTTTTTTTGGGGAAACTGGCGTCAGTACACCTAAGATCGGATTAGGAGCCGAATGAAATAAGTTAGTGATCGATAACTCAATTATTGGAGGAGTTATTCACTATTTAATTTTTATGACTAACTTTGACAATACTGCATACAAGTCAATTTGTTTCAGATTATATTTTATTAAGAATATAATTCTCGCCCGAAATTAGTGCCAACCTATATTTTACTTTGGGACGCGGTGTACTAAATTTTTTTGCTTATATTTCATGAAAAACGCATTCTATCCAAAAAGTTACTTTTTTATAAAATCAAGAGGACATGGTATAACTATGCATTTTGTTTCCTCACATTGATAAACCTTAAATTTTCGTGTTGGGCTACTTAAAATTGAAATATTTATTCTCCAAAAATGGTTTGAAACTTTTGCAAAATTTTTAAAATGATTATGGCAGCAACAAACATTATTTAAGAAATCCTTGGGGTTAGTCAAATCGATTCAGTTATATTAAAAGGTTCTGAACAAGGTTAAAGTGTTAATTATTTCAAAAATAAGCGTGCTTTTACATTTTTTAGATGACAAATAAAATCATCAAAACTTTGTTTCACTGAAACACATAGCATCAATTTACTTTGATCTAATTGATAATCTCCATGGATATAGTTTGAACATGATTGATCAACCAATCGGGGAGTATTTGCAAATTCATTTTTGAAGTTAATATTGAGACTGTATATAGTAAAATTTTCTGTGACTGCATATAATCAAATTTGTTTCAGAATTATTCTCAAAAATATTACGAACGGTATATCAATGCAAACTGTTTTTCATATTCAAGAAAAACCACCACCTCCAACTAAAAAGCAAAAACGTCAAAGAATATCATTAAGCTGTCAAAGTTGTAAAAGAAGAAAAATTAAATGTGATAGATCAAGTCCTTGTAACAATTGCATAAAATATAAACAAGAATGTATTTATTCTGATCCAGTTTGGAATCAAAAGGAAAATAGTAGTGGTTCATTTTCAGTCTCAAGATTATCTCAAATTACTCCACAAGAATCACCAAAAATAACTACACCAGAAGATGTACAATCTCAATTATCATTGTTAAAAGAGAAAATTGATGAAATTGAGTCAAATTTAAAACCAATTAAGAATAATTCTGTAAATTATAATGATTTAAATAATCCTACATATATTGGAATCAATCCATATCTTGATGATAATGAAGTAATCAATTTTTATCATGGTTATCAATCTGTTCATGTACATGACGTCATTCGAAGAACAAATTATGGACCATTTTCATGGCTATCATTACTTAAAAAGGATCCTGCATTATTACAGCAGTGGAATTATTTACAAAATTATCGTGATGATTATAAAAAGAAAATGGTATCAACAAATCGAGATGAATGTAAAGCTAATGATACTGATGAACATTTTCGTGAAAAGGCAATTGATAGAGATGGATATAATGATTTAAGATTATATAAAACAAAATTAAGTGATATTAGAACAAAACTTAATTGTAAGATTGATTGTACAAAAATTAATAAACATGGAATGATTTTAGGATTAACTATGTATGAAGGGAAAATTGATCAAGAGTTGAAATTGATTGAAAAGATTAAAATTACCCTTCCTAAACAACGAATCATTTGGTTATTGATTAATAAGTTTTTTGCGGAACTTTACCCATTTATGCCTATATTAGATGAAGTTTCATTTAAAACTGAAATGGAGAGGATTTTAGGAGTTGAAGATTATAAGGATGAACCACCACAAGTTGTCATTGAAAAAAGATTAGATTTTGCTTATTTAGGCATAATGTTAATTATAATTAGACTATCTTACCTTGCATTATTTTCAAATAAAAATGAAAATAATCAACAAAATTTTGAGTCAAATAATGAAGAATTAAAATACCTTCTTAACAATCCAATCAATATTAATCTTATAGACATGGCACAATTATGTCTTGAACAATTTGAAATTTATCGGAAAACAAATTTAATCGTACTTCAATGTACATTTTTATTAAGATTATATAGAATGTTTGCACCTGAAGATGGAGATGGTGCAGATGGTGGAGATTCACAAACCTTTAATGGAATGCTTATACAAATGAGTTATAATTTAGGATTGAATAGAGAACCTTCACAAGATTTAAAGATTGATAATATAATTAGAAAAACTTGGTTCTTTTTAATTATTTGTGATTTAATTCAAGGTTATCAATTTGGGAATCCATTGAATATAGATGAGAAATATTATGATACAAAATTACCATTTTATCTACATGGAAATGAAAACATTTTAAATATTGAAATGGAAAAATATGTAATTGGCACATTTGCATATTTTGAAAAATATCATTATAAACTTTTACATTTATTAAATACAACTTTAGATATAAAAAAATTGGTAAAAATTTCAGAATTGACACAGTTAATTAATGATTTTGAAGTATTCCTTAATGATAATTTTGGTATGCTTAAATTTATATTAATACCATATGACTCAACAATTTATAAGTATTCATTCATTAAAATCATGAAATGTAAGAATTATATTAACATGAAGATGTTCTTAAACAATATATTCATCCATTTATTTCTTCATTATGAAAAAAAGTCTACAAATTTTGCATTTTTTTATCTTAAAAAGATTTTATCAAATCTATGTGGTGAATTTGTCGTTAGTATCCATCAGTTAATAAGTGATAATATTATAAATTTTGGTGGATCTATAGCTGATTTGATATTGAACCCTACAATACAAAATATGATTCATCGAATTTCACAAATTAATTTTGCAATATTAATTCGTATAAATTCTTCAATTTATAAAATGAGAAATTCTCATTTACATGATTATAATCTAAGTAATGATGATGAATATAGATTAAAATTTGCAAAATTATCAAAAATTTCCCAATTGTTTATTAAAATTATAGAAATTTGTATAAATGCAATGTCAAGATTATCTAGAAGATATTATTATGCATGGAGAGTATCAAAAGCACATACTTTTATATTGAAAAATTGTTTGAGTAAAGGATTATATGAAAGTAATAAATCTAGTTTAATTGAATTTTTAGATTTATCAAATGATCAATTTAATGAAATTTTACAAATTGTGGAATCTTCAATTAAACAAACTAAGGAATATAGTCAGGTTTTAACAAGTAACGAGGATGAAAATTTTATCAATGATTTAGAAATTGATCAATTATGGATGCAATTGGCACAATACAATAATGAGAATATTACAAATAATAAAAGTAATAACTCCAGTAATGAATTTAATGCACAGAATAATCTAGATAATCTAATCAAAGATTTAAATGAAATGAATCAAGATCAGTTAAATACAAATTTATTAAATGATGATTTAGATCAATATTTTTTCAATATGGATCAAATGTTAGATAAGAAATTTAAATAAAAGTTTGAAATATAAGTTTCATTAATCATAATTTGATAAATTCACATACTCTCAAAGGCCTTAAATTGAATTTTGCAATCAAAACGCATTAAATGTGAAAAGTTTTGCAGCAAAAAATAATGTATTGAGGTAAGGATGTAAATTTGTGCTATATAAATTCATCATCTCGAAATAAAATTTTTTATTTATTAAGAACCACTTTTCTTTTCATTCAATTGATTCTAAATTCAAGTGATTTTTCATATTCATTTAACTAGGAGATTTCGAGTAATTAATATTCAGATCTAATAGTTTGTTTTGGCATTTAAGATATAAATTATAAATAAAATTAATGTGATGACAAAGTTAGCTGTGCACCAGTCTGAGTACTCAACTGCATGACAGATTAGTAATATACCCAAATTTCTGATAGTTTTATTTATATTTATATTTTAAAGTTGATGAGTTTTAAATTTGCTTTGAAATTGAATCGATTGATTATTTGAACTCTTGATTGACCTTTTCCTATTTTCGGTCTTAAATTAATTAATTAGACTGTTCATATTGAACTGACCTTGTTAGATTAGGTTTTATTGTATAACTAATTGTAGTTTTAAAGTTTTCGGAATTTTGTTTCTAAATTTGTATTTTTCAGCTTTTAGTGACATTGACATTCGCTTTTTGAATAATATGAACAAATTTTATCATGATTAAGAACCTCATGCAACGTATTTTGATTTAGCAATGCTTTAACAAGAGCTTTAATTATTACATCGAGTTTCAAGTAGAATGTTTTTCACTTCAAGTTGTTAACATTACCAAAGGCACGGCATGAATTTTAAATTTGTTTATTTGCAACGTGGTTATCAATTTAAATTTTTTAAGTACAAAGACCAAACAATGATTATCTTTAGACTGTTCAAAGACCAAACAATGTTTATCTTTAGATTGTTCAGTTGCATATGTCAAACTCACAATGTGGTCATAGCTACTATGTTTATGATAGTTAAAATTTTATAGTAGCCACATGGTGCAAAAACAATAGATATAGATGCTTAGATCAATATTTAAATAAACGTCAAAATGACATGGTATTTATCACATCACATATCAAATGTTACAACTATTCTTCGTCATTTTATTATTTTGCACTTTTGCAATCTCAAATTATACTCCAATCAAAACTACATGTCCTTCCAATCTTATAAGATCTTCAAAATCACAATTAAATGATAAAGAAGTTTCATTTATAAATTCAAGATCTAAATCTCATGTTTCTAACTTTTTAAAAAGAGCAAAAATATCAACTAATTATACTCCAAATATTGGTCTTAGTTTTAGTGGAGGTGGGTACCGAAGTTCATTAGTTAGTGCAGGAATTGTCGAAGCTTTAGATGAAAGAAGTGACTCAATTTTATCTGGTCTTTTACAAAGCTCAAATTATATAGCTGGATTGAGTGGTGGTGCATGGTTTTTGACAAGTTTTGTAAGTTATCAATATGAATCAATAACTACATTAAAAAATAAATGGCATATTAAAAGTCTTATTGATTATTATGGAGATGATATTATAGAGCAAGCAAAATTATGGATAGATGTAGATAAAGAAATACAAGGTAAAAAAGATGCTGGTTTTACAATTTCAATTACAGATTTATATGGAAGATTATTAAGTTATGTATTATTACCTAATAATGGATTAAATAATACTTGGTCAAATGAAAATAATTTAAATCCTGAATTTCCATTTCCAATCTTAGTTGCCGATGGAAGAGCACCAAATAGTATAATTATAAATTCAAATTCTACAGTCTTTGAATTTACTCCATTTGAATTTGGATCTTATGATATTGGTAAATTTATAGATATTAAATATTTAGGTAGTGAATCAGGTACTTGTTTTACAAATTTTGATAATAATGGATTTTTAATGGGCACTTCAAGTTCATTATTTAATGAAGTAATGTTAAAGATTGGAACATCTGAATTACCAAGTTTTTTAAAAGATTTAATTAACAATATTTTAGTTAACCCATTTGAAAAATTAAATATTGATGTGGCTACATATCCTAATCCTTTTTATAAAGAAGGGTCAGATTCAATAAGTTCAAGTTCTGAGTTATACTTAGTTGATGGCGGAGAGGATGGTGAGAATTTACCAATTGAACCATTAATGAAAAGAAATTTAGATATTTTATTCACTTTTGATAATTCAAATGATTGGTTAAATTGGCCAGATGGAAGTTCATTAATTAAAACATATGAAAGACAATTTACTCATCCAGAGTATTTATTTCCATACGTGCCTGATACAAATACATTTAAATATTTTAATCTTAGTTCAAAACCAACTTTTTTTGGATGTGATGCGAAAAATTTAACAAGCTTAACATCAGATATTTATAGTGTTCCATTAGTAGTTTATTTTGGAAATCGTCCATTTTCATATTGGACAAATACATCAACTTATAAATTAAAATATACCGACTCTGAAAGAGATGGTATGATTTTAAATGGTTATAATATTGCAACTCGATTAAATGGAACACTCGACAAAGAATTTAATACATGTATTGGATGTGCAATGATTAGAAGAAATCAAGAAAGAAATGGAGAAAAACAATCTGATCAATGCAAAAAATGTTTTGAAAAATATTGTTGGAATGGCGAAATTTATAAACAAGGTAAAATTGGTGAAAATTTTAATAATGAGGGGATAATTACTAATACAAATGATTATAACTCCGAATCAATACCTGGTTTTAATTCAGGAGGTCCAGATATATAGATAAATAATTAATATACCTAATTGAGACTAGAAAGCTTCCATACGCTTATTATTTTGATTTTGTCGCGTTAGTGTAAATTTAAACAAAATTAAACAATAAGAAATTAGACCATAAAAAAAAATACCAAGAGATCTAGAATCTTGAAAATGAACTAAAAAGAAAAAAAGAACCAAATACGTATTTTGATATGTAAGTAATTTACGGTTTCAATTGAGAATGTGTGACTTATGAAACTGAATTGAACATTAAACATTAAACGTATGACGACCGAAAAGTCGTCATACGTTTAATGAGTTTAATTGAACTTTTGAATTTACATACTTTTCATAGTTTCAATATGTAATAGAACTCAATATACTCTAGTTAAAGTTGACAATTCAAGATTGTTGAAACTCAACCCCTGATTTTTTATTTTATTTTATTTTATTTTATTTTATTTTATTTTATTTTATTTTATTTTATTTTATTTTATTTTATTTTATTAATAAGTTAAATCACGTCAATTAAGTTTATATTTGTTGATTATTCACGTCTAAAAAAAAACGTTGATAATTAATTTTTCCCCTTTTAAAAAGAAAAAAAAAAATGATTTAAAATTTAACGCGCGCGACACCAAAAAAAATAAAAAATAATATTTAGTACGATTTGCACTACCATAACTACGATCAAAAAGGGCCCTAAAAAATAAACAGATATAAAACACGCCCCTTTCGAAAAATTAAACGTTTGATATATTATTGTTTTTCGTATAGTTAATAGTCGCGTTTAAAATATTAAACGCTAATAATTTAATAGTATTATTTAATAGTATTATTTAATAAGGAGATTTTAAAGATGATCTTAAAATATTGATTGGTTGTCAATTAATAATTAAGCCCATATCATAATAATATTTAGTAAAGTATAATAATGTATGATTTGAGTAATTAAAAAGAAGAAGAAAAATTAAAGAAACGAATGAGATATGACGTATTTAATTTTATTACAAGTAAAAAATGTAGTTAATAATGATTTGAGAATGTGATTGAAATATGAATGAAATGTGAATGAAATATTAATGAATGAAATATGAATGAATGATTAAAAATGATGGCTGCAAAATACTTAAAACTATTAAGTTGGCTGGTTAAATTAAACCTAATTCAGTATTAAAAAAGAAAAAAAAAAAATAAAAAAAAAAAATAAAAATAAAAATAAAAATAAAAAATAAAAAAAAAAAAAAATAAATAAATAAAAAAATAAAAAAATAAAAAAAAAAAAAAAATAAAATTGTGAAACGTAAATAAGAAAAAGAATTAAAATTAAAAATACCAGCATTCAATGAAAATAGGTTTCATAATTTATTACCCTTTTGTGGTTTAATGTTTTAATGTTTTAATCTTTTAATGTTTAAATGTCTAAATTAATTAAAATATCAAAAGGTTTGTTTATTTATTTATTTTATTTTATATTCCTTTCTTAATTATTTCTCCAATTTAAGTCAATTTACAACAGGTTCATTATTTAATTATATTTATTTTGAAAAATTATAAAAGATCAATTAATTTCCATTAAATTAATTAATTAATAATTTAATTTTCATTCATTTGATTCATTTTCATTAATTTGATTCATTCATCATGGTTTCATCATTAGACTTACAAGCATTACAAATTTTTTTACAAGGTCCAATCTCTCATGATATGATTCATAAATTAGTGGTTGCAACTTTACAAGTTATACCTTGTAAAGATACTAAGTCATCAACTTATACTACTACAAATAATACTATTAAACAATTACCTTCATTAATGACTTTTTTAACTAAATTAATTAAATATACAAATGTTTATACTGGTACATTATTAGCTACATTAATATATTTGCAAAAATTGAAGATTAAATTACCTAAAAATGTTCAAGGTTTAGCATGTACAAGACATAGAATTTTATTAACTTGTTTAATTTTATCATCAAAATTTCATAATGATTCATCTCCAAAGAATAAGCATTGGGCAAAATATACTGATGGGTTATTTAACGTTAAAGATATTAATTTAATGGAAAGACAATTGATTTATTTATTAAATTGGGATTTAAAAGTTTCAAATGAAGAAATGTGTATTGCTTATCAATCATTTTTAGAACCAATTAAATTAGAATTGATTAAACAAGAAAAATTGAAAAGATATAAACAACAACAACAACAGCAACAAACAAAGGAAAGATTATCATTATCTCCATTACAATTACATTATAGACAAAATTCTTCAAGTTCAATCAATTCAGTCAATTCTTCAACTACCGTGGAATCACAATATTCAAATTCAGAAATTTCCCATTCAACTTCATCTAGTTCAATCGCATCTACTACATCTAATTCATCTCATACTTCTCCATTACAAGTTAAAGTTCCAAAGAATTATGATTTGGTTGATCCAATTATTGAATTAACTGCTTTAAAAGAAGAAATGGAGTTGAAAAATTTATTAAAACAATTAAATAATTCAAATTCAAGTACAACTATAAATTACAATGCTGCACCACCTGCATATTAAAGAGATTATTTTTTCACGGTTAGATGACATTCAATTCTTCAAGGACAATTTTTAGGACAATTTTTAAGACATTATTTACAATTTATTTATGGGTTTGATGGTTGGGATTATATGAACATTTATATAGAGTAATGGATACCATTTATTAACAATCAATTCAAGACTCTAGTCTTGTTTAACTCTCTTACTCTACTACTTAGTTCGGAATTTATTCAAGATGAAATTTTTAGATTAAAAGCCGATATTAATACTGGTAGTCTCACATCTAGTGGATTATTATTGTAATATAAAGATGCTGCTCAACAAATAATTATACAAAGGTCATTGAAAGAAGCTTTTGTGGCTAAATTACAAAGTTTGAGGTCATAATGTCTAGAATTTTCTATATTACCTGGTATTGCTACTATACGTGAATGGTTATATCCATAAAAAGATCAAAAAATAGTACTTACTTGTAAGAAAATACGTATAGAAAAGAATATTTACCTTAGAGCTCGTTTAACTACTCTAAATTCGGAGAAATAGATATTTCCATAATTAATACATTTTGTTTTTATTTATTTGGCGTTTAAAAAAATTAATAATTTAACATCACTTTAACATTTAATTGGATTCAAATTATAAAATGACACAAGGTGGAAGACAGAGAGAATGTAAAACTAATTGTGAATTTAAAGGATTAAAAGTTAAGTATCATACCCTTTTTAAAAAGTTTAAACAATTGAAAGATTTAGAACACAATATCACAATAGATTACGAAATCCTACAAGTGAAAAATACGTTATTATTATGTACTATAAGAGACCAAGTTGAAGAAATTCAAAAATTGAAATCAAAATTAAGAGAAATTGAAGATTTGCAATTTTTCTCAAATGATTCATTTCAAAATAATTGTTAGTCCACAAGTATATGAAGAAAAAGAAGGTTCTTTAATTGAAGAAAATACTCAATAATGTGAGTTAGTTTTATACTGATGATGAACGGTGAATTTATTATACTTCAAATTGATATTACATTTTTTAACTCCACTCTGACTTAGTACTCTGTTTCCATTTCTACTCTAATTTAGTACTTCATCCCTATTCGGTTATTGATTTATTAGTTTTTGTTTGTGTGTTAATTAGCCACATTAAGGTAGTGTAAATCAATCAGACCTTAATTTTCAAAATTCTCGAAAGTTTAAAATGTTGATATTTGATGATTGGATTTAGTAACAAGCTTATGTTAAAAAAGGGCTGATGTTAATTGTATAGTATTAATACAAGTTGTTAATGCAATTAATTTAAGTTCGATAATTGTTTCACTATAATATTGATAAACTTTTGTGAGTCCTTTCATTCAATATTGAAGTTTCAGTCAATATGAACTAGAGTAGATAGCAAAAAAATTGTTGAGCACCAGCCAGGAGTATTTTTAATCTTAATTTAGCTTGAAATGAAGACAGTACAAAGTTTCTAAGTCTAATTCTGTGGTAATTATAAAAATTCACTTTCTACACACTTGGTAGCTCTAAAGTGAGTTATTACGCGTAATTTAGTTTATATTGGTATTATACTTCAAGTTATTTCATCAAATTAATCAAAATAGATTACTCCTGCAATACATTCATAAAACTAATCAATTTACAGCTACCGTTATTATTTATCATGTCACCTACACCTAATGAATTATTTCTCAAAGAAATTAAGTTATTAAAGAAACAAAATATGAAATATTTGAAAGAGATCAATTATTTGAAAATACAAAATAATAAGACAGAAGATTTAAACAAACCTTTAAATAAAGTAGAGCATAACAATATTGAATTACAAGTTGAAAATATCAAACTTAAAGCTAAGGAAAGAATATACGAGGCCAAAATTTTCGAATTGGTTGAAGAATTATCCAATTATGAAAAATTCAAAAAAGACATTAAATCTTCAATCCATAATCTGACATCTACAGTTATTAACATGCTTGCAAGTGAATATTATGTTGATATTGATTTTAGTGTCAAGGTAAGACAAATGTTTAAAAAAGTGTATGATAAGGTCGATTCCCATAATAGTTTGCTTAAGAGGTATTTAGAAAATCAATAGAATTATAGCAAGTGAATAAACATGATATAATGATATAGCGTTACTCTTTTGATTGGATCAATTTGAATGGCTTGTGCTGAAAGAGTCTAGCTATTTAAGCACGATAAATTTATTGTTATAGCAACTAATCACACATTAAGCATTAATATAACAACTAATAGTACACAATCGCTTTGGTAATTTTAAACTCATCGAATTTTGAATCAGATTACATCTGGTAGCACCGCCGCACGATATACTTAATTCGGTCAATTAATTATTAAATTTGTTTCAGATTTGTCAACCACCAATTCAATATTCAGACTCATCTCATTTACTATCCTGTCAATTATTTACTTATGACAAATTTATCAACCACCAATTATCTTGTCCCACAAGTTCATATTCATTCAACTACACCAGAAGAAGAATTAAAATATTTGAAATTTTACAATAATCAATTACTACAAGAAAATAAAAAATTGAAAAGTATAAATCAAAATTTCTCATCATTAAATCAAAGTTTAAATGCAATGAATGCTTATTTATCTGATTCTGGTTTATCATTATATGAACAAAATTATGAATTACAATTAGAGATTTCAAAGTTGAAACAAAATGAAAAAGCATTAACTGAATTTATTGATTATTCCAAGGTACAAACTCAAAAATTGATTTCCAACATGAATAATTTAGCTATTGAAAAAAAACAATTAATGGATAAATTAAATTATGAAAATTGTGAAAATGAAAATTTAAGGAAAAGAATTGAATTATTTACCGAAAACACGAATTTAGAATTAACAAAGAATAAAGAGTTTAGCAATGAGCAATTGGAAGTGCTTAAGTCTTTTTTTGATGGGTTTATTGGATTTCAAGCACATACTACTGAAAAGACCATGAATTTTAATTTTGAGCTTTTACATGAAAGATTTTTAATTATTTTTGGACAATGTTGTTTCAGAAATTGTGAAAGGTGTTTAAAGGATGAAACAAAATTAAGTCAAGCCAATAAAGATACTAATAATGATTTTGATGCAGGTGGTATTGTTCAACTCAGTGAAGATGGTATCGACCAGTTTAAAGAAGATTAAGATAAGACAGAGAAAGTATAAGAATAGATTATGATTGATGCTCGGTTAATTGCTCTATTTTTTTCCTCTAGTGTAGGTTTGAGTTTCACTTTTTGCGGTTTATAATTTTGTTCAGGTTTACAACTAAAATTAAAATATAAATGGCTGCAAAAAAACACTTGGTAGCGGTTTAGTCATATTCTCCCCATAAATTTATTATCAACATAAAATGCAAAAGATTAATTAATCTTAGTCAATTTGAAATGCTGTTAAGAAAATTAATTGATAATCAGTCTTATAAAAACTTAAAAGATCTTTACTTCGACTTACAAACTTCATATAAAAACTTATTAAATGATTATGAAAATTTAAGTGCTGAATTTGAAAACATAATGGATGAAAATTCCGAATTGAAAATTTACAATCAAAAATGAAAAGATCATATAAAAGTAATGATTGACGATTTTCAAGTATATGATAAAAAGCTTTTAAAATTCATAACAACTCTACAAAAATCACAGAAACTGTCTACTATTTCAGAATACCCAATTAGTATCAGGAGATAAAATGAGTCAGATGATATATTTATTGATACTGAAGCTGCTAAGCTTACCAATAGTGATTGTTTAGATAAAATTTATTCAGGAAACATAAAAAGACAAAGGAAAGAATCATCAAGAAGAATGCCAATTTAAAAATTTGGTTCTGGTAAAGGTTAAGAGTGTATTCCGAAAGTGAAAACTATTAGGATCGGTTTTTTAATCAATAAGCTTATAAATTCAACATATTATTATTTATTACTATATAGAATTTACTAGTTTATAGTTGTAATTACAAATTATACTTGTTCATCTCTAAATTTTGTAAAACAGTGTCTAGCTGCAAGTCATTCACTGGTACAATTCAATCTCCGCAATAGCTGAGCACTGAATTCATATAACTCAATTCTTTATATAATTCTATTTTGTATTCTGCATTTGACGAAGTTGACACAAATTGTTACAAAATAAAAACAAATCAATAAGAATAGCAAATTTTTAGAAAATTCATTAGTAGAGTAATTTCATAACTTTAAATCAATGCTAGAATTACTAGTCTTTTTGATGCTGTTGACTGCTTTAATTTAAAACATGAAAATTACCAATATACAGCCTTGACATCTCCTACAATAGATCCCAAACACTAAATATTGTAAACATGTCTCTATTGCAGATGCTCAAATATCTTTATGTCTACTTTAAAGTGTTTAATAGCCTTCTATATGAGTTACGTTTGTCCTATAGCTATTTAATATATTAAATATATAAAGTTTCATCAAAAAATTTTAAATTTCAAATTTTTAATAGCGGTTACAAAAGGAATTATTATGTTACAATATAAAGCAAAATCATTACCTAATTTATTCATTAATAATAATGGATATAAAAGAATACCAAATTTAATTTGTTTAAATTCATCAAGTTTAAATTTTAATTCAAGTGATAATAATTCAGATAATTTAATCTTTTCAACTGATAGTTTAAAATATATTAAAGAAACAGAATCTTCAATTTCAAATGATGAAAACGAAAATGAAAATGGTTATAATAATGATTTATTTAGTTTTAATGGAGATTCATCATCAATTAAACAATTTAAAACTTCAAAAAGAGCAAATTTCAAAAGATTTTTAAATAATTTATTTGGTGTCAAGAATAAAGGGTTTATTTAAATGAAAGTGGTTTATAAGTAATGTTAATGTATGTTATTAGTTTATTTGTTATTCAATTCTATTCATTGTTTGGCTGCAAAATGTTTTTGATATTTTTACACGAATACAAGAAACTGTCTACTTAAAAAATGATTTATAAAGAGTACTTGTGTAGGAATTGGTTTGGAGTCATTTAGTTGACTATACCTGATGATTGATGAGGTAGATCAATTTTATCTGACTTCAATAGTCATTGGTGGAGTTGGCTTAAAACCAAGCAAAGGGTGATTGATTTTAGGCTGATAGTGGTGAGGAGTTGATACAAATTCTGCAATTGGGGACTTCAGTATAGAGGAATAGTGAAATTGAAAGAGATAATTTTTTCAATTAACTAAAATCAGTTGATTAATCGAGTTGTTCCTACAAAGTTTGTTAAAGTATTTTATGAAGTTTAACAATTCATTGTTCGAATTTAGAAGGGCGCATTTTTCATATTTGAATTGTTTTTATCAATAGTGATAGAAATAATCATTTAAGAAAAGTGATTGAATTTACCAAACCTAATTATGAGCTAGAGAAGGGGCTAGAGAAATCAACATCAGATGTAAATAAATCATTCTCTATCTTGTTATTTAGTATTATTTGAATTTACACGATGTATCAATCGATCTGTCGAATCTCAGTAACTTCTTTTCTCCTTTCGCTTACTTGTGATTTAATCAAGTGCAAATTTGCAGTTAGGTTACCATGTTTTCATTATATTTAATAGTGGTACTCAGATTTGACTTGTTTTTAATAACAATTTCCATCTGCAGTTATTAATTATCATCAAGACGTATGAGCTTGTAACTTGTAAAAGTCTTAATTACTAAGAATAAGATCTGGGCAGCCACTGTATGATTGAGTTGCTAAACCACATAGTCCAGATCTACCTGCTTTAAGACATTTTCACTAAAGAATGTGATATTTCCAAAATTGAATTTGAATCTCCATTGATATAAAATTTTAGTTTATTAATTGGCACGGTCATGATCGGGTTTTTTGATTCAATAGTGTCTGATAAAATTCAACTACGGATTGACGATTAAATTCGAAAATTTCATTTGAAAAGTGTATATTGACAAAGTCAATAACCACAATGTCTAAGGTTCACCGTCTATACTGAAAAATGATTCTACGAAATTATTTGTCTCGAATGATGCGTCATATATATATAACTGTATATAGTGTGTATAGCAGAGTAATAGCTTAGGCTATGGTCTTCTCAAGACTAAACAACATTAAGTTGAGAATATATTCAATTGTGAAACATTCGAAGTTCATTAATTAAGTGAATCTATCCAAAATATTTGTGTTTTTCAGTTCATTTTGTTGTCAGTTCAAACTTTGATCTGATAAATTGACTTGAAAATTCAAAGTTAGATTTTGTTTAGGTAGAGTAGATATAATACCATGAGTTGAGTAAATCTACAAAATTGAATTAAATGTCCATTATTCATTAATTATACTTCCATTCCATTTTTCACAATTCCTATTAAACTTGAACTTTGAATTTTATCATTACCACCTCTTGAGATATAATATTCCAAATCAGATAAATATTTATATAAATAAACGTTTTGTTCATTTTTTAATTGGTAATTTTTTAATTCTTGGATAATTTCAGAAACTATATCAATCAAAGACAATCCACAATTTTTTTGAACATCTCTTAGTCTTAAAAATGCAGTTGTAAAATCATCTTGTAAAATTGAATTTAAGACTTGTTTTATATCGTCAGGATGAGGAGCACCAATAACATTATAAATTAAATTTATATCAATTTTTGAATCTTTATTACCTTCACAAGCAGCAAAACAAGATTGTAAAACATTTAATGATTTTCTCATATCACCATGAGATAATTTAATTAATGATTCTAATGCATCAAAAGTAATATCTATTTTTTCTTTAATTATAACATTTGATATTCTTTCTTTTATTGCATCTTGTGAAATTGGATGAAATCTAAATCTTGTGCATCTTGATAATAATGCAGGATTTAATTTATGACTATAATTTGCCAATATACAAAATCTACAATTTTTAGTATATTTTTCAATAACTCTTCTTAATGAATTTTGAGCAACTGAAGTCATTGCATCTGCCTCATCTAATATAATCAATTTAAATTGTGAAGTTCCAAAAATTTGTCTTGTACTTGCAAAATTTTTAATTTGATTACGAACAACATCAATACCTCTATCATCTGATGCATTTAATTCTAAAACCATATTTTTATAATTTTTACCATATATTTCTTTTGCTAATGCTATAATTGTTGATGTTTTACCAGTACCTGGTGGACCATAAAATAATAAATGAGGTAATTTACCAGATTCAACAAATTTTCTAATTGTATCTACAATTTCTTGTTGTCCAAAAACTTCAGAAAGAGAATCTGGACGATATTTTTCAACCCTAAACTGTTAGTAAATACCAATAGTCAAATAGCTATAACATACCATGGTAAATTATTATTCATTACGCGTGTCTATATAAAATTTATTAAAAAAATAAAAATAAAAAAAAGCCAATTAATTATTAGTCGAACGCTACCACTTGTATTTAATATAGTTTTACCAACATAATTACAACTTGGCCATTGATTCGATGTATTTGTATCCCAATAATAACTTAACGATATGCTTTCATTTCTTGTAGGACACATAAAATTAAAATCTGCTGGACAATCTCTAACCATAACATGGCAAACATTAACACATGGTAAAATTTCATAATAATCTAATGGTGGTTTAATTGTATCTAATATAAAATCACTTCTTTGACTTGTATCATTTCTTAATTTATATCCTGTTTGATTTTTAGTTGTACATCTAGGTATAGTAACTGCACATAACCAATCTTTATAACTATTTGCACAATCTTGACATGTTTTTAAATTTGAATACATTGCTTCAGGAACAGTATCACAAGATATTTGTTGTAATGCTTTTGAAAAATTTACATATAAATTTCTTGTATGATTATCATATAAATCTTTTGTATCAAATTCTATACTTTTTGGTACTGAATAGGCCACTCGATTACAAAAATTTAAATCATAAATTAATTCACAAGCTGAATTTGACATTGTTTCAAATTCAAATGGATGATAAACAGCTCCACCAAAATCAGTACCTGAAAAATCAGCAACAACATAAGCAATATATTTAGTTGAAGAATTTAAACCTTGAATATAAAATTGTTGTTGAATACCACCATTTCTTGTAGTATATGAACTTTCAATTTCTCTTGGTGTTACTAATGCTGGACCATTTCTAACTGCACACCATGAATTATTCATTCCTTTAAAATAATCTTTAAAATCCATTGAATAGATATATACAAAATATCTTGAATTTGTAACATTTATTTGATCCCAATCTTCTTCATTTGATCTTGAAGTTAAATTACCAGTTACAATTAAAGCACTTTGGTCATCTGAATCAACTAAAGAACCCCAAGATCTATCATCCCATTGGAAAACTAAATCTGATTGACTTACACCAATTTGATAAGTCCATGAAGCAGTTACATTTAGGTTTTGAGGTGCTCTGACAGCAATATATAAAATTTTTTCACCATCATTCGGATTTATTGGTAAATCAGCTAATGCTTGAAAATAACCATTCGTAAATAATTCCATTTGACCAACTTCATTATCTTGAAACATTGTATAATTAAAAGAATAATATACTGCTAAACTAGTATCGTTAAAATCTAAATTATCTGGTTGATTACAAATATTACCTGATAAAAAGATTAATAATTCATAAAATTCACCAACACCTGAAGTTGTATTAACACTAAATGAATAATATTTTACCTCCGACTGTAGTATAGTATCTCTAATTGGTGTAAATTCTTGTAAACCTTCGGAATTTCTCTTAGAATTTAAGTGAATTATTTCATTTGAACTATTGAAATCATAAAAAGCCAAAACTGAAGTGATCAAGAGTAATAATATAAATCTCATTTAGTACATTATATAGAATTGTGTCTATTTAAAATAAACCAAAGAATTTTCTTTTTCTTTTTTTTTTCAGTTTGGTTCGATCGCTACCAGTTGAACTTGTTTGATTTGAATTTATAAAACCAGGATGTGAATTTCTTGGTTCTAATTTATTATCTAATGACAGTCTAGAACTATTTAAACCCAGTTTTCTATTATCACCATCATAACTTAAACATTTGGCTAATGCATGATCATTCAGTTTTGATTTTGATGTTGGTTTTTCAAGATTAACAAATTTTAATGATTGTTTTGGAGGTGGAGTATTTTCTTCTTGTTCTTTTTCTTCTGATTTGATTTTATTTAATTTCAATTGTTCTTGTACTTCTTTAAATGATAATTTATGTTCTTTTGGAGTTGGTTTCTTTTCTTGTGGTGCTAATAATGATTTTGTTTTATATGGCTGATGACCAAAATTATTTGATCCAGTAATCATTCTTGCTAATTTTGCACCAGATCCAGTAAATGTAGGTTGAACTTTTATAATATCTTCACATAAATTTAATGAAGTATCAGATATTAATTTTGCAAAATTTGTAAAATAATTTTCATTTAATGGCAATTCTTCCAATTGTTTTAGTTCTTTTGATAAATCTTTTTTAAAATCAATATATAGAGTTGCAATTTCATCATATGATTCATAAGATTCATTGGATACATCAGATACATCAGATGCAATTGATGAAACATCTGATTCTGAATCCAGATCTGATTCAATTTCATGTATTGTTGTTTTACCATTTAAATTTGATTCTAATTCATTTTCAAATTGACACATATTAACTGCAGGTACAACAATAACAGGTAATGGGAAATTTTTAACTAATCTGTCAGTTAATTTTGAAGATAACCATGATTTTAAAGGAGCTCCTGTTCTTGTATTTGGTTTTGTACCAGTACATACCAAATTTGGTTCATATAATCTATACATATCTTTGAGTACCTGTTTTGTTTCACCAGTTACTAATTCAACAGTTATTCTTGTTATTATATTTGGATTCATTACCGTCATACAATAATTCATTATATCTTTACAAATTGTTAAAATATTTTCTGGTTGATTTCTTTGTCTATACCTTTGAAAAGTATTTGTTGATTTCACAGGGATTGTATGTTTATGTTTTCTTTTAATTGGTTCTTCATCAATTGCAGCAACAATAATAATTTTATCACCATTTTCTATAAATTTATTTAGTATCCAATCTAAAGCAACCCAAGTATGAATTCTAGCAGATATATAAATTAAAATAGTTCTATGTGGTAAAACAGGTCTAATTGATAATTTATAATTATATAAACTTTCATATAATTTATGTCTCTTAGTAAATGAACAACCTCGTGACGTTGTAATTGGTTTAGTTGGATATTGAACCATATTTTTTTCTAAATGTTGTTCTAATTTTTTTAATTCATATGGTGTTAAACCACTTAATTCATCATATTTATTTGGTGAAGCAATTGGACTTATTCTACCACTACCAGGACAAGGACTTAAACTTCTACCTCTTGAATAACCAATCATTGGTTTATTTTGCAGTTTATATTTTTTCCAACCTAAATCATCATCATCATCAGGTATATCATCATCATCTTCTTTAATATTAATATTATCAAAAGAAACTTGTTTTGTAAAATGAGATTTTAATTGATTTATATTTTGTAAATTATCATTTGTTGGATTAAATTTAATTAATCGATAATTATCTGATTGTTTATTGGATAAATTATTTAACAATTTGTCTACTTCTGATTCTGAAGTAGTTGTAGTTGTAGTTGTTGAACCAGTTTGAACTTGATAAATTTTATTTGATTTTTTACCACCTATTAAATCTGAATCAGAATGAATATTTGGATTATTTGAATTATTTGAATTATTTAAATTGGTTGTATTTGCTCTATGTAATTGTGGTTGATCACCAATTTGTATAGATGGTATATTATTTGACATCAGTTATCAGTTATCAGTTATCAGTTATCAGTTATCAGTTATCAGTTATCAGTTATCAGTTATCAGTTATCAGTTATCAGTTATCAGTTAGCAGCTATCAGTTATCAGTTAGCAGTTAGCAGTTATCAGCTATTAGTTCTTAGTTATCAGTTATCAGTTATCACTTATCACTTATATCTAATGTCTTGTAAATATGTTTATTTTTATTGGCCGCGGTCAAAATCTTGGAATCTAATTAAAAAAAAAAAACTGAGATTATGGTTGATAAAATTTTATTCAAATCAAAGTTGTTGGTTGTAAAATCATTTGATTAAAAAAAATTATCATCAACAGAAAAATTGAACTTTTAGTTCTTTGATTAATTTCTTAGCGTTTAGTTATTTACTTACTATTTCTATTGAGTTGAGTTGAGTTGAGAGTTGAGAGTTGAGAGTTGAGAGTTGAGTTGAGAGTTGAGTTGAGAGTTGAGTTGATTTGATTTGATACTTGATTGGTGATTACTTAGATGTTGATGAAAACTAAGTAGCCTAACGGTTATGGGGTTAATTAGTAGTCTACAGCAATGCTTCTAATCTAATAATGGCTTAAAATTTCGAGATAAGTGGAGTTTAATTTTAATCAGTTGAATTTTGTGAATAACATATCAATCTATAAACCTTTTTTTAGTTTAACCTTGATCAGAGAAATTGATTTGCTAAAGAAAAAAACCTCGAGATTGATTCGAATATATCAATTTTTGAGGCTTTTATTTTATCAAGCAAGACTGCTTGCTACCCATAAAGTCGGTTATAAATTTGCAATCTGCAGCATGTTCAAATTAGGTTATTGACATACCCTGTCAAAATTAAAGTTAAGTTTGATGCAACATTAGTAGGTCAATATAATAAATATAATAAATATAATAAATATAATAAATATAATAAATATAATACATATAATACATATAATATACTTTGAACAGCTTAATGTATAAATAAATTCTCATCCATTCTCTCAATATATATATACTTTCTACTCATCTATCGAATCGGCTTATTATAAAGCCATTTCTTTATATCGCATAAAGGCGAATTCACAATTAATAGTCGTGCGCATGATTCTGGTATAAAAAATAATTTGCCGCATAGCCATAATACACTACCAATATTAAGCCATAATACACTACCAATATTAAGAAATGATGCCTACCTACGTGATTTTTTTTTTTGCAGCCAATACAGATTATTGAAAAACTCAGCTCATTATTCAACAAAAAACAACTTTGTATTTGTAATGCTACTACTACTACTACTACTACTACTACTACATTAAAACATTGTATGTTACTTATTTAGTCAACAATTTCGTTAAAAAATAGACTGGTAGACTGGTAGACTGGTCTGTTACTCAATTATTAACATTTTCCACATAATAGAATATTATTTTATTTTATTCTGTTAACAAAATTTTTTTATTTTAATTTTTAATTCAAATTGCATGAAGGTTTGAAATCATTAAAATATGATGAAATAATAACAGCAAAATTATCAAAAATTATCATTAAATTAATATTCAATTATGACGTCTTCAAATTCAATACGACAACAACAACAAATAAACTCAAATTTAATTACACCTCCAAATTCATCAAATACTTCACCAACAACATTATTAACTCATCGCATGGATAAAACAATTTTTGAAAATCAAATTTTAATTGGTTCCATACTTTCGAAAAGATCATCAACTACTAAATCTTGGAAAAAAAAATGGGTTGTCCTTCGTAAATGTCAGTTATCATATTATAAAGATTCAAGAGAACATCAGCCCTTAAAAGTATATAATAAGACCAATTTATTATCTTATTCAAAAATTGAAAATAAAAAATTTCATAATTATCATTTTGCAATATATACGCATAAAAAAACCTTACATTTCAAAACTAGTGATTTAAAAACTTACGAAAATTGGTTACAACAATTACGTGTATTTTTCAATAATGAAGAAAACCAGGGTCAAATTATTTCAGATGCGTCAAGTATATCTTCAACGGAACATTTACCAACGGAACATTTACCTATTCATTCTATAAATAATTCAAATTTAATGAAATTAGAGTCATGTACTTCAGATGACGATTTTAGCTCTGGAAATACGACTTTTCAAACTCCGACAAATGGTAATAAATTTGTGAAATTAGATATACCGAAAGAAATAGATGAGGAGAGATATTATGAAAATGGAGAAAATAATAGGGAATTCTTAATTGAAAAGGGGTATGTTGAAGTTAGCTCAAAAAAGTATAATCAAAATTGGAAAAGATTATATTTATTATTATCTAATTTAAATTTATATTTTTTTAAGTCAGAAAATTCAAATGAAGTTTATAAAATGTTTGATATTGATAATATTAATGATGTTATTGAAATTGATCAATTGAGTAAGAATAGACAATGGTGTTTATTAATTATAACATCTCAAAAAAGAATAAGATTAAGTTTAAAAGATGAAGAAGAGTTGACTAAATGGTTAAGTGGATTAAAAGTTGCAATTATGAATAACAGAAAAAGGAAATCAGTACAGTAAAGTTGTTCCAATCCAAGAGTGTGCTGGAAATCAGTACAGTAAAGTGTTCCAATCCAAGAGTGTGCTGGAAACCAGTACAGTAAAGTGTTCCAGTCCAAGAGTGTGCTGGAAATGATGTTATTTGAAACTAGTTAAAATTTAAATTTATTAATTAATTTATAACTCATATGATTACTCACAGCAAGTGTCAACTAGAGATCTAGTAATTACGAGTCAAGAGATTCTCTCTGACACATTATTTAAACTGACAACTTTTGATATTTGATATTTGATATTTGATATTTGATATTTGATATTTGATATCCAAAGGCATTTAATTTGGGAATTTGTTTTCAATATGGATCACTAATTTTAATTTAGTCCCTTCTCATTCTCAGGTATTGTCAGCATACATAGATACTACAAAAACATTACAACGAGCTTGCCTGTCATCGGTGGAATTGCTGTCATTAATTAACTACAATTCAATCATAAGGGTGTCAAAATATTCAATTTTTCACTCGATTTTTCACGGAAAAAGCCCTTAAACTTGATTCAATATGAAACTTGTATTATAGAAATCAATACGTACTAATTTCTAACTTTATACTATGTAATATATGTACTAATAATCCACTTCTCCATGAATCAATAAGTAGTCCATATACTAAAAAGTATTAGTCGCATTACAGTAATCAAATCTAAATTTAGAATTTAGGTTTTCAATAAATCAATCAAATTAAACCAGCCAATATTAACAGTATAACATTAGAATGTCTACCAGTAATGCTACAGATTCAACAAAATTATCACATTCGAAATTAAAACCACCAATTCATAATCCACAATATAAATTTTTAAAATATGGTACAATATCAGATTTAAAAACTTTAAGAAAAGCAAATCCTTATTATTATAAGAAATATTATTATTTACGTGATTGTAATAACATAGGTACAATAATATTAAAAAATGGTATTAAAATTGGAAATAGAGAATTATATTTACATTTAAAATATACATTAATGGAATTAGATTATAATAGTTTATTAAAAAAAGGTATACCTTATGATTCAATTATTTTCTATCTATGTGGGATATTAAAATTACCAATGAGTACTATTTCATTATCATTAAGTACTACAAGCCCAATTGAACTTGTTGAAAATTCAATAAAAGAGACTAAAATACCTGAAAAGGGAAATGTTAGCGCACGGTATAATTCATTTTTAAAATTTATTAGAATTGATTTACTACGAAAAATCGTAACTAGAGTGAAAGATGAAGGGTTGATTTTGTTAACTTGTTGTTTATTAAGTAAAGAATTGTACCAGTTGATTATTGAAAGTCATGTAAAAGAAGTTAAAATCACAAGTTGTCAAAAAGAGAAAGAAGTGAAGAAGAAAGAAGTGAAAAAACCGAAGAAGGAGATCACCACCAAAACACAGAGTAAGGATCCAGTCTCTGATAATATTATGGCTAATCTAAAGAAAGATGTAAAGAAATTACATGATATGGAATTAATTAAAGGTGATGATACTGAAGTTGAATCATTAGAAAGAGAACCAGAAGAAAGTGAAGAAGAAAGTGAAGAATCAGAAGTTGAAGAAGAAGTGGAAGAATTAGACCAGGAACAATATCAAGTTACGTTTCCATTATTTAAACCAGTTGAATTGTCAAAAGATGATTTAGATAGTTTAGATATACCATTATCAGAATCAGAATCAGAAATTGAACCAGAACATGGTTGTAATTCAAATGAAGAAGAACAACCTATATTAAGACCAACTGTTTTTCAACCATCAAGTGCAAATAATGTACAATTCCCAATTTCATCATCAAATAGTAATTTAGAAGATACTTATTCAACTTGTTCACCTCCAACTTCAATTGAACCCGAAGATAATAATGAAAATTCACAAGCTTATAATTTAAATGAAGAAGATTATCAAGAATATATGTTTGATTCTCAAGATTTAGATTCAAATTTTATTTATATAATTGAAACCTTAACTGATTTGTTTCCAAGGATTAAAAAAACAGAAATCAAAATTAGACTTAAAATTGCAAATTCATTAGATGAATTAATTGAAGAATTATGGGTTGAAACAGAATCATTAGAATTAATAGAACAAGAAAAAGAAAAAGAAAGAGAAAATCAAATAGCACCAGTTTATGATATTAAAGTTTATCAATTATTTGAAATTTTCCCAAATTTGGAACTTGAGTATATTAATGAAGTTTTAATTTCTAAAAATAATAATATTGAAGAAACAACAATGACATTATTAAGTAATCCTACAGAATCATTTAACCCTACATCTTCACAAGGTTCATCATCAACAACTTCAAAAACATTTATTAATGAATGGGTTCAATCGAGTCAATTAATAAATAAAATAAATTCTTTTTTTAATAAATTATTAGATTCAAATATGTTAATTAATGATGAAGATGTTGCATTTTGGCTTAGGAAATGTAATTATTCAATAAATGATACAATAATAGCAATAGTAATGAATGTAAGACCACAAATAAAGACAAAAGTAACCAAACGTGGATCTAAAGTTCAAAGAGGAAATACATCAAAAAAATCAAACCCAACTACAGAATTTAAATACATCAAGTCTTCTTATAAATATAATCCAAAACTGGTTGACTCTGTTGAATTATGGGATATATGTGAAACAAATGCAATTTTAAAAAAATTCAATTCCGAATTCGTCAAAAATTCATTAGAATTTTTTCAAGGAAATGTCTACAAAGCTATTGAATTCATTTCGGAATTATCCAACATTCCCGAATTTCAAAATAACACCAAACAAACTCCAATTTTCAAATTCGCACCTACGATCGAAAATGATCCATTTATAAACTTAAGTAAAAAATTTAATCATTTTTATTCAAAACCTACAAGTTTAAATCATTCAAAAATTGATGAAAATCAAAGATTTCAAAATTATATAAGAAAAGGAGAAGTTGATCTACATCGACTAAAAGTACCTGAAGCTTTAAGATTAACTAAAATTGTATTGGAACATTGGTGGGACGAAGAAATTAAAAATAGAGAATTAATCGGTAAAATGAATAAATTTGGTCATTTGGCAAGTTTGGGTCCAATTAGTATTATTACTGGTAGAGGAATTCATTCATCAAATGGAGTTTCAATAATTAAAAAAATTGTTAAAGATTATTTGACTAAGAATAAATATATATTTGACGAAGAAGTTGGGGGATTTGATGTAAAGGGGAAGAAATCAAAAGTAGTAAGGATGCAAAAACTAAGGTAAGCATGCAAGAATTATTGCTTTGGAATTCAATGCTGATGTAATCATCCTAATAATTATCAAGTTTATTTTATTTATATAAATTAAATAATAGTCTATTTTATTCTTCACTTTCAAGGTTACATTTCCTAGAGACTAAACGTAGAGAATTTATTTTATCCATATTTAGTAGGTTTAATTGGCTAAATATATTAATGGCTTAATATCTCCGAGTGCACATTGAGCACCATTTCAGGCACCCATAATTGAACGCAATTTCGTTTTGATATACCCATTGCAGGATAAAATATCTGAAGGGTATATTAACACGAGATGGCGGTTAATAATTGACTTCACTCGAGATAAATTTGCATCGAAACAAGGACTACTCAAATAGAGACAAAATTGGATAATAATGATAAAACCTCTAAGTAGGAGATTTAATATTTAATATTGATCAATAGATTAAGGGTAAAGCCATACACTGTTAATGCATTTATCCTAGTTCGAGTCTAGGTTGATGTGCTTTACACAATTTACATTAAGTAAAATTATCACAAACTCGATAAAGTCACTAATAGAGACACATTCAAGTTTAATAGGCATAATTAAATCTATAATTACTATAGATATTATGGTATATGAATATATAAGAGTTTTTTGAGATCTGGCATATCTATTCAATCTCTCGTATATTTTTTTGATTTTTTGCTGCACAAATAGTTAAACACAATTAGTGTCATTATGGAGTTTCATATTTTTGATTCTTTACTCCCACTATCATTCAATTATGATTATTCAATGCAAATGATAATTCAAAAGAAACAAATTATATTAGTTTCTGATTTTTTTAAAAATAAACATGATTGTGATCTAATTGAAGTTAAAATTATGAAAACTAAAATTAAAGAGCGAAAAAATAATTTGGAAATCAAATCTCATTGTTCATTTAAAAAAATGAAAGTTGTTAAAATACTTGAATTGATTTTGAATAGTGATGGTAGGAGTAGGGTTGTTACGGTTTATATTAAAGAAGATCATGAATCTGGGGTGACAAGATATGGTGTTTATAATTTGAGGGATTTTGATATTCCTTTTTGATTGTTTTCTAGTTTGTTTATATACGTCTTTTCTATACTTGAATAGTGTTTCTCTGAAACCTCTAATCTTCTTCATGTTATTCTAAGAATATGCTTGATCAACAATCTACAATATGGAATCTAAATGACAAGAGCTTCACAATTCGAAAAATGTTGCCAAATACCAAGGGGTAGCTTTTTAAGTACACTAATATTAGGCGTAGAGGATGAAATCTTTTACAGCTGGCATGCAATATATTCTTTTTCAATAAATTTGGGTTCTTAGCCCATTAATCTTATAATTTCAAGTCAAAAATCGGTTTATTTCAAGAAGTAAAAAGTCAAATAGATGCAAGATAAGCATTTTGCAAATTTCTACATTATAAGATAAAGAAACACGCGTTAATCAAATATATCCGTGCATTAATTGATTACTTGAATCGCCATTATTTAATTTTATCGTGTAAATATAAATAACCCCCTAAATTGCGTCAAAAAAATAGACATGAAAATTTATCAAATCAATTAACACATTATTGTAATTAACAAGATCTATTTTAATCATGTTGAAAGTTGGTCAATTGTTCTCTGATGGTCAAAATGTTATTTATAAACCTAATAATATTAATTTATTATTTATTTTTGGATTAGATTCGGAAAATGAAGAGGAACAACAAACTCAACCTGAATCCAAAAAGAAGAAGAAAAAGAAAAAAAAGAAGAAGAAAAAAACGGTTAAGAAGATTGAGCTTATTGAGGAAGTGTTGAATAGTTCTGAAAGTTCTGAAAGTTCTAAAATTGCAAATTCTAATTTTGTTAAAGAAGTTGATGAAATTCATAAAAATGCTGATTCTGCCTCTGGTTTAAATGGTTCAAAATAAGGTCTGTGTAATATGTATTATTGTTAATATATTGTAATTATTGCTAAATTGACTGTTTACTCTCTATTTGTTGCACAATTATTTGATTCACAGACGATTCATAGACGTGTCTCATCGTGTGCGTATTTTAATTTAGTCCCATATAAATTAAAATTAATGGCGATAAAATATATTTTTTTCTTTTATACAGCCATGTCTAATTTTCAAGTTGAATTAGGTATTGAGACTGGTTCATTAACCACAAAAGTTGAATCAATTGGTATTGGAGCTTTATCAAGAGAAACAACCTATATTGGTTCATTAATCATGAAAGTTAAATCTATTGGTGTTGGTGCTGAATCAAGAGAAATTATTTATGCTGCATTAGATCCTCAAAGTGTTTTAATTTTAGATAATGGTGATAAAATGATTTATACCGATATTGAATATGCGCAAGTTTTTAAAGATGGTAATTATGTTGATTATGACTATTTTTTAACTGCTGATTTTTTACTTGATGCAAATAATAATATTAAAGCTGTTTATTTAGATGGTAGAAAAGTTTGGGTTATTGAAAATGGTCAAATTAAAAAATTATCTAAATTATAAATTGTATAATCTTTCTGATATAACGAATAAAAATTAAATAACTTAGAAAATCGACTCAGGTTTCATTGTTTATATTTAAGCCTTGTTTGTTTTGAGCTAAAAATTGAAAGTGTAGAATTTCCAATTTCAATATATCATTTTTCTTTCAACATGAGTTCAGTCAAATTACATCAACCAATAGTAACAAAACTGATACTGCTAGCTCATTATCCTCATCTAAAGTTGGTTTAAATAACGTCGCTTCTTCATATAATAACTCACAGGCTCAAGAAACTGAAAATGAAAGTTTCAATTCAAAATCACATCATTCTTCTACACCACCATCATCACTACAACAAATGGATCAGTTGCATGATAACAATCAATAAGAGCTTAGACAACAAGTTGATGAAATTCTTGGAATGCTCGATCAACTTTTAAAGGATGCAAATCAAAGGCGCTAAAGTAGATTACTTAAACTACGATGGCTACATAAATTAGTATCTATTTTGATAATTAACGGTCGACTTTATAGCTATTACTGGTCTATATAGTTAGTTATACTGTTGAGTTGAATGTATGGTATATAACTTTAAAAATTACACAAAATCTGAGCTCAGCCGCACCTGATCTGAGCCGGCGCGGCCATAGATCTCATTTATAAATCTGGAATTTTTTACTTTCATAATTTACGATAACAACAATTCCAAATTTAGGTAAACTTTGTTATAGATTAATTGCAAGCAAACAGTTTTATACGATTGGTAGCTCTGATTTTCGCAGCTGTAAATTTCTTGGAACCAAAATCTTTCCGTCTAATACCCCTTAAGATCTAATAATTAGAAAGTAATGAGATAAACATCTGGAGCCACGTTGTTTACAAAATCAGTTATAAGTACAATGCTTTGGATTCTTATTTAACACACTTTACATAAAACGAAGGATTGTTTGTGATGCTCAATCACAGTTTGAAGTCCGACCAATCGTTGAGTTTCGTGCACTCTTTTACAATATTAACAAGTTTTCGTCTAATACCCCCCAAAAGTTTAAAACTATAAATTGTTGACTAACCCCAGATTTTTTTTTCTCCATTATTCAATTATGTCAGATTTGGCTGCTTTAATTTCAAATCCAGTTTATATTAAAAACATCAAAGGTTCATTTTCCATTTATCAAAAATCTGAAACAACTTCTGCTGTTGATGGTTCTGCTTCAGTTAGTGGTGAATTAGTTATTGAAAAATTAAAGAAATTAGATAATGGAGATATTTTAATGGTTACAAAAGTTGACAGTGTTAATGTTGAAGACTTTAATGAATTTAAATATGTTGAATTTTTAATTGATTTGAAGACGGGAATTAAATCAGTTTATGTTGATGATAGAAAATGTAAAAATGGAAAAGAAGTTGAAGGAATTGAAGCTATTGCTAAATTATAATATATATTGCAATATATAAATCATGATTAATATGAATTCATTTCTGTTGATTTATGTTTACGATTTTCTAATTGTCCTTTAATTAATTTAAGAAATTGGTCGTTTTTTTGATACCGTATAAATTAAATTTGGTTGCCTCCATTTTTTTTTGGTTTTCTTTTTTACAACAATTTATCAATATGAATCCATCAAAAGTTATTAGAAAGTATTCTGTTGAGTTTGAAACTACTTTAAGCTCAGAAGATCCAGACATTGATTTAAACAAAGTTAAAATTACTACCAAGGTTTTAAATGTTTCTGCATTTGAAAAAGTTGAAGATATAGAAGATAAATCAGATTTTGATCGTGATATGGCCAAGGACCTTATCAAAAAGTTGGTTTATCCCGATGAATTTAATAAATTTATTGAATTGTTACATAAACAATCTGCCCGTAATACAGTTGATCAAAGTAAAACGAATAGATTTATTGAAAGGTCGCGTAGAGAAGTAGCCATGAAATCAACTGAATTAGAAACCAAATGGGAAAATATTGATAAGGAAATGGATTCGGATTCATCACCATCACCTCCACCTCCTCAAACTCCAATTCGAGAATCAAAAAAGTTTGAAGTTAAATCAGATTCATCAGATCAGAGAAAAATATTAAAAGCATTATATCATGGTAAGATCAAAAAACCAAAAAAGAAAGTCAAAGGTTCTATTTCTGATATTAAGACAGTCAAACTAAAGAAATCCAAAGGTTCTTCATCAAGCAACTCTGATTTTACTAGTTTATAATTGAGTGGTTGTTATCATGCTTATATCATTGCTATTATTGCTAATTGAATTTGAATAGATAAGTTTATATAGAGTTTATTACTGTATTTCTTATTTTCTATTTTAAGCATTTTCCCAATTCGTTATGCATTATTTCATGCATTAAATTCTAATCTGAAACAAGTCGTGCAAAATATTCAAATCTTAATTCGCGTCTAAAATTTATAACATTAATAATACACGATCTCTTAAATTTCAATTTTCAATTATCACCATTATTTTCCATTATAATGAGTAGAAATTCAACTTAACCATTATTGATCTAGAGTTATGTCCACAAGAATTAAGTGTTCATACTCAGGAAGATTTATTAAGAAAAAAAAAATCAGAATATTAAGTTATGGAACCAATTGATCCATCACCATTATGGAAATTACCAGAAGGTACATTAGTTAAACAATTGAAAGTCTTGATACAGATGATGGTATATTTGGTTATAAATATGAATTGGTTAAACTTATTGGTCACGCTGTTATGTAAAGTGGAATCCATTTAAATGGACTACGTATTAATTGTAAATGAAGTCGACTGAAAAAAAGTTGATTTAATATCACAGGGCTGGTTAATGATCGTAATAAATGACTGGTTATACTTGTTAATAGTACTGATAAATATACATAATAAGTCATTCTATAAATCTTGATCAGTGAGAAAGTTTCCAATGTTATTAATCACATATCTTCGAATTTCAGTTTAGATCGAATCGAATGAATGGGTTGATCAAGCATGATGACTAATGTCATGTAAAAAAACTACTCATTTTTGATATTTAATAGTCTAACTGGTCGATATAACTAGTATCAAAACACTCTTAAATACTATTGGTTTATAGATCTACTAAAATTTTTTTAAATCTAGTTCTCAGATTTGTACCTGCACATAATTTTTTTTCTTAGCATTCAATTCTGAAACACCAAATTCCATTTTAGGTAATTTCGCACAAAATTTATTATTAGAAGTCGTCGTCTAACATTCCCAAACTTTAAATTATATAAATACGCACAAAATTATCTGTATCTTTCAAAACTAATATATTTTACTCAATGAAGAATGAGAAATCAAATAATGAATCAAATAACGAGGGAGATTTATATTATGATGATATAGATTCACTTGCTCGTTTGAATAAAGCAACACTCATAGATCAAAAATTATCACCAATTGAATTAACTATAAAATATACAGTTCATGATTTTACTTCATATATGCAAAAACAAGAAGAATATTCAAAATTATCACCAGATGAACGTCCACCATTGTTTTTATTACCTGAAGGAAGACTATTATATAAAGTAATTAAATTTGAACATGATTTTGCACCTGGTTGCTTTGGATATACTTTTGAATTAGTACCTAACTCTTGTAAAGATGTAGATTAGTGATTATGAGAAAATTATGAACGATAGAATTAGAAAAGAGAAGGAGCAACAAATTGCAAGATTTGAAACTAACGATGGTAATGATAAGGACATCGATTATATAGAATTAGATTAGTTTTGTTTTTGTACTCTGAATAAAAATTTTTCAAACGTTTTGACTTTGCAACCTTCTTATCTATTGACTATATATATGCATAATTTTCGCTCTTTTAAAATTTTTCAGATTTTTCACTTTTGGATATATCATGGAACACCAAGCTCAAATAACAACTACTAAAAATTCAGCAATAGCTAATTTAAAATTCATATCATTGTCATTGAAATTGGTGATAAAGCATATAATTGTACAAATTATTGTTGAAATAACAGGTATCATATTAATTTTCATATTTGTAGAGTAGGTAGGGTTGTAATTGTTAGATTACATCACTTCATTTACGATTAGATTCATTTACAATTAGACTCATTTACAATTAGATAAACAGGTCATAGTTAAGAAGTAATTGTAATAGTAGATGGTGATATAGTTTTTAACAGATGCAGTTATATAAATTTTTGATATTTATAAGTCATGAATCTCCAATTAACAGAGAAGAAATAATAGTGAATGTTCAGTTTCACATGGTTCTGGTTAAAAAAAAAATCAAGTACAATAGAGGCTGATGTTGATACTGGTTGTTATTTATTTATTTTTATTTATTTAATACACATTAATCATCATTTGAGTATCGATTTCTTGCAATCTTGTAGAATAAGGTTGACAAAGTTGTTATTCCAACTAAAATAGTTCAAAGCAAAATCATGAGGTTGCGAATAAACTGCTTGATTGGCATTACTTCGTGTTTTCTCACTGGATCTAGTAATTATACAAATACGCGTAAAACCCCATATTTTTCCCCATATTTTTTTTTTTTTTTTAATTAATCACTTTCAACCATGAATAACAGTTCCACCAATATTGATAATATTTCATTAATTGAACATTTGAAGTATACTTTGTCAAAAGAATTAGAGAAAATATGTAAAGAATCTGCTCATGATGTTACATATAAATCAATTACAATTTCAATAACAATGTTTAGAGATGAAGAAACTAATAAATTTGAATCAGATATTAAAATTGACAAACAAAAAACAAGGACCAAAAGAAAAACAAAGTCAGATTCTGTTGTAGTTACAAAAGAACAACCAATGGCTTTACCTTCAATCTTAAATCATTATAGAGATTTACTTGAGACTTATTCACCAAATCAACACCAAGATCAATATCAAGTTGCAGATTATTCACAAGGTCAAAATCAACATCAGGTAACTAACTATGTACCATATTACAACCATTATCAATATCATCCTATTCCTGTAAATCATGTTACAAATCAATATTCATACTCAGCTGGAAATAATCAACCTACTAATTTAGCTTCAAGTCCATTTCCAGATACAAATTTACCAGCAACATCACCAGCAGCATTACCTATCTCAATTCAACAGTTGCAAGAAATTAATTCATCATCTAATGAAGATTCTACTACTTTTCAAAATAATTCTCAACCACTTACAGCTTTAACTAATGAATATTCTACTGTACTGGTCAATACAGAACCAACTGTTTTACCATTATATGATTCATACAGTACTATTGAACCACCAAAATTGAGTATATCACCATTAAATGAAGTTTGGAATTCTAGTCAAGAATTACGACCAACTAGTCTACCACCATTTGAAGCTTTAGATACATTTGAACTACCAGAACCAATCATTTCACCATTAGCTAAATCGTTCAGGATTACCCATGAAGGATTAACTTCTAATTGTACTGCTGAAGAAAAGAATGAACCAAAAGATGATTCAGAACCAAAATCGAGACGAAGAGGTAGACCACCGAAAGTTGTTAAACCAAGTAAAAAAACAGTTAAAAAACAAGTTGTCAAACAAGTTAGTGTAGAAGATTAGTTAGTTTAATTATATATTTATTTAATATTAATTGTACCTTACCACCACATTGCTTGGCTTTAATTTGGGCGAAAAATGATAACTATTCTCGCCAGCATCAAAAGATATTTCGCGCATTCATTCGCTTTACTAATTTTTGTCTGATGATGTTACAATTATAAAATTATGGCGCGACAGGCCAAACTCTCGCTTTAAATTCAAGACGACTCGTACCAAATATATTGGCTTATAAGTCATGAACAAAATAATCTTTCGAGATAAATACCATTTAAAGGGAATAAAAAACCTTACATAATGTACTATACCTAATTAAATTGTTACATTTAAAACTTTTTTTTTTTCAAGTTGGATTTTTGGCCCTTTTTATACTTCAAAATTTTTTCAGAAAATGATTTCTCAACATATGTTCAATTTACGGCCATAACTTTCAATTAAAAAATGGATTATACAAATTATACTTCCTCTTAAGGTCCTGGATATCATTTAGTTAATAAAAACTTAAGTTAAAAACTTTCAAAAAATTATCTAATCTATGGGGAAAATGGAATAAATTGATTTTACAAAAATTTCAAAGTCACAATGAAATTTGTAATCAATGTATAATCAAATTATTAGTATTTGTAGCTCCCCATGTTAATGAACCTTATATATTTTTGTGTTGAGGCGTTCAAAATTGAAATATTAATTTTTTAGGTCTGTTTTGAAATCTTTGCAAAATTTTTCAATCGATTTTGGTGATGCAAAAACATGAGAAGTAGTGTACTTGGAGTTGAATAAACCTAATCAGCTAGTCTAGAAGCAGCTACATAACGTCTAAGTGCTGTTTGTCTTCGAATTTAGCGCTTTTTGGCATGTTTTCAATGTGCAATAAAAGGCTCAAAATTAATTTTCTTTCAAGTAACAAAACATTAGAGTATTTTGTAACTATCTAATTTTGTAATGAGATTAGTTTGACAATATTAACTTGAATATTGAGAGAGTTATGTCCATTAATTTCTGAGATCAACTATTTTAAGACTGCATATAATCCAATTTGTTCAGAATTATTTTTTTGTACGTATTTTTCAACGCAATTATCTTGGTGCGACAAAATAATTCTTCGCCCTAAGTTTAAAACGATTAGTACAATTTCTTTTGGTTTATGTGTCGTGACAGAATCTTTAACTATCAACTACTTCGAGAGATCTCTTTGATAACAAGTCAAGAGCGTCCAAACAATTTGTTTGAGGTGCAGATAATACACAAGCATATTTTGAAAGCCATTGTTTACTTTTTGTATATTGAAATACTAAAACAATTTCACTATTATTTGAATTTTCGTCTAGTTTTCCTGTATATCAACACGATTAAAATTCACTTTAATTTTTTTACATTTATTTGCAACAGTTTTTAATTTATCATGAATCAACAACAACAGAATCAAAAAGACAGATTAGAAGATTTAAGAAATCATTTATTACAATCATTATCAACATCTGAACAATTACTTAAAGATTTTAGGTTAAATACACCTGAATATTCTTCAATTACCGTTGCAGTTGTTCTTGAATTAATACTTGATGTTAATTTAAAACAATCACTCACTTTAATTGAATTGCTCAGTTCTAAAGAAAAAGTTCCAATTGTTATCCCGGAGTTAGAAGATTTAGATACCATAGAAATATTAAATAGAGAAGCTCCTTCTATTGTTGAAATGATTACAGCAGTTAATACTATGAGATATATTATGGAAAATCCTGATTCTATTAGTTCTGACGATTCTTCCGAATCAGATACAGAAATTGGTGAAGATGATGAAGATAGCGAAGATAAAGAAGTTAATGATCGTGAATCAGAAACTGAACCAAAGATAAAAACTGCTAATATGAGTAATGAATAAAGATTGAAGGTATTATTAGATTCAAATTCGATACCGTTTTTTATTATTTGAATATATGGTGATTTATTTAATACTACTTATACGCATGTGGTTCAGGCATTTTTTATTTTTTTATTTTTGTTATCAGTTTTCATTATGAATAACAACAATCCATTATTCAGGAAAACTTGAAAGATATTTTAGCAAATGAATTGGAAAAGTTACAATAAAATGTAATGTATGATAGTATTTGCATCCTCTACATCTTCTAAATTTACGAAAACCAAATCATTAGAGTTTCAAAAGCCAGATGCTATGCATCTCATGAGAGACGATAGAGATTCAAATACTGATAAACAGCTGGATGATTTAAATTTAGCACTTGGTAGCAAAAGCACTCACCAACCAGCCCAAACTTGTTTGAGTTTGTCGCCATAATGGTAGCGTTCATAAGTTCAACTACCGCGAAAACTGGTTGAAGTCATGGCGCTATTGTAAACTCCATTATACAGATCAGTTTTGACTCTTACAAATCAAGAGCTAATTATGGACTATAGTATGCTGCTATTTTATGTATCTGAGCTAATTGAAATAGGACTAGTCTTACAATGATTGTCTTAATTTTTTTTACAATTTGCAACACTTTTTATTAATATTGGATTCGCAAGATCAAATTCCTAAAGATAAAATTGAACAAACCAGAGATGTTCTTTTAAGATCATTATTTGAATCATCAGAATCAATGGAAAATGCTAAATTAACAACAGAAGATGAATCTTTTTCTCCTTCAATTATTTTTGAAATATTTTGTTCAAACTGATTTATTACAATTACTTGATTTTATGAAAAATGTTGGTTTTAGAGGTGGTATTTTGGAGTTGGTTTTTCTGATTTAGAATCACTTAAATTATATGTTGATGAAGAAAGAAATCGTTTAGAATTTTATCAAGGTCTTAAAATTGGCGAAATTGTCAATAGAGATTTGATTAAATTTGATGCGTTGAAAACCGCTTTGAAAATCAAATCAGAATCTGATACTGGTGTTATTGATGCTAATGAAGCTGATACCAAAGCTGTTAAATCAAATGAAGTTGTTGAATCATTTTAATGATTTCAAACTATACTTCTGATTTATAATGGTTCATTGAGGTGCTATATATAGATACTAACCACCTCCTAACTATTTTTATTTTTTCTCAATTTCTTTACCACTCTTTTTTTGCAACAAATTTTAATCCTGGATCAACAAAAACAAATTGATGAAGAAAAAATATAAAGAATTTACAAAAGATCGTGTAAAATCTTTATCCGAATCAAAGAAAAGCGTTAATAGGAGAAGCTAGAGATGAATCTTCAGATTTACTTTCACTTCCTTACGATGCGTATCATCAAATTGTTTATGAACGCCAAACTAATACAGCTAAAGAATGTAGTGCTCTTCATGGTATTCCAAACAATATCCCTGATCCAATAGAAATGGAAAACATTATTGCTGATGACAAGAAGTAATCCTTCAAAATCTGAAATGTTTAGAAAATTTGGTTGTATCGATTCTGCTGACATTGATGAAATACTTGAAAAAAAAGATGTTTCATTAAAAAGAGTTACTAAGAAGCAAAGTGTTAATGACGATAAATAAGGTGATGCTGGAGTTGATGAAGCATTTGATTCTATAAAATTTGATCTTAAATTAAATTAGATCGATAATTGTTTAATGTCTGAAGCTAATTGTATTGCTAAATAACTTATAACTTATAGCTATTACATATATATTAATTTATTACACTTCTACTCTCTCATATAAATTATACTTTGAATCTGTAATTATATTTTTCGTTATATATTAAATTATATAAATGCGTACCAGCCCCCTAAAGTTTTTTTTCAAATTTCTATCACTATTTCTTTTCAACAACATTATTTCAATAATGAATCCAGATATACACAGCATTACAGAAAGGATGATTGATAGTAGAAACATTCTTTTATATAGTCTATTAGGTTCATTAAAAGATTTAAAAGAAATTAGTTCAACCGCAACAAATGAATATTCAATTTTACCTTCAGTTACATTTGAATTAATTATGCAATCTCGTTTTTTAGGTAATCTTGATAGTCTTAGACGAATGAGTATTAAAGCTAGAATTCCAGTTGTTTTTCCCAATTTAAAATCAATTAGATTAACTTTTAATGAAATAAGGAATTCTACACTTCATGAAATGGTTAAATCTGTCATAACTAAATTAGAAACAAACATTGCTAAATTAAATATTGATATTAATGCTGGTATTGGTAATAGTGGTAAAAAAGATGATGCAGAAGTTAAATTTACAAGTATCCTACTTAAATTATAGATATGGTTTATTGAAACTATTTATGTTGCTAAATAATCCACAGTTAAAATAAATATACTAATTTTCTTCGTTATTATTGTGGTCAGAATTGTAGATTTTGGTTTGAGATCTGACATTGTATTTTTCAGATCTAGATCTCAAATTTAAGCCGGGTGAAAAAAGTATATAAATATCTAATTTCTCGCGAAATTATAATTAATTAATCATTATTCGTTTGTACTTCGGGATTCACTTATCATCATTAACTATGGATATTCAAAGTGAAAGAGAATTTGAAGAATTACATAGTAAATTGTAAACTCCTTTTCTCGCTTTCAATCATTCGGCATCAAATTATACTCATATTAAAGTATAACAAATTAAGTTATATAAAAATGTGCCCAATATTTTTCAGCCATATGTGTGTAAAACTAAGATCTATGTTTCAGACTATAACTGCTATCGAATTTTTAATTGAAAATTTCATAAATTTATAATAAAAATATGCAACACCATCATAATTTTTTTTTTCAAAGTTACATATAACTTTTCTTTTCAATTAAACTTTCCAGCGGTTGATATTCAAGAAGAATGGGGTTATAATTTATATCGTTTTAGGATTTTACTTTTGCAAATTTATGAAATTAAAACTAAAATTCTTTCAATTGTTCAAGATTGATTATTTATTGCATTATGTTCAAGAGCAGAAGTTTTTACTCCTCTACCTATTCATTTTGTAATTCCGGCTCCAGTTCAACATATAAATCCAAATATAATTCAAATTCTAAATCAAGGTGTAAATGAAAACTGGAATATGCATATAAACCGAATTATAAATCCGCCAACCAATCCAATTATGATTCTAAGACGTAATCCAGCTGTGGTTTCAAGACCTAATCCAAATTTGCCTCATGTTCCTGTTTTAGGTAGGTAAAATGCTCAATTACGTGCAGCAAGGGCAGCTGCTGCACCAACACCTGCTGCTACAATTCCAAATGAAAATGCTACAAGATCACTGGCAGTACTTAGATATAAAAGACTTGCTAAGAGAAGAATCACAAGTTCAAGGTTATCAGCTAGAAATGAACCAAAAGTTGAACCAAAGGCTGCATCTACACCTGCTGCTACAGTTTCAAATAAAAGAATCACAAGATCAATGAAAGCTGCTGAAAATGATTGAGTTGCTGAGCCGACAGCTGAATCAAAAGCTGAATCAAGTATAGTTACTAAATCCATACCAAAACCAGCTAAAAAACAAGTCAAGAGGAAGAATTAGTGTGTATATAGTTGTTTGTATTGCTAATTAATAAATGCTAGTTATATAAATACGCGTAAACTCTCGTAATTTTTTTTTTTCAATTATATATCACTTTTACTTCAATTAATCATGGCTCAACAACAAATTCAACATCAAATAGAATTACTTGAAAGGTTTAAATCTCATATTTTACAATCATCATCAAAATCAAAACAAATTCTAAATGAATTTAAATCTATAACTACTAATGATTCATCAGTTACTGCATTAATTGTATTTGAATTATTGAATGAAGCTAATTTAAAACAATCACTTACTATGATTGAGATGCTTGGAGCTAAAGAAGGTATTGTAATTAATAATCCTTTGGTAGATGATGTTATGGAGGTATTAGAAATGGAAATTCCTTCAATTATGGAACTGATGGCAACTGTTGGAATTATGAGACAAATTGTGGAACGTTCAGGAGGTAGTATTACTGAAGATACATCTATATCAATTAATGCAGTTAGAGAAGTTGATGGTAATGATGAAAATGTTAATGAAGAGAAATCAGAATCTAAACCAAAGGAATCAAAAATAAAATCAAATCGAGTTACTAAACAAGATAAAAAAAATGCTAAGAGACATCTTAAGAAAGAAGATTAATGATTATTCTTAGTTTATTAAATAGGGTTATAATATATAGTGATTATTAATGCGTAATTCTGTTGCACTATTTTGATTGAACTATGAATATACGTGAACTTCTTTCAAAAAATTATCAACTAATTATCACTTTTTTTTTCAACTATGGATGCTCAAAATCAAATCAAAAAAAAAATTCAATGATGGCTTTAGTCAATTGTTTTTTTGAATCTGTAATTAATTCAGAACAAGCAGTTAAAAATGCTGTTTCAACCACTGAAAATCAATCAACAACGAACAATGAAATATTTAGTTGCTTTTCAAATGTTACAAACAACTATCGTTTTTCAATCACAGCTTTAAATTGATTAGTGATGAAGAAGATCTTTCAATTGAATTCCCAATGAATGAATGCTGGACTGAAGTCTTTTTAAATATCCTTCGATTTGGAAAATTGGCAACTTGTTGAAAATGAGGAAGTATTGAGAAATTTATCAAACGCTGATGGTATAATTGACTTTTTCAAATTTGATTCAGATGCTGTTGTTGGAGTTTGTAATGATGGTAAATCAGAAGTTAATTCAAAATCAAAATCAGAAGATAATAGAGTTACTAAACCGGTCAAAAAATCTGCTAAAAAGGTGGCTAGAAAATAATAAGCTGGCCTATGCGTACATAATTGATTTGTACTTATTTAATTATAATATAAATCCATCTACACTAACTTCTCTTCCATTTAAACATCAATTTATCAACTAACTACTTGATATTCGGTGAATTTTATTTTTCGAAACTTCCTAATCGAGTCTTTTGCGTCTGGTATTTTAACATTCTTATTCTGAAACACGCATATATAAAAAAAGCGCTTACATAATACAAATTTAATTTTGTTTCAGATTTTTTTTATTTTTTTTATCGCCAGAAAATATTAATTTTTACAACCAATTAATATTAAATTTTCCCACCAGTTTTTTATTTAATCAATCAATCAATTTTACTTATTATTATATCATTAGTTTAATTAATCAGTTAAGTTATTTCATTTAATTATTATGTCCAAATTAAGAATCAGAAATAAAAAAAGCTAAAGGGAAGTTAGATCAAAATCTCAACAAGCTGCAACAGATCCAACAAATTCAACAATCAATGAACAAGAAGTTAATAACAATCAAGAAAATGAAGAAGAAGAAGAAGAAGAAGAAGAAGAAATTATTGACCCATCAAAGGTTGTCACTCAAGAACATATTCTTGAACCACATTTATCACCAGCTGAATTAACTGTTAAATGTTTTGTCCATACAGTTGAAGAATATTTTGCAAATTGCTTATTATATTCTAAATTACCACCTGCACGACGCCCATTTTTTATTATGACTCCAGAAGGTGAATTAGTTAAGGAAATTAAAATTTGGAATAATTCATTAGGATGCATGGTTATACAATTAAATTATTAAGTGAAGATGAAGATGCAATGAAAACTAGATTCGGAGAAATCAAAGATGAATAAGAGCAGAAATTTGTATAGTAAGTGGTTATAATTAGCTTGTCGTTTATATTTTTTACCCCTTATTTTAAAATTAATATAAAAGAAATCGATTTTTTCGAAATTTAAAAAAATAAATTATTATGTCAAATTCAGAAAAATCCAAATCTAAATTTAAGCATAATAAATATTTACCAGATGAATCATTTTCAATTAATAAAGAAGTTGCATTAAAAGATGGTACTAAAAAAGATCAAGTTGTTGCAAATGGTACTGTTAAATGTCATAAAGTTAAAATTTCGAATAATGGTGATTATTTAATTACTTATAAAATTGAGAATTTAGATAATGAAAAATTGTTCAAAGAAAGATATAATAATTTTGAAATGAATATTAAATTAGAAACAAAAATGGATAAAGCTAAATTTATATATGGTGAAATTGATAAATTAAGAAAGACCGTTAAAAAAGAAATGCAAAAGAGAAAAGTCAATGATAAAAAATGAATATATATTAATTAATTAATTACTCTTAATCTCTTATTAGATAGGCGTTTTTGATAATAAATTAGAGTTTTGTGATGGATATGCATTAATTAATTGAGTTTGATTTTGTACCACCAAATTTGTTGATAAAATCGTCTAAAATACCGAGCACGTGACTAATTTACTTACTATATATAAATCGAATTCCCCCCTGATTCTAATTTTATTCACCACTTTTTATTTTTATTCGTTTTATTTTAATTAATGCCTAAGAAATCAAAACTTGATAAATTACTGAAGAACTTACAGCTACTTCATTAGATGAATTATTTGCTAAAATGATGTCTCTTGCAAATAAAAACCACCAGGAGAATCTCAATTTTTTTTATGAGTCCTGATGGTAAACCAGGTCCAAAAGTTTAAATAAAACTAAAATTAATGATGGATATTCTTATGAAATAGATTATGGAACAGAAGGTGAACCTTTAAAATTTGCAAATATTATTATGAAAGAATTGGAAAGATTAAGTGAAGAAGATGAAAAACATAAAAGAAAAACAATAAAACTAAAATTTGAAGAAGTTGTTGAATTAACTAGTTAAAGATGTGATTTTGGTGGTAAGAAATTTGATGGTGTTCCATTAAATGTAATTAAAAATCGTAAACCTGATGTATGTTATAGAAAGAGAACACAGTAAAGATGCCGCTGGGTAAGCATGCAATTGCTAATAAATAACTAATACTATCGTACTGGCTATGAATATATAATGCATTGTTAATATCTCTTCTGTTTTTCAAACGTGGAGTGTTGATCTGTTAACTATATACCTGCATATAAATCAAGTGATAATATTTTTGTTTATCGGTTTTTATTTTTTATTTTCTTGTAGTTTAATCAAAAAGCAACAAGTATTATATTACTCAATTTATTAAATGAATATCCTAAATAATTTATTATCAATAGAAGAAAATGATCCAAATGAAGCAAAAAACAATAATAGTGCATCAACTGCTGCTTCTACTCCAACTACATCAAATTCAAATACTTATATGGCTGATAAATTAATGGAAAAAGTTATATCAATGATTATACCCAATGAAACTGGTGATGAATTACAGACTAAAATAATGGAAGATAGATTAGAATGGCAAAAGACAAGACCAGCATTAAGTTTTGCAATTATGCAAAAAAATTCAAATATGTTACATCAAAGAAACTCCGAAACATATATACTTTTCAATAATGTATTGAAATTTTTAAATTGGAAAGATCCATACTATACAATTGCGATATTATTAGTTGTAACTCATATAATATTAAAACCGTATCTTATTTCCATCCTACCTTTTGTTTTATTGATTATTCGAACTTTAATTCCTCATTATCTTATAATATATCCACAAGAATCAAATAAATTAAGTATATCCAATCAACCATTGTATCCTCCAAAGATACCTAAACCAGCCCCATTATTTTCAAAAGAATTCTTTGTTAATTTAACAGATACGCAAAATTTCATGAATTTACAAATTTATTCATTTGATTTCTTTGTTTGGTTAACTTCAGATTATTTCTATTTTAAAAATGAACAAATAAGTTCAATAATATTAATTGGATCACTAATACTTATAATATTCAATATATTTTTCATTCCCTCCATCGTCCACTTCCTATATTTGAATTTTTGGATATTACAAATAAGTTTAATAAGTTTCATATGGACAATTTCAATTCTTTTTCATCCTTATCCAAGGGAAATTATATTACAATATGTGTATAATGAAGACACAAGAATGAATTGTCAAAATTATGTAAATAAAATCGAAGATAGATTGACGAGGTTCTTAATTCATGATAATCAAGTTGAAAAATTTCAAGAAAGTCCTGAATTGATTGACTATTCATCAGATTATAAAATCGTGGAAATATTTGAATTGCAGAAATTAAATAAGGCGAATAAAATATGGGAATTTATCGGGTTTGGAAATGATACATTTGTGGCTAATTCAGTAATAAGGAAATATAATGAAATTGAAACTGATAAAGATAAATTACAATTGAATGTGAAGGAGAGTATCAATGATATTTTTCCACCACTTGATTATAAGTATGTAAAAGATTCTAAATGGATTGTTGATATGGATGTGTCTTTATGGACTAAAGATTTAATGATTAAGGATCTAGTATTGATTGATGACGATGAGAAATGGGCTTATGATATAATTATTGAGAATGAAAATGATAATGAAAATGATTTAAATGTAACTGATGATGCTGAGTATTATAGAAGAAGAAGATGGATTAGAAAAGTTGTTCGTGAAAATTATAAAGATAAAGATGTACCTCAAGCTCATTCACATCTTGCGGAATGGTTAAGATAGAGTAAATAAAATTGGTTAATGTATAAGTTTAATGATGTGATGATAATTGTAGTGACATCAAAATGATGACGAATTCTACAAATTTCGTTACTAAGAAATGCGAAAACATCATGCATTTTTTAAATCGATTGTCATATAATCCTAAATATGTTTCACTACTTGAAGCTGAGCTCAAAAAGTATGCTTGAATGGAAATATACTTTTCCTGGGTATTAAATTAACAATTCAATTTTGCTTCAATGCAATTAGCAGTAGTGCAAGGCAAATTTTTATTTCCTTCCTCTTCTTGATCCAGTTATAACTAATCACTGAAGTATATCCATCAAACTTAAGGAATTTAATTTTGAATTCTTAGATTCTTCATCCCTTTTATTTTGTAACATAGTTAACAAACTACTACTCTGTTTACGTTTCTTCATCCTCTCTTTACTTTTCAAATTTTTCTCATTAACTTCTTCAACTTTCTCTTTCTCCTTCATTGGTTCTTTAACCTTAAGCTTTTCAGCTCTCTTCTTCTCTCTCTCCGTTTCTTTCACCTTACCATTCTCACTTCTAAACATTTTCTCATCGTCATTCTCATCTTCATTTACAGATTGTTCAGTATTTTCAGTTTCAACAGTACCTTCTCTATCATGTCTATGAATTCTAATTTCAACATCAGACTTCGAATCATCATTATCTCTCTTTCTCCTTTTATTACCTTGTTGTATTCTATCATCATATTGTAAATGTCGACAAGATAAACAACGAAATCGTAACCTTCTCCCTCCATTTTTATTATATTTGATTCGAATAATTACGTTATATCCAGGAATAAATAAACTTAAACATTTTTCACAAAATTTTTGTTCTATACTTTGTGGGATATTAATTTGATTCTTTTCGGCCGTTGCATAATATAAATTTGAATAATAATTTGATAATTGTGGAATTAGACTGTTTTGAGCCTCATGTGTTATATCATATAAATGTATGGTTTTCAATTGTTCTGTGTGTAGTTTATTATGTACTGATACGAATGTATTAGTGTGGGTTGATGATCTAGACATGGTAAATTATAGTTGATAACGAATTTGATAAGAAATTTTTTTGATCATGAAAATGAGATCGGAGCTACCATGTGAGAAATTTGCAAATAATAAAATGAAGATCAATGAACAGGTAAGTAGAGCTTGGAAGATTTTGATGGGTAATTTGAGTATTTATGCTTAAAGGTTTTAGCGGGAATAAGGATTCTAGGAATAGTTTGACTTGAAAGTGTAGTTTGGGGAAAAGCTTGAATTTTGTATCCACGATCGACAACAAGAGTTGAGATTTTAGAATAACTGATAATTGATCTCAGTGGTCGCTAGAATGAATCTGATAATTAGTTTTAATAGTCTGTTATTAAAACTTAGAGAGATAGAAGCATCAAAATACCATCAATTCTCAAGAGATTGTTGTCAAAGTTAATTCATTATAAAGCTCAGTCAAACCAAAATCGAGTGATGTTATTATTTTTCAAGGAAATACAAATAATTTCATCATTTAATTGCTCAAAAATACTAAAAAACGCTAAATTGGAAGATAATCGATACTTAAACTTCGACTAGCAAATTTCTCGCCTTTGTTCTGAAGCGACTCGTAATAAATATAATGACTTGTAAGCCACCAACAACGTAATTTCCCAAGCTAATAATCACTTATATGAAGTCAGCAGCCATGAATTGTATATCTTAGTACCTCAAATTTCAAAGTTACAATTTTTTTGAAGTTGAATTTTTTGGGCTATTTTCATCATACAAAAATTTTCCGAAAACTAAAAGGTTGTAGATATCTTTATCCAGGGCCACAACTTTCAATTAAACAGTTAATTCTACTTAATATGTCTAATCGTAAGGTGCCTGAATTAATTTGGCTTGAACTTAATTGAAATTGAGAAATTTCAAAAGATTCTCTTAAGTATGGGGAAAATCGAATAAATTGACCCCTCAAAAAATCTACCACCACGACTAACTTTTAAACTAAGATATGATATTTCAATCGAGATTAGTAGTTCTTGGTTCTGATAAACTATAAAATTCCTTGTGTATAGGTATTCAAAATTCGAAAAGTAATTTTTCAAAGGTGAATCGAAATGTTTGAAAAAATTCCAAACCCATTTTGTTGTTTTGAAACTATATAGAAAAAGTATTTAAGTCTAAATGAGCCATATCAGCTATTCTAGAAGTTGCGAAACGTGCCCTAAGTGTACTTTATGTTGCAATTTAGCGTTTTTTTGCATATTTTAAATGAAGTAGCACCTGATCAAAATTACGTTTCTTTAAATTAAACTAACATTAGAGTATTTTTTACTGCCTGAAGTTTCAATGAAAAAGGTTTGAGCATACAAGCTTGGATTTTGAATGAGTAATTTGCAGGTTTTTTTTTGACATTAACTATTACATGACTGCATATAAGGCAATTTTTATTTTCAAACTTTTTGACCAAAAGAATCTTTCGCCCAACTTGAAGCGAGAGACTGACCGAAAAATTTTTTATCCAGGCGAAAACTGATACCACATGGATGTAATCATAACGAGCTGCTACAATTGAGTGTTTAGTGTTCAGTTGATTGTACCTTCAATTCTTCAGATTATCCTGTCTAATTTGTTTCGAATGTAGCCATGTATGTAATGAACAATTAGATGAAGTTCAATGTCACATTTCCATAATGCGTGGAACTAGGTCTTGGTTAGAGTCTCTGAACGGCTTATTTCTGAAATATTTAGTCTAGAAAATTTAGACGTGCCGTTTAGAAAATAATCGAAATGAATTCGGAACATCATTAACTTTCGAAAGGTACCAAAATTAATTTAGTTTATGGTTGAACTTGATAAGTTATATATATCCAAAATCTCAAAAATTACAGGGGTTTTTGCATATATTTTGACGCGCAATCTCTGTTTTTTGTTTTGTGTCAGGTCTCGTATCTTGAGATCAAATCTAGATCCAAGATCTAAATCGCATTATCAAAATTCTTATAGCTTCTAAATAACTATTGCTAATTTTATTGGTATCAAAACATGGCTATTGCCAAATTTGCAAACGCATAACCCATTTTAGCTACACCGAGCCATATATTTTTTAGTACTCTTAATCAAAGCATTCTTCATTTCAATTCACTTTTAAATTACAGGAATTAATTCAAAAGAACATGATGCTTAAGATCTAAATTCTCAATTGTTTCACAATAGCTTGATTTATTATTTGATTGTTTACTTTGATGTTCTCGGTATTTTATTCGAAATCCAGCGAGTAGAGTAATTAATTAGAGAACCAAACCACTTTTTATGAAAGAGATTAAAAAGTTGGAGAGCCTGATACCTATCAGTTACATGATCCTTATGAAGTCTGAAATAGGTAATATAAGTATACATGAGGACTGGTTAGATGCATTTGTTGGTTGCATTTATTATATCGTATTATCGTGTTCTACAATTTCAGAATAATTGACAATGCAAAGCTTTGATTGGACGCTTTAAACTCAAATTAACGCCGGACTAGAATTATTCTCATAATAATTTTAACCTCCACGAGTGTTCTGTCGTTCTCTAACTATTTAGTCCCATGTTCCATCAAAGACTTTAGACTCAACCCATATTCGGAGCTTATTATTAAGCCAAATCAAGTGCAACAAGAGAATAAGTATTTTCCGCAGTTAAGAATGAATTAAAAAACATTTGAATTAGAACCTTGCATTTAGAGAAGATTTAATTTGTCTAAAAATAAAGGGGCAAAAGCACAAGTCCGTAATAATGTATTTCCATTGACGAATCAAAATCAACTAATAACTAATAATTCTTATCTTAAACCATCTCGTGTTCTTTTCAATTTTGTGTCATTATATTTTCTTTGATGTGGTATAATCAATATCCGATAATCTTGAAACATGTCGACTAATCAAATCTAATCATTTACGCGTTTAAAAAATTTCAATACACCGCCAGCTTATACAAAAAAGAGCATTACGAACAGAGAACGCTCTACATCTCTACAATTACCCTCTACAATCAGCTATAGTTATATTTTCTTTTCATTTGTTCTTATCTATTTAATCAGTTGGTTGCAAATTTTTTTATTTTTTTGTTCGTGGCAATGCGAAGTACGCATTAATTAATCAACCAATCATAGCCAACAGTTTACTAATATAATATATTCAAACTTATCTCAAGATTTATTATATAATTGAATATTATTCATTTTATCATCATCAACGTCAACTTTATTTTATTTCATCATGATAATGTCATTACAATCCAAAAATAGATTAAAACTCATAATACCAAATAATCAACCCAATGGTAAAATATTAAAAACTTGTTCGAGATGTAGACTTCATAAGACTAAATGTGACGCAATCAAGACTGATCCATTACCTTGTTCACATTGTCTCAAGAAAAACCTCAACTGCACGTTGGATATAATCAAAAAACCAATTACTAGGTCAAAATCACTCGATATTATAGAGAAATTGAATATTGAAGTCCGTGAATTAAATCAAATTTTGGATTCTTATATAAGTAGAAAGAATGCTATAACTGCAACTAAATTAATCGTACCAACTCCCTCCATTTCTGAAATTCAATCATGTATCACAACTATTGAAGAAATACCGTCAATTTCAACGCATGGTGAATTCACTATTTCATCAAATGTGCAAATTAAACCGGTATCATTAATGGAATCACAAGTAGCATCATTATTCAGAATCTATGAAGAGAATTTCAATCAATATCTTCCCATTTTTTCATCTGAATTTTTCAAATCAGATTTAAAACAGCTTTATGATGAGAATAAGTTATTATTTTGGTCAATCATAACTACGTCATTATTAACTACTAATCTGTCAGATATGTATCAGGTTTCAAGCTCACATTTGAAATCATTAGTTGTTGAATCAATATGGATGAGTACTCCACGTTCAGTATATGTTATATCTTCATTGTTAATACTCACAACTTGGCCATTGCCGAACTACAACTCCATTGAAGATAATCTAACTATCAAATTTGTTTCAATCATGAAGAGTCTTAGCTTGCAGTTTGGTCTTCATAAATTGGAATTCATAACTGAATTTTCCCACAAGACTAAGATTAATGTGGATAATGTTATAAGGGAAAGGTTTTATAAATTAGTTAATATTAATTCTAATTATTGGATTATGTATTTGGGTATTTCAAATAATAATTACAATGGATTCATGAATGATTATATTATAAACAAGGCGACAAATAAGGACATCTACAATCAAGAACTAGAAAAAGAGGATAAATTTATAAATTCAATGCTTAAGATATCTATGATACAATCTAAATTGAATGAAAATATGAATAATTTAATCAGTGTCAAGATTTCACCAGGTGCAAATACTAGTAAATTGATAAATTTTAACATGTTTGAAATTATAATTGATGATTTGAATAAATTACTCGTGGATAATAACAACTATTTAAACAATTTGATACAGGTTTCGATTCAATATTCTAAATTACAGTTGTTTATTTATGCCATGTCCAAATCTGAAATAACAAAACAGGAGTATGAAGTTTATATTAGGAAAGTGATTGCTTGCTGTTTTGAAATTATACTGTTGGTTTCAGGAAATTATACTGCTTTGTCTATATATTATAAATTTCCAATTGAATTGACTGCTTTGATACTTCTCAGAATTTACAAATCTGAAATATTGGAAATTGAAGAACATGAACAAGTAAAAACTCAATTTAAAAAAGTATACGACTTGATATCACTGAATGAACCATTTCAATTCTTGAATGAAAAGTTATTTAAGATTATAGACAAGTTTGATAAATTGGATAATGAATTTATTGTCTCAAAACAAGTTGATATTGATACTGATGAACCATCATTTTTTTTAATTAATAAAATGAAGAATTATCTTGTTGGTAGTTTAGTTTATGAAATGACATACTTGATACATGAATCAGAAAAGGACAATATAGAGACCAATGGTACCAATGAATCTATATTTTAATATACATCGAATCTGTCCTTTCGATATCACCTTTAATGATTATATAGTTCATCGAATGTTTGTTGCATCCTTACGCTATTTTGAGTATCTTTACTGCATCTTTTTAGAGATTTATCTATACTTTATTATACATTTTCATTCTATATTCTATTATATCCAAATAGCATTCAATTTCTTCTTAAATACAAATGGTTTAGTAACAATATAAACAACAAATAATAAAACAACAGTAATCATTAACTTAATCTTATTAAACCGCTTACCCAACAAATCAAAAGACGAACTGGGTTGAATCAAACTGCAAAATTGGACTTGCTTATTGAAAAAGCAAACAATGGAAGTACTTTCATACTTTGTAGGAGATAACAAAATCTCACCTGTATTACCATCGAGTTGGTATTTATGATTAATCACCTTGAACCCATCTTTTTTAATTATTGGCTCGTATGGAATTAATCTATAATCATTGCTTAATTCTTGAGCATTTATTGTGCTTGGTCGTTTACTATTTATCAAATATTTTGGAATTTCAATCAATGATCCAGATTCGGTATATGCAATTACGCTCTTTGTCGTTATCCCATATAGACTATTAGTTGAACTCAATTTATTAATTCTTTCAGGGTATATAAAACTTTGTGATTTTATATCTGGAATAGTTGAATTGAATAGGTCAAGGACATTTATTCTTTGTTCTAATCTTGGTTGTTTTGTAAAAAAACTGTAGATTATCCAATTATCATCCATTATTAAATTAACTGAATTAGGATCTATAGTTTCCGTATGTTCAATTTCATGAATTATAGAACCACTGATTCCATCAATAACGTATAGTTTCATAACTTCATCAAATGTAATTAAGGATATCAAATTTGGATTAAGATACTTATATAATACAGATTTATCAAATTGTGGAATTCCAATAGATGCAGTTTTAAAATTCAGTAGGATGTTTGAAATTGATACAATTGGTCCTTTGAATTTTAAATTATATGTTGGGATTGAATTGGTTGTGTTGGGGAGTATAACATGTCCTGTTATTTCAAATTCATTTACTTTTCTAAAGAATGATTTTCGATTCATTAGTGACGGACTTACGAAATGTTCTTCATTTTCAAATACAAGACTACCATCTACGTTAATAACATTGTTATAATTCTTATTTGGTCTTGTTGCTATTTTTCCATCTCTTGAATTTATAATCACGATTGTATTTTTAAAAAATGAATAAATTTCATCTCCCACAGACTTAAATTTTATGAATTCGTCGTTTATAACATCTGTTTCCCATTCAATTGATCCATCTTTTGAATTTATAGCTATGAATTTCTCATTAAATAATATAATCAACTTATTAAATCCATGATTTGACTCATCTGAACTTTTGAAAATCAGCTTAATATTATTTATTGATGTTGCGAAACGACCTAGTTCACTTAAGTGTCTAATTACTCTCTTTACCCAATTTGAAAACACTAGTCTATCATCTAAATTCAACAAATGTTCAACTTCATGTTTTATCTCTTCTGATTCTGGATGATCTATAATTAAATATTGACCATTTTTGGAGTAGTATTGATTATGTGGAGTTATTTTATCAATGATTAATCCATTAAATAAACTTACAAATTCACCTCTCAACTCATTATTTATCGAAATTAATCCCAATTCGTCATTTTTAATACCTATAAAATTAAAAGGCATATTGTTATCTTTAATTGAGATTTGTTTTATACTGTGTGGTGATTTACTTTCTAACAAATCAGTCAAATCGTAAATTCGTTTCAATTTTGAATCTGAAACTATGAGGAATGAATGTATAGGAGTTTGTAATAATTCAATAATTGATCCTGATTTTATCGTCTTGATTTCTTTTGCTTTCTTTTCTAAATTTATAAGCTTGATTGAGTCATCCAAGACAGAATATAAATAATTGGAATCAATGATGTGTATGTTCTTATAGGAATCATTTTCAATTCTTGTTAATTTCTTATTATGAAGTTTAAAAATTTGATCATTTTCAGTTATGATTATATTTGATTTAAATTGTTTAATTGAAGGTAATGAAATAGAAATGGACCAAGAAACTGAACCCGACTCACTTAACTTAATCAATTTTGAATCATCAATTATAATATATGACCCATCGACACGTAATCTATTCGCAACTTGATTTAAATTGTGAAATTCAGACTCTGAATCAATGTAATATAATTGTGAATTTGAATCGATTACAAATATGCCATCATGGCCAGGTTCAACTACCTTTGCTACTGATGATAAGTTTATGAAGTTTAATTGACCATGGGAATCAATTTCAATTATTTCTTTATCTTTTCCATAGATATATATTCTATCATTTGATGTTACCAACTTTGACTCTTCATTGATTAGGGTATCTAATTTTATCTTCCATTGTATTTTATTATTATTAATTATATCTATTCCTAATAATTGATTATATTCATTTATACCAATTAATAAATCATGATTCAATACATTCAAATCAGTTAATTTCCCACCATATAAATAATTAATATATTCTCTATTTGTAAATGCATCATCAATGAGTATACCATTAACTAAACTAAATAAATAAATGAATAGTAACCAAGTAATTGATTTCATGGTATGGATAATAGTTGTAAATTATTTTTACGGCGATTGTCATATTTTCAATGTCATTAGACATTGTACTGTATATAAGCTAGTGTCCCATTTTTATGTCTCATGTCAATATACTGCATATAAACTAGGAGCAAAATAACCAGAAATTTAATACCCCGAATAATCATAATTATACATATCACCAGTTCTTTATCAAGAGAGGATTATTTACGATGGACGGTCACGATTGGTTTATGGTATTTCTTGGATTCTTCTGTATGTTGTTCAATAGAGATTAGATTTTTAGAGTTGAAATTGGTACTAACTAGATGGTTTTAGTTCCACCAATTCCAGTTTTAATTAAAAGAGGATTTTGTTCAGCTGATTTTTGGATTAATATAGTTTTATTATTATTAGGTTTCTTTCCTGCTATTTTACATTGTTATTATATAATTCTGATTTATCCATATAGACCAACATATGCGGAATTAGGTGGAGATGTTCATAATAATAGAACAGAAGATTATGGAGCAACATCGTAAGGTTGCAACAAACTAACATATCTACATATCAAATTTTCAATTCATTCTCAATTTTAATGTTTCATGTTTCATATGATTAAAAAATTTCCCAAGGTGAAAAAAATTTTTCAAATTAACATCATTAGTGTATAATTTGAATATACAAAGTTAATTGGAATTTAAACAAGATTGTAGTGATTCACCGCATAAACTTAAGTTGTCCGATACGATTAATACTTATCATTCAGATCCATCGGTTACAATGTGTCAATATGCGAAAATTAACAAATAATTCAGATCCCAAGTTGTTTTAGCAAAATCATTAATCTTTCGTCTTGATTGATTTTATGATCCTTTCATTTCGTTTTGAATTGAGAAAATATTAGAAATAACTTGATTAATTAAATGATAAAATATCGACTATCATTATTAATTCTGAATTATATACATTTCTATTCATTCACTCATTATAACCTCTTCTTCTAGTTTTCTCTTTCGATATATGCCAAAATAAACAACCTGATTTTATTTACTCATTTCATTCATTATCATCTCTTCTTCACTTTCAACCTTCTTCTAAGGTCTACCCCCACCTGATCTATATAACCATAATGCATCAATAGCATAATTTCTAACTGAAAGATTCTTTGTCTTTTTCTCATCAGCAGCTTCTGTCAACGTTTCAACTATCCTTAACTCATCAATCAAACCCCAAATCATACCTTCAAAATTTTCCATCATCTTATTAACTTCCTCATCTTCGACATCGACTATATTATACTTGTGTAGGCCCAATTTATGCATTATTCGACCTAGTGTTTGAATACTAATACATCGTTGACTAGCCATTGTACTTCTTGATAAATGAGCCAATTCAGATAATGTATACCCTGCCAATTGTGGAGACTCAGAATGATGATGTAATCCAAGATTATCATTTGACTCATCTTCAAGTTCGATTAAGTTTCCCTTGAAATCAAATCGCAAATCACTTATACTTTCATACTCTGTATTTGTTTTCTTTGGACGTGGTGTAGTCATCCATGATAATTTTGCAGTTTCCTTTGGTAAATCTGGATAATATTTCTCATGTAATTTATTATAGAACTCAGGATCATTTAGGTCCAATTCTTCTTCTTTTGGTTTTAGGAAATGGACGGTTTCATTCTCATGATTTATTTGAAAATCATCAGGGGCAATTTGGTTATTTGGTATCATTTCATCCATTTCATCGACGTCTTCCCATCCATTTGGATCTAATTGAACTGACTCATCGAGATCTTCAATGTCAATAGTCTTTACTTCTTTGTCGAATGATACTTTTTTATCTGACATTGATAAGTTGTTGATACCCAATGCTTTATCTACATCTTCTTTATCCAATTGAGATAGTTCGGAAACTCCTTGACTTGTTTTCATACCTCCTATCCAACCATTATAACCTTCTGCATGTTGATGATGATCATGTTTATCCTCTCTTTTCTTGGATCTGTTAATTAAACTTTCTACTAGTTTGGGGTTTAAGCCTTCAAGTAATTCTTGCCTCTCTTGTAATATTTCATCTTGACTCATTTGTGATAATTTATCTAGATTCTCTTGATGTATATTTTCAGATTCAGATAATTGACCCTTCGTTTCAGCTTTCTTTATTTCTTTCTTTGGTTCTTCTTTCTTTGCATCCTTATTCTGTTGTTTCCATCGTGATACTTTCAAATTCTTCTCTTGTGGTTCAGGTATTATTGGAGGTAATGGTTCATTTGGTATTTCTATATCATGTTCTATAATATCACCAACATCCATCGTAAAATAATTTAGGGTGTAAAAAAAAATGTATTATATATTAATTGGTAGTTCTATTTAAATATGAAGGAATATAACAATCTTTACTTTCTACTTTATCATTAACCATTGTTAGAAAGTTATCATTGACAGTATCAGTGTAAGAATCATACATTATACCATAAGAATCATCATCAAATTGAGATTCTTTTAACCGTGATTTCATAGTATATGATATATCAACCAACGGTACAATAAACACAAACAAAGCTTTTATAAACTCTCCAGTAGTATAGTTATGATATCCATGGTTTCTATTCCCATTAAACACCAAATTGATCATGTTTCGTTTAAATCCCATGTCGAACGGTCGTTCATCAATTTTAAAACTTACAATTAACCGTATATCATCTTTCTTTACATTTACATATCTCAATCCCTCTTCTTTCCTTGGCTCATTAGGCTCCAAACACTTAGGAGTGTTTTTATTTCTATTTTTCCACCTGTCATATTTCTTCTTTTGATTTATTGTTATTTCATCAAGTGTAGTTAGATTATAAATCACATATTTTAAATGAACACCAAACAAACCAAACAACATAATGATCCAAAACCCAGAAACAATATACAACACAATGAAATTATGATTTAACCCTCTATTAATTGAACTCCTTGTAAATCTAGCTAAATAAATTATACTGATAATGAAGAAGGTAATGAAACAAATTGTAAATTTCATAAACATGAGATAATTATACTGACCAATTGAATTACCAATCCAAATACAATAATGATCAAATTTTAAAACATTATAACCAACATCTTTTGAATAAAAACTACGAACTAGTCTAATTGATTCACTTTCTGAATTATAATAAGGAAAACCAAACTCATCACAGAAAAACAAGTTTGGAATAGGTGTTAAATTCTTATCTTCGTTGTTATATAGGTTTAATAATGGTAATTTTGGAGATTTTCCAGGGCCAATTAAAAAAATGAATATCCAATATGTAAAAATTATGACTTGGTTTGTTCCAGTTAGGATCCATAGTATTATTGCCGATGCGTTCGAATGATGTAGATATATTTCTTTATAACCTAATGAATAACCTATGGCAAAGTTTAAATAGGCCATTCCTAAAATTATACCAATTGGTACTAGTACCTTAATCCAATTTTGTGAAATATAATGACGATTCAATATCATATGTAATCCATTCTTAACCCTTACTTTCTATCTTAGCTTTATCTTTTATCAGTTGTGGTATTGTTTATCTCTTTTTGCAGTAATTTGATAATCTCGTAAATTTATTTATCGGTATGCGATTTTTGTTGATCTGAAAAATTATTATTTCGATGCCATCACCAAAATCAATACCAATACGAGATCCAAAATATAAACCAACAAATATAATAAAACAAAGCAAAGAACAAGGCAGACATGTTACAATAGCTGGTCCAATGGTGCGATATTCAAAACTTCCATTTCGTGAATTATGTCGATTTTATAATTTGGATATAGTATATACTCCAATGATACTAGCTAGAGAATTTGTACGTAATGATATTGCAAGATATTCAGATTTTACAACTAATGATAAAGATAAATCAGTTATCGTTCAATGTGGAGTCAACTCTGTTTCTGATTTTATGAAATTTATAGAAATGATTAATCCTTTCGTTGATGGAATAGGTATAAATTGTGGCTGTCCGATTAGAGATCAAATAAAAGAAGGTATTGGTGCAGCATTAATGTCAAAACCGAAACTCGTTGCTGAGATGATATCTACTGCAAAGGCAAAATATGGAGATTCAGTATGCATAGACACTAAGATAAGAATACATAATGACATAAATGAGACTATTGAATTTGTGAAGATGGTTGAACAAGCTGGGAGTGATATGATCACAATACATGGAAGGACAAAAAATACAAGATCATCAACTCCAGTAGATTTAGATGCTATAAAAACATTACGAAAACATATAAATATACCTGTTATAGCAAATGGTGATTGTTTTACCAAGAAAGATTTTGATAGGATAGTTGACTACGCTAAAGTTGATGGAGTAATGTCTGCTCGTGGAATACTAGCTAATCCTGCTTTATTTACTGGACTTGATAAGACTCCATGGAGTGCTGTTGAGATGTTTATGCATTTAGTTACTTGTTATGGATTACCTTTTGGGTTATCACAACATCATATTACTCAATTATTAGAGAATGTAATTCCTAAATCTTATATTAGACAAATTAATGAATTGAAGAATATGATTGAATTGATTGACTACCTAGATGAACACTTTATATTGAAAAGAAAAGGAGAAGATGGATTTGCAACTGCTGTTGAGCCACAATGGAGACAGTAAGGATGCAACAAACGTCAGGATGATTTCAATCATTATGAGAATATGACTCACCTCTGGGATATTTATTAGTATTTTTCCATAGGAAGAATAATGACATTTATAGAATTTATAGAACCAAAATAGACATTATCAAATTACCACATTTCTTACATTAGTATTTTTAGAGGATGAACATCAATAGTATTTTGACGAAGTTAAATATATATATACATTACATCCTTACTTATACATCCGTACTTTTACAACCCATCATTATACATCCTTACACATCATTGCAATTTTTTAAACTCTTGTAATTCAACATTTCTAATTGATATACTTCTAGTCATATTATTAACCTTATAAATCCCAACCAATTGTTTAGCCAATTCAAACATATTATTCCTTAATGAAATCACAACAAATTGAGCATTTTTAGTCCTTTCCTTAATATAATTAGCCACAATCGAAACATTTCTAAAATCCAAAGCTGCATCAATTTCATCCATTACATATAATGGAGTTGGTTTATACGTATGTAAAGCAAAGACCAAAGCTAAACTACTCAATGTTTTTTCACCACCTGATAAATTTGAAATATTTCTCCATGATTTCTTTGGAGGCATGACTGAAAATGCAACACCTTCAGAAAATGGATCTAAACTGTCGACAAGTTCTAATTCTGCGTTTCCTCCCATTGTTATCATACGATACATATCTTTTAAAGTCATTGAAATTGTATTGAAACCAACCATGAATTCATCAAGTCTCTTCCGTTTCAAATCTTCACAGTAGTCCTTTTTGAGATCTCGTTGTTCGACAGCTGTGTTCAAGTCTGTTTTTCTTTCATTATATTCAACTATCTTGACTCCGTAATCTTTTAAAATTTCTATGTCTATTCTTACATGTTTCATATAATTTTCCAATTCTTCAATTTCGGAATTTATTGAATCTAAATCTGAATTATTAATTTGTTCTTCTGATAATTGAACAATTTGTGAACTATTATATTTTGATTGTTCTGATTCATCTAACCAATATATATATGGAGTTGTGTCTCGAATAATTATACTATTTAATGACTTTTCATTCTGGTCTATTATTGATCGAAGTTTCCTAAGTGACATATCGAGTTTCTCTATTTTGTTACTTATTTCAATTTCAAATGATTTAAATTTATTAATTAATTCTTGTTTTTCATCTAATTCAGACTTGAGTGATTCTAATTCAATATTCTTTTCTTCTTTGACTTGATCCAACTCCTTTAATTTCTTATCATAGGTTTCTAAGGTTTTTGTTATTTCATTCTGTGATTCAGTAATTAATTCTAATTCATCTTCTGCTTCCTTCTGTTCAGTTAATGAAGTTTCTATAATTTTTTCATGTCGTTTTATTTCATTTTCAAGTTTTTTAATTGTCATTCTGTCACCCTTTGTCTTTTCATGGATTATTGAAATCTGTTGCTTTATTGAATCAACTTTTGAATTTTGAATTTTTAATTCAACACCGCCTGCATCCATAATCTTTTGTTCAAATTTAGCTATTTGTAATTCATAACCTTTCATTTCTGATTTAATATGTTTCCTTTCTTGTTTCAATTGTTCAAGTTCTTGTGTTTTATCATTTATTTGTTTTTCAAATGGATTATCTTCTTCAATTTTAGCTTGTTCAGCAATTAAATTTTTACAAACTTGCGAAACTTCTGACTTTTCTGAAGCTAATGAATTAATATCTAATTTTAATCTATCTAATGAAAATTCAGTTTCTGGTTTTAATGCTTGTAGCTTTTTCAACATTGATGCAGATTCTTCATATTCATTATTTGCCCTCACAAATTTATTCTCCATTGATTGTAGTTTTTTATCCATTTCATCTAATTCTTTTTCAGTAATTTCATGATTCACATTTGCTGAATTATTTAATCTCATTATTCCTCTACTTTGTCTTGAACCACCACCAGACATAGTCCCACTCGTATCAACAACTTTACCATCTAAAGTTACAACTTTCCATCTTTTAACTCCAAATGCAACTCGTTTAGCTTCATTTAAATCAGGTGCGACTAACGTATTATACATTTTTGAATAGAACGCAGGTAAAAATTTTTCATTTGTTGGTGTAATTAAATCAAATAATCGTTTAACTCTTGATGGATCACCTGGTGTTTGAATTGGAGATAAATTAAACTTTCTCAACTTGTTTAAACATATAAAATTTGCGTATCCCAATTTATTCTTTCGAAGGTATTCAATACATGCTTGAGCTGTTTCAACAGTTTCAACAACCATTGAATCTAATCCAGGAGCAGCTGTTGAAATTGCAATATCATATTTTTCATCTATTGAGCCTAAATCACCTAATCGACCATAAAATCCTTCAATTCTACCTGTTTGACTTAATCTTAATAATGAAGTTAGGACTTGAGATTTATTTTGTGAATTGAAAACTGAGTTTTTCGCTTCTGATACTTTTTGTCTATAATCATTTAATTGAGATCTCAGTTTATCTATAATTTGTTTTTGAGTATTAACTTGTTCTTCACCAAGTGATAATTGTTGATTTATCTGAGTTAACTTTTCTTCAGTTTCTCTTAATTCATTTTCTTTTTCTTTACCTTCTTTTTTAATATTTGCTAATCTTTCACGATGTCCATCAAGTTGTTTTTTAGTTGAATTCATTTGGGTTGTAATTATTTGAATATTTGATTCTGTTAATTTAATAGCATTTTCTTTTTCAATCAATTGAGAATGCCAGGGGGATAATTGTGATTGTAATGATTCAATTTCTTTAGTAAACTCAGAAGTTATACTAGTTAAACTTTGTCTAATTTCATCTAATTTTGATTCTTCAATTTCTAATTGTTGATTTAAATTTTCAACTTCAGTTCTAAATTGATTTGAAGCTTCTGTATAATTTGAATGTTTTTGAGATGAACTTGAAACTTCATGTTTTGATGATTCTAATAATTTTTGAATTTTTTTAAGTTTGTTATTTATATTCTTGATTTTTTCATCAATTGAAACTCCTTTTTTACTTGTATCTTTTCTTCTCTTACTTATATTTTCAATTTCATTGACTAATAGTTTAACTGCAGATTCAATTTCTTTTTGTTTTTGATATTCAGCTTCAATACCATCTAGGATTTCTTTGTTAGTTTCTCTATTTTCTTGTAATTCAGATTTAAAATCATCCATTTGCTTTTGCTTTTCCGTGGTTCTTAATTTACATTCATGTATTTTAACCTGATATTGAACAGATCTAGCATTTACTAATTTCTTTTCTAATTCTAAAAACCTTAATGCTTCCATTTTCTTTTCTTCTAATTGATCTTTATCTTTTTCAACGAATTCAAATCTATTTGATTTTTCCATACATATTTGATTCAATTCTTCAATTTGAGTAGTTGAATCCTCAATTAATTTTTTATATTTTGTCGTCCCAATTATATCTTCAAGATATTCTAATAATCCATCATCATTTTCCTTTTCTGCTTTAGCTTTCATTTGAGCAATTGATTCAACTTCACCTTGTAAAATCAAGAATCTTTTATGATCTAAATCTATACCCTTCTCTTTCAATAAATTAGTAACTTCTGTATAGTTACTTGATTTCCCATTTATAAAATACATTGAAGAATTATTCTTCGTTGCTTTTCTAGATATAATTAATTCCGATCCCGAAATAATTTCCAGATTTTCAAAGTCATCATCTTGAACCATATTAAAATGTATATCAACTTGACAAAAGTCCAACCTCTGTCCCGCTGAATTATGAATTAATTCTGATAATTTACTTTGTCTCATTTTAGAAGCTCTAAATCCAAATACAAATAACATTGAATCTATAACATTTGATTTTCCAGAACCATTTGGTCCAACAACTGCAGAAAATGAAGAATGGAAAGGTCCAATTACTTGAACACCAGCATATGATTTGAAATTAATTAATACAAGTTGTGAAATGACTAATCTTGGTTCTTTAGATTTTGGTATTTCATAAGCTAATGATAATTTCTTTCTCGGCAGTATTTTAATACCTATATCTTCGATATCATTGTTAAATTCTTGTTGTATCTGAACTTGTTTAAGTAAAGTTTTTTTAGGCGTTGATACCACGGGATCGTCAATATTAACTAAAGATGTATTACCATTTTGAGATTTTTCAGTATCTGGATCAGAATGTGATATAATAGAATAATCTGAATTTGATCTTGATGGTGATTTTTCAATATGATCATTGAGTGGTATATGATGCAATATTGGTTTTTTAATTGGTGATTGAGATGGAGTTCCTTTTTTAGTTGGTGATTGAATAGGTTGTGTTACATCATGTTTTAATATTGGATTTTTAATTAGGGAGTCGTCAGTTTGAGTCAGAGTTTCTTCATGATTTAAATTTGGTTTTTGACTAACTCTAAATGGATTTTCTTCATCATCTAAATCTTGTTTTTTAATTTCTGGTTGATCAATTTGAGTAGGAGTTAATATTGGTTGTTTAAATGGTGACTGATCGATTTGAGTTGGAGTTTCCTGACGTGGTTCTTTCTTGATATTTATAGTTTCAATAGTAGTATCTTCTAATTCTTCATCTTGGTCTTGTAATATAGTTTCCCTATTGTTATCTGGATCTAGTATAACACTATCATCTTCATTTATGAAATCTGTTGTTGTATTATCATTATTATGTTGCACCGGGTCAATTGATATGGATTCTTCCACTTCTTCTTTGTAGTTGTCATAATCACTATTATTTATAAATGTATTATTATCATCATCATCAGTATCTGGTAATATAGCTCTCTTTCTCTTCATCTTTACCATTTGTTATTAGAATGTTGCAAAATATCAAACAAAATAAACAGATCAAAATAGAAGAAAGAAAAATGTAAACAAAATTTATTACTAGAGAAATTGGGGCGTCGTACACGACTATTTGTGTGCTACCAGTTGTATAATATAAGTAGAAAAATAGAACAAGAGTTACAATAATGATATAGCTTTAGATAATAGGATTTGATGGTGTTCAAAAGACATATTTCGGCCCTGGGGTCAATGTAATAAGATTAGAAAGCAAGAATTGGTGATTTGATCAGTAATTCCTTTCTATTTTGACTCTGTATACCATCTATTAACCCATTAATCTTCGTGTTTCCTTTTCTTCTTTTTATCATCTTTACTTTTAGATTTCTTTTCTGTTTTAGGTTTAACTTCTTCCTCCTTTTCACTTTCTTCTTCACCTTCACTTTCACTAGAATCTTTCTTTTCTACTTCTTCTTTTTGTTCTTCTTCTTTCTTGTCCACCTCTATAGCATCATCATCATCATCATCATCATCAAATTTTATCTTTTTATTCATTGGCTTTTCCGTGGTGGTAGTATCTGATCTTGATATTGGTTGTTGTTGTTCTGTAATTAATGGAGGTAATCCTCTCAAACTTCTTTGTATTCTTTTCAATTGTGATAATATAGCACTTGAATCAACATTATTAATACTCAATCCTGCACTATTAATTTGATCTGATTTACCTGTTACATTAACTTCACTAGCTTGTATAAATTCATTTAATAAAATTTCAGCATCATTTTCATCTATATTTAATTCTTGATCTACCCTTACTGCTGTTGGAGTATTTAAAGAATTAGGAATCACTCTTTTTGATCTATAAGATGACATTGATAATAATCTAGTTGCAAAATATAAAGAGATGAGAACTGAAAAATCGGTTCTTAATTTTCGCACTACCAATTTTTGAAATTTTTCAATTTTCATTATCAACACATTTAACCAAATAATGTTCTCAAGTATTTTGAAACTGGGGACTAGAACTGTTATAAATACTAATAGAATAACTTCAACTAAACCTACATCATGTATAAATTCAATAACACCAATAAATAATATATTTTCATCAATAATATCTATAATGCCCGTCAGATTTAATACTAGAGGTAATACTTATCAACCAAATCAAACTCAAAGAAAAAGAAAATTCGGGTTTTTAGCTAGAAGAAAAACAAAAGGTGGTCAAAAAGTATTAGCTAGAAGAAGAGCAAAAGGAAGATGGTTCTTATCACATTGAAATTAAAGGAAGAGGAATTCAAATCATAACTGTATATATTTCATATTCATTAATAAATTTCATGCTTTACCTAACATTTTCGAATATTGTAATTCGATTTCATGTATCAATTTTTGTAAACTTACTATTGCTAATTGATGAGTTACATTTGGAAATTTATCTCTATGTAATCCAAACCATTCTAATGGAGGAGTAGCATTACCTAATTCTTTCAATTGTGGAGCTTCAATAATAGGTTGAGCAATTGGAGAATAAATAAATTTTGAACTTGATTCCACTTTTTCAATAGTTTCTTTTAATGCATCATCTATTTCTTTGGTAGGATCTTGTCCATCCAATTGTTGTTTTAAAATATTACTTGTTTTTATATTTTCTTCAAAAGGTTCCATTTTTCGTTTATATTCCATTCTTGAAGCTAATGCCTTTGAATGGATCGAATACATTTCTCTAATAAAATTAACAGAACCTAAATTCCATCTTATATCAACTTTTCCATCAAATGACGATTGAAATAAATAATCAATTTGATTTGAATTTACCTTTTGGAATGTCCTCATTGAAATTTTAAAAGATGGAAATATGAAAATTGTCCCACCGTGTGTTTTACATGCTTTTTCAACAAATTCTTCAACTGTACGATTATTCAAAAATTCTTCAGTTATTGGCAGTTGTACATTTGATAAAGAAACTTTTAAATCATTAAATTTTAAATCAATTTGATTCGAAATACCATTAGAATACTCATTTTGAAGGAAATTTGCCCTTGATTCATCCAATTTAATCACTAAAACTTTTGAATTATCAATTGAAGAAGGATAGATATGGATTAATACTTTCCCAGCTTCAACATGAATTTTAGTTTCCAATTTTTTAAGAGTTTCTAATATTGCATAATCCGGTTGACTTCTAATTGGTTTCTTTGTACTTATTGATTTTCCCCTACTAGAATCTTTTAAAGTTTCTTTATATGATCGTTTATTTTCTAAAATCATTCTTGTTATTGTATTTTGAATATCTAAAAAATTTGATGCTGTTAATGAAGTCATATAAACTTCACAAGTTTTGAATCTTACACATACAATTAAATGATCTTTAGCTATGGATACCTCACTTTTCTTATTATATACATCAATTGAAAATGATTCAATATTTGCAATTGCTATAACATGATAATCAAATGACATTTTTAAATGTAATTTTTCAATACCACCACTTACTAAAATTAATGGAACATCTAATGTGATACCACTTGCTAATTTCCAACTTATAGCAGTATGTAAATTAATATTATGAATTATTAAACTACCACCTAATCTACCTTCACTTGTTAATTTAATTGAATTAAATCCAATTTTTAAATCTTGTGACCAATCGGGTGATTTCTTTGAAACTGCCCAAAAATCATCAACAACTAAAGTAAAATTTCCTAACGATTGACCGAAATGAACTCCTAATTTAACATTACTTACTATAAATGTAACAACCCATGGAAACGCATAAGTTGAAGAAACTTCTTTAAATCTTGAACTTATATTTTTATTTCTTGCCAATTTTAAATTTGCAAATGTATCTTCATTTTCGGATTCGGATTCTGAGTCATCTGAATAATCAAAAATATCTTTGGGGAACCAAATATCTTTAAATAAATCAACATCTTGATATTGTTTAACATTTATAAATCCATCAACGTCAGTAATTGAACCTGTTGAATAAACTTGTGCAACTTCACCCAATTCAAAAACGCTAGATAATAAAACACTTGAAATACTAGCACTGGCACTTATATCTCTTGAGTAAATATGTTGTAATGAAGCTTGAACTAGGTCAAATAATAATGAAATTGTTACAGTTGGTATCTTTGATTCATTTGTGTTTACTTGTATAAATATACCTTCTAATCCAACAATAGCAGCTACTTTAGCAGTTGGTTCACAACTTAATGATAATTTTTGACTTTCAATTCTAACACCAATATGAACATCCATATCTTCGATTAGATTCTTAAAGAAGTCTGAGTTCTTTGTAGGTTCTTCCATTATTAATTCTTTATTATCTGATTTTTTCTTCCTCATTAATCCTTTCATACTTTGAATAACATCCAAAATTACTGGCACACATTTTGGATATAAAATATTATCACTTGAAGTAGTTAATAATTCACCAATTAATTTTCTCTTCATTCCATCCACATTAATATATTTAAATGCAGTTTTCATAGCTGGTGCATGTAAGTATAAACTTGGAGGATAATCTGAATCATCCTCTAATCTATAAATTAATACATTCGACCCTGCAAATGTCGAAATAAATTCAATAACTTCAAATGAATTATGAATTAATGATATTTTCTCAGATTTTGGTTCTGGTTTGGTATCTTCAATATAATAATTTTTACTAGTTGCTCTTCGTTCCAAAAATAATTGTAAATTTGAAGCCAGTTTTGTTGATTTTGCAATTACTGAAGCAACAGAAGTTGATAAAAATTTTATATCTATTTCATCTCCATGCATTGAAATTCTCATGTGTCTTTTTGCTTTCTTTTCGATTAAATATGATAATTGTAAATTAGGTAAAAATGCTCTGTTTAAATTATTCTTTTCAGACAGGGTACTGTAAAAGTTTGAAGATCTTGAACCATTAGCAACTGATAAATATGCCTCCATTAATGTAAATTTACCTAGTGATTCTTCAGTTGCAGCAAAGAAACGTTCAGCTCCAATTATAATACCAGGATAATCTTTTGATTCATCATTGAATATCCAACCAAGACAAAAATTGTAAGATAAGAATTGAAATGATGATATTTTGGAGTAGACCATTTTTTCAAAATTTTTATCTATATTATCTTTCTGTTTAACTTCTGCGGTTGTTTTTTTTGGAATTCCTTTCTGAATATCATCTATTAGTTTAATTATCTTGAATATTGCTTGTTCAGATAAACAAATTCTACAAAATTGTGATTCAAATTGTAATGATTGTCGAGTATCAGATGATTCTAAATCATTTAATAATTTAACTGAAAAATTCGTTTCTACTAAATTGGACAATCCAATTGGTATTGTTCTTTCTAATATTGAAAATCTAACAACTGGAACATGAAAATCTCCATAAACAGGTACTTGTAAATTATTGGATACGTTATGAACTCCAAATGATGTAGATTCAATATTTAGTGAAACTTTAGTCTTGTGTACAAATGTAGATACTTCAGCATTATTATTCAAAAAGTTGATTTTACAAATTACATCTTTTCTATTTTCAATAGTTTCACTTTTCTTGGTAGTTTTTTTACTAATTAAATTCACAATTGAATCAAATCTTTTTTGTAATTTAGGTATATTCCTATCAGCTACACCAATTGCATAAATTAAATTTGGTGCTAATAATTTAACATAACCAATTGAAGAATCAATAATCAACATTAATAAACCATCAATTGAAAAATCAACTTCTCCAAAATTTTTAAATTCTGAACTTTGAAATTCTATAATATTATGACGATTGAAATCTAAATTACACCTCATTCTCAATAATGATAAATCAAATGAAATAGAATCATCAACTTTTGTTATTGAAGTACTTGCACCTACTAAAGAACCAGCAATAATGAAAGGTGACAAAATTTCAATGTTCCAAGTGACTTCACGTAATTTAACTGAACAAGAAACAAGATTCAAATTCAACAGAGTACTTTCCGTTTTACTTTTTTCAAATTTAAATGTGTTTTCAATGTATGGTATATCTGTATTAATCACAGTTTGTAAAATGGATGGAAAATTCTTTGATTTATCTAATAATTGAACATCGATTTTCTTAATCTCTAAATCTAATTTTAGAGCCTCATTGATTTCTGTTTTACCTATTATGAATTTTGCATTTTCGATTGATTTTGAAAATACATGTTGTGATGAAAACCAGGTGTTAAATTCTAAAGTACCACAATTTAATGCAGATGAAATCAGATCCAGCAGATTTAAAGTAGTTGTAGATAATAATGAATTTGATTTTAATTCCCAAGTAGAAGTAGGAAAGTAAATTTGTTGAATGAAGGAATTTATATTAATTGTGAAATGATAATTTTGATCAGAATCCTCCTTAACTTGCTCTTTTCTTAGTATTGGTTCTTCTTCATTTTTTAGTTTTATAATATGTTTTAAATTATCAAATGCTTTTGTACCGATCTTACTTTCATAATCTTCCAAATTAAACACTAAAGTAGTAGTCTTTATTGGTTCTTCAATCAATTTCCCTTGATTTATACTAGTTGATAATTTCAGTAAACTTATAAAATCAGTCTGATGTTGAGATGCCAATTTAATCAAAATTTCATTAATATAAACCTGAAAATGACATTCAAGATCTTCATCATTTGAATTTATCAGAAATATAGCTTTTAGCATTTGAATTCTTTGTGAATGATTTGCCTCCCATGCTCTCCAATTAGCAAATTCTTCAACAACTTTGGAATAAGCATCTGAAGGTAATTTGAATTTCTTATTTTGTAATAAATCACTAGTTTTATCACACCATTCAGGAGGCACAGTTTGTAAAATATGTCTTAACCTAGCTACTATTTTCCAATTATCGAAAAATCTAATATGTTCTTTTTTTGTTCGAAGGATATATGCGGGTCTAGTTAATACATCTGGATCATGATCAATATAATAATCTCTACTAGCCTTAGATAAAGCATATACTAAATTAGCATGGGATGAATTCTTTTGAGCCAATGATTGAAAACAAGTAGATTCTGAAATGAAGCTCTCTGTAATTGTTGAAATATACTTTATTAACCATTCAACTTGATTATCATCAATATTTAAAGATATATTACCATCATTTCCACTACCAACTATTGAATTATCTATTTTTTCAAACCAAAATTCTATATCTTGTAAATCTAAAACAGCAGCTGAGTAAAATGTCAACGGCTGAGAAATACTAAATACAACATCTTTAATATGTAAAGCCATTGATAATTCAATATCTGTAATTAATTCACCATTGGAAGTATATTCATGAGATGATTCACTCATTGCAATTGAAATATCTGATGCTTGTAATGTAATATGTGGATTTGTTTTACTTAATTCTGTCAATTCATCAATATTCGATAATAAATACTCACCAATTTTAACTTGTAAATTTCTATTAACTAGTCTGAAATTTTTCACAGATTTTGCAGTTCTTAATAATCCATTTAATAATTTAACTACATGTACATCTATTTCATCCATTAATGTCTCAACTGAATTATCTTCCATTAATTCACAAACTTGACTAATCACGTTTAATGCACTTGGAGATATATATGAATTAACATCACCTAATTCAATTATAAAACTATCATATTCAGTATCTGATTCAACATCATAATTTGGTGTAAAATCATCATCATCATATTCACAAGTAGGTGCCATAAATGTAGTATCATTATCATATGAACTTCCATCTGATTCTAAATCTAATCTCTTAATCATTCTTGCTGTATATTCATTTAAGGGATATGGAACTTCAGGTAATGTTAAACTAGTTAAAAAACAACCTCTCATATTATTATAAAAATCATCTCGATATTCATCCAACATAACAAATGGAGCTCTATGAAAAGGTGCGTCACTATCACGTACGTGCAATTCCATTTTCTCTCTTCTTTCAACCATACCCTTTTTCTGACAAATATTTGAAAAGATTAGGGATGTTGTTAAAAATGCCAGAATTTTATCATCTTCAATCACTTTAACTGATATCTCAGGTATACTTATACTAACCTTATTTGAGAATCTTAAATTTGGCATATCATTAAATCCTACTACTAAATCAGATAATATAATTTCAATATTTGTACTTGGTGTAGGTCTTAAGTTGATTAAAAATTTACTACATTGGAATGAAAAATTAGCAGCATCGAAACTTGGAGGAAATGCAACATCTAATGCATTCTCCTGATCTGAAAATCCAATACCAAAATTATTTATCCCTGAAACTATACCCTTCATAAATTTTGGATTTGAATCTATAATCCAATCACCACAATAAAATGACCAATTACACCAAAATGTTAATTCACTAGGTGGGATACCAAACATTCTATGAGAATGAGCACTGAAACCATCGACCAACATGTCTGGAACACCAACATAAGATTTAACATATTCAGAAACAGACAACCCATTTGAATAATTTTCAACAAGTACTCCAGAAATTGGACTAAAATCAACTTGCATATCCATATAATAATTACAGAATCTCATATCAATGTCTAAAATATCAAAATTTAAACCAATGTGTTTTTGACAACTGTATAAATGATAAGGTAGAATAATCAATCCAGATCTAATTTTGAATGTAAATAATATATCTTCATCATTTTCAGTCTTGATCATTTTCCAATAATTTTGTTCTTGTGAAGTATCAGTACTTAAACTATCAACATCATTATTATTTGTATATTCTTCAAATGTTTGAAAATGTGTATGATCACCAAAATAATTTTCACGAAGGGTGAATAAATAACGAATAACAAAACCATAAAATTTAAGACTTACTTCATCTCCAATGCATCTAATTTCAATAAAATTGGAAGTATTGACTTCAACTGAATTATAAAATGTATATGATCCATTAATTTTAAACAATGAACTTTTCCCAACTACTTTTGATTCTTGAAGGAAAGCATTTGCAGTATGCCATGGAGGTGTATCAAGAATTAAATCAAACCATGGTGTGATTATATCAAATGTTACGGTGGTTGTCTTTGCAAAGTCTCCATAAAGTGGTATTTTTATATTACAATCAATTTCCCTACCTTGAAATGATAAGTATTTATTATTTTCAAAATCTAATGGATTATTGATAATATTAAAATCATTGACATTGAGAAAAAACTTATAATTGATTAATTTCCAATTAATTTGATATAGAAATGGTCTAAAATATTCATATTTTTGAGGTTCTCCAGATGCAAAATCAGTAAATAAATCTGAAAATAATAATGTATGTTCTCGTAGTAAAAAAAGTTTTGAATTTATACTAACTTGATCAAATTTCCAATCACATTTACCGTTCCATTTCAATGGAAATCCTATATCTGCATCAATTTGATGTTGATCAGCTAGAAATAAAACATCGTGATTTACAGAAGATCTAACTTCTGGTTCATTAAATTGAACTTTTAATTTATTGGGGAAACCTGTTGAATTTGCAATGTATGATGTGAATGAACTAATATTTGAACCTTCAGATAATTTAATTTCTAACCAACCAAATGCTCTTGAAGGTTTAGCTTGACCTAAATCTGATTTTAGCAATTGTTTATCTTTACTTGATTCTCTAGTGGGTATCCTTATTATAACTTCATCTTTAACAATCATTGTTATTTTAAATCCATCATATTCTCTTTGCGAACCAGGAGTTAAATTAGTTGCTGGTTTTGAGTCTTTTGCAATTGGTGGGAAGAACATATTTTGTAATGGAACTCTTTGTCTATCTGCCCAAGGACCATAGTGTATTGTACCCATTGAAATTTCCATTTCAACTCCATGTTCAGGAGGTATTTGTGATTCTAATTCTGATTTTATTGGTTGTATACCTGGTGCATCATAATAATATATAATTCTAGTAGTTACTGAATCTAAAATTAAACTATATTTTGCATATTGTTCATCATTATTAAACATGGCCATTAATTCAGCATCATCTGAATTATCACCTATATATCTCCTTAGTCCTTTCCATTCAAAATCAGATTGTTCAGGTTGATTAAATGATGATTTTCTTCGTAGTATTTTGGAAACTGTTCGATCCAACAAATTAACTGCACTTTTATATTGATAATATAATTTGTACTTTTTGATGTGTCTAAAATTTTGTTCTTCTTTTTCGGAGGTTGTTCTATTATCATATATTATATTTGGTTTCATCCATAATTGAAAATTATCAAATGCAAAATCATATAGGAAACGGTAGAAATCAAATTTGTTTAAAGATTTTGCGATATCTATTGTAGCATCTGCATTTTTATAAGAGGCAACTAGAATGGATGGAGTTGTTATATTCCCCATTACAAATGCACCTTTTTTAATTTTGACATAGATTGGTAGTAGTTGTAATAAAAAGTACAATGATTTTGTACCTGGTGCAATATCAACTGAATCTTCAGATGATATTGAAGATGAAGTAGCATGTTTTCTATACCGTAGATTATATTTTGAATCTTCTGAAAATGAAGAGGAATCAGGATCCGTATCCTTCTCCTTCTCATTTAATATATCCATTATATGATCATAAGCAAAAGTTCTATTATGCATAAAAACTTCAAAACCTTCAACTACTAATAAAAATCTTGAAGGTTGTTTTTCATTTTGTTTTTGATTCATACCACCTAATTTCCCATCAGTTAAATCTTCTAAATCATTAGTTTCATAAAAATAATTTGATAATCTAGTTAATCTATAAAGCCAATATCTCCAGGTAAATGTTGAGTTCAAAATACTAACTGTATAATCTGATGTAATAATGGTTAAATTCTTTATAAATAGTCGACCACCTAATGGAGAAACCTTTAATGATTCAACATTAACTCTAATTTTAAATGCTTTCCATAATACTAATTTGAATATTAATGAAAATATAAACCCTAATAATCTGTGAAAATAAAAGACAAAAGCTAGCCCAAGTACTAAAGCTAATACCCAGTTGACCAAATAAATCCAAAATGATACTTTAATAACAGAATTAGCAGTTACAGTAATAAATTGTGATTCAAAAGCCATGGGTATACATTTATTTGGCTGTAACTTTTTTACTTAGTACGCGAATAAGTACTATGTAATATATTATGTAATATTTTACACTTGGTAGCGTATTTATCAAATCACGGGAATTTAGAAGGAAAATTAATTATCAAATATAAACAACACACTTATTCATGTCAAGATATATACCAATAGATAAAGAAAATAATATAAGAAACAATGAAAATATACATATAGCAAATAAAGAAAGACCATTATCATCATCATCAAAAAGAATTCCATTAGGTGGTAAAAATCAAAATATTAATAAAATACCATTAAATAGATCATCATCATCAATAAATAATAAAATACAACCACCAGCACTTAATAAATCAAATTCATCATTAGGGTTCATTTCTAAACCATTGATACAACCAAAACCAAGAAAAAGAGTTATACCACAATCATTAGATGATTTATCATATACAAATGCAAAAAGACAAAAAACTTTAATTACAAATGATACTGATTCTTTGATTAAACCTGAGATAAGACCAAAATCAGCAATTGATTCATTATCAAGTACTTTTTCAAATTACACTGAATTAAATGCTCCTGCAAAACCAATGGAATATTACAGTGTTGATCCAATAAAACGTCAAACTACAAAAAGACAACAAGAAATAGATTCATTAGTCAATAAACATTGGAAAGATGAAATTGAATATATACCAGAAAAAGAAGATTTAAAATATTTTTCAACTCCAAATAATTCAGATGAATATAGTTTATTAAAAAACAATCTGATTGGAACTACAAATGTTTCATTAGATTTAAGTTTTGGTGATGATGAAGAAGAAGAAGAAGTTGGTGAAATTCCAATACAAGATACAGATTTTGAAAATATTGGGTTATCAAAAGAAGATTTAAATAATTTATTGGATTAATATATACATGGTTATTGTTGTGAACATTGTGGAACTTCTTGATATGATTCTTCTTTCTCTTTTTCATAAACTGGTAGTTCTTGTACTATTGAAATGTCAAATAATTCTATATTTGGTTCGGGTATTGATAATTGTTCTAATTTAGTTGATAATTGAGTCGGTAATATATTTTGTAATTTAGTAAGGTCATTCTTTTCAACATACCAATTATCTTGTGGAAACTCTATATCTATTTCAATGTATAAATCACCAAATTGCTCTGATTTAAACCATGATTTCTCAATTTTTGGCATACCTTGTCCTGGTATCTTGATGAAATCACCAGGTCTTATAACTTTACCTTTTGGCGTTGATATCTTTATACCTCTACCATCTAAATGACTACATATTACTCCTGAAAATCCACTTAATGCATCAACTAAAGGTATTTTATAACTAACAAATAAATCATCTTGTTCCCTTTTAAATGTTTTATGCTCTTTACATGAATATTCTAATAATACATCACCAGTTATTTTTCCAGGATATTGATCAGATTCTTCTTTCTTTATTATCACACCTTGATTTGGTGAGCCCTTTGGTATTTCAAATTCCAATATTTTAGTTTCTTCAACCACTCTTGAACCTTTACATAATTTGCATTTATCTTTCAGTCTATATATCTTACCAACACCTTTACAACTACTACATTCAACATATTCTTGTGCAACTAAACCAGGTCCAACTCTTTTTATCTTTCGTACTTGACCATCTCCATTGCATGTTGAGCATTTTTTAAATTGTACATTTGTCAGTTTTAATCCATTTCCTTTACATAATGTACATATTATATTTCTCGTACTTGTAGTTCTAATAACTTTACCTTTATATAGTTCTTCTAATGTAATTTCAACTTCTATATGAGCATCTTCTGTTTTATTACTTGGTTGTCTTTCTTTATTCATATTATTAAAAAAATTATAAAAATCATTACCATCATAATATCCATTATCACCACCATAAAATTGTTCAAATGGATTACCATTGAAGTTTGGGCCATTACCGAAACCATTACCTGTAGTACCATATCTATCATATTCATCTCTTTTTTCATCATCAATTAATATTTCGTATGCCATTGAAATTTCTTTAAATTTAATTTCTGATTCTTCTCGTTCATCTTCATTAACTTTATCAGGATGATATTTTAATGCTAATTTTCTATATGCTTTACGGATCTCTATTTCTGAAGCTGAAGATTCTACTCCTAGTATTTCATACAAATCATCCATAGTAATTTGAGATCAATTTAAATTTTAGTTTTTTTTTTTTTTTTTTCTGAAACCGCTTGCATCTCTTCAATTTAAAATTGAAAAAATGGGTGCAAAAGTTTACTAAATATTCAAACAAACTCATAAATAACTGATATAATTAGTTACAGAGGTCATTATTGAATATTTAAATACATGTAGGAGGTTTTTATTAGCTTTTCGGTGTTTTAAAATTGAACGAGAGGAAATTCTGCAACTCACTTGGGCTCATGAAATTTTTCAAGATAGTTTCAACACAAATAACAGAACAACCAAAAAATATAGACCCTCACGAGATGTATCTTGTGCAGAATTTAACTCTCTATCTCTTGGACTTTAAATTTAGAGGTGCTGGTGTTTAGATCTCGAGATATTTCGAATTTTTTAAAAAGTGAAAAAATAAAAAAATGTCAAAAACAACTCCAGAGTAACGACATAAACAATCAGCACACGTCGAAATGCAAAAAAGCGACACGAGCAGGGTTCGAACCTGCGCAGGCAAAGCCTATCGGAAGATGCCAGAAAATCGGACTTCTAAGATAATTCTTTAAATACCAATAAATGAAGAATTGCTATCGGTCCAATGCCTGCATCCGACCCCTTAACCGCTCGGGCATCGTATCAACATTTGGAGCGTCTTTGGCAACTTCAAGTCGGCCAAACCGCTAAAATTGTAGAATTTTGTTCAGATCTTGTGAGAGTTTTTAAAAATGTTAGGACCAAAATGAAGAGCCTCGCACCTGAAAAATAGTTAATATCAAGCTTAAATTTTGTAAGCTACGTTATTCATGCTTTGTTTGTTATTGTTTTATTTTGTTGTGTGGTTAAGAGTTGAATTTTGCAACTTTTTTATTGTAATGTTCATTTTGGCCAAAATTGGACAAAATTCAAATGACAGATCTACTCAGGAAATTTAAGACAGCGACGATAATCCCCATTATATAAATGATCTTTCAAGAGATTTGCTGCTTTGCTTTTGTTGCCGTAGAGAAATATCAAAATTATAAACACTTCTGTCTCTTAAGCGGTGATTATTAAAGTCAGCTAACCCGACTGATATGATGGTCCCACGAATATTTGCATTACGGTACTTTTTTCCGAGCGAGAGATCGCGTAAAATTAACCCAGGATACTAGTTTTTGCAATTTTTTTCCTGAATAGACAATAATTTTTGAGTCAATAAGTTTTTAACAGGGTGCTAAACAAATAGCGCTTATACCATAATTCTAGTGGAAAAATTTACCAGTTCAGCTATATTAGAAGTTGCTAGTCAAGTCGTAAGTTTTGATTATCTCGTGTGGCATTTATTTAAATGAACAATAAAATGATGGATTTTAAATTTTATTCGAAGAAACAAAAATCAGCGTATTGTATGATTGTCGAATTTTGTAATGAGATTAGTTTGAGGATAATACTTTGAATATCAAGAGTTATTTGCAAATTAATTTGGAGATTGACTATGATGATACTGCATATAAGATAATTGTGACAGAATTATAATTTTTAGTACGAAATAATTGATGCGATGATTTGGCGAAACAAATTAGTTTTTTCGCGCTAGCTCTAGGGCGACCTCGTAACACGGAGTATTGCCAGTACTGCTCTTCCTTGTTACGGACTTCTAATCTAATTAAATTATCTCTGCAAAGTTATTCTCAAGAGATTAATCTTTATTGAAGTTGAATTCAAGAAATTTAATAATGAAGCATTACTTATCCTTGACTTAACTTGTTATTGCATTCAATATTTTTCATCACAAGTTTTGTAAATTTAAAAATCTAAAATAATTGACGTATTACAATGTTTACAATTGAAAAAATTCAAGTAAGAAGAGTGATACCTTCTGGTTTTGAACAGCACTCTGATCGTCGACGAGTGAAGTTGATTTTTGAAGTTTAATTTGCACCCAAAATGAATTCAATGATAACTGTTTGAGCACCAGTTAGAGTATTTTAAAGGTATACTAAAAGCTTTACATTTAAACCACACAAATTGTCGAGAATTATCTTGTTTGAAACACCTGACTCAGGAAAAGAGTATTACCAATAAAATCCGGAAATATAAATGGTCTAGCTGCTCAAAAGTTTTAGAAACGTATCAAGCCTTGTAGAATGCTATCTTTAATTCATTGAAAAGCACCTAATAACTTCATAGTCAGTACCATATAATTTACTAATTTTCATAGAACAGTGTCGTGTGCTAATCACTAGGCAAAACCAAATTCAAAATTTCGTTCGTCAACAAAACAACCAAAGAAAAAAAGGAGTTTCTTTTAACTATCTTAAATAAACAACTATATATATAATTAACAATGGTATGTTGTTAAAAGAGATATAGAGAATTCAATTCAATTGTTTCAGAAATTGAGAGTTTCCGCGGACTATTTACTAACTTATTCAACAGTCAAGATCAGGGTATGTTTAAACAAATAAACCAACCACCTGAAATACTAACAAATACTCAGAGTCGCCGTTGCTGATGAATCCCTTACTGCATTCAATGATTTAAAATTGGGTAAAAAATATAAATTTATTTTATTTTCATTAAATGATTCAAAAACTGAAATTATAGTTGAATCAACATCAACAGATCAAGATTACGATTCATTTTTAGAAAAATTACCAGAAAATGAATGTAAATATGCTGTTTATGATTTTGAATATGAAATTGGTGGTGGTGAAGGTAAAAGATCAAAAATTGTATTTTTTACATGGTCACCAGATACAGCACCAGTTAGAGCAAAAATGGTTTATGCATCATCAAAAGATTCATTAAGAAGAGCATTAAACGGAGTTGCTGCTGATATTCAAGGTACTGATTTTTCAGAAGTTGCTTATGATACTGTTTTAGAAAAAGTTAGTAGAGGAGCAGGTTCTCATTAAGAATATATAAATATGTAACAATGTCCGTTTTTATGTCTATTTCAATGTCGTGAACACCTTTGTCTAATCAGGATCAAAGAATTTATTTGTTTATCTTTTGTTAAGGAAGGGTCAATGACAAGTAAATTACCAAGAGCTACTTTGGCTCAAAAATTACAAGTTCTAGATTATTTCCATCGATCTGAAAGACCACAACTGGAAACTGTTGAGAAATTTAAAAATGAGATATCAATATCAACATCATCATTTAGTGAATGGCTAAAAAATGAAAATGAGTTAAGAAAAAGGTATAGTCAGGCTGATTTTAAATTTTCAAAAAATAGTAAAAGAAAAGTGAAATTTAAATATGAAAAGATTAATCAAGCAATGGATAAATTAGTAAAAGGTAGATTAGAAAGAGGTGAGCCTATAACTGAACCTATTTTAAGAGAACATTGGTCAATTTATGCTCATCAATATGGAGTAGATGATCCAAAAAGATTATATAGTTTTAGTCATGGTTGGCTAAGTCAATTTAAGAAAAGACATGGTATAAATAAGAAAAGAAAGAGTCAAGAAGAACCTCAAAATGAAATAAATGATGTTCCATCACCAACGGACAATAATGATTTTAATGAACCACCAACTAATGAAACTAATTATGATATATTACAACCTCAAATAAATCGACCTGAACCACAGCCACAACCAACTCGTCCTCAATTATCTCCAGAAATACCGAGAAATCAATTTAAACCACAAGAAGGTCTAAGTTTTAGTCAAAATAATGTATTAGCAATGAATTATAGAAAACAAAATCAATCTCCACCAAATCCACAACCATTTCAACCACCTAATTTCAATCATATACGAAGACAAGAAAATTCGGGATCTGCATCAACTACTAATGAAGTTATATTAACTGAAAGAATACCACAACCACCACCTCAACCAAAACAAGCTCCACCAAATTATGATATTTTACAACCTACTACAGCAGAAGAAATCGAAAAGTTTATATTCATGTTTGCTGATCGTTTTTTCAATTCAAATCAATATGAATATCCACAAACATATAAAATATTTCAAGAATTAAAAGATTCATTCTTTAATGAAAGATTTATAAATAATAGAAATCAAAGTAGTAATGAAACATTTATTAATAGAAACCAACCTACACAAGAACCAAAAAATTCACCACCTATGAGACAAAGTAATCTTAATCAACAATTATTATCTCGTCAAAGTGCTCCTACTTTGCCTGTTCCTCATAAAGATCATCATAGAGTTGATCCTCATTTACAACATAATCAACAACAATTGGATGAATATTTTAAAATGCAAGCAAGTAGAAAAGCTAGATTTAAATAATAACTAATATAATGATCAACTGTTGTGACTCCGCTTCATGAACCTGGTTAAACATCTTTTCAATTTCAATTTTCAGCTTTATACTGTAGTTATTTCTATTTCATTTTCAACTTCTACTTTTATAACAGGTGTTATGTCTTTAACTGGTTCCTCTTTTTTGCAAGTACATTCAGTGCATTGTTTACAATCATCATCTAAACGAGCTTCTTTAATTTCATTAGTTATATTTTCAATATCTTTACTCATTTGTTTTGGGGTATTTGATTTATTTATTTTTTCATCATTTTCATGATTATGTTTAGCATATAAATAATTTCGAAGTGCCATTGTAATTATGTTACAGTTCAATTCCGAAACTTTAAATTAATTTGCAACCAATAGGAACAAAACAAAGAAAATACTAAAGATCAAAATCAACAATCAAAAATCAGAGATAAACAAGACAGCGGATTCTGTTACACTTTTATATAAATCGTAGATCTTAATTATAATAAAATGATATCTCATGAGTTAATATTATAGTATTTCTTAAAAGTGGTGTGATTTTATTATGAATCGCATGGCACCCGATTCAAATCGCTTAATTCTTTTTTTTCTGCGCGATGATATTCGGTCGTACCTTAAAAAAATAAAAATACGCGGTAAGGATGCCTCAAACACGTAAGGATGCACTTGAATCTACATTAGAATAATACAAACACTCGAAATAAATATATATTGTATATTGTCCATATTAATTATTCGTATTCGTTATTGCATGAGGAGTCAACCTAAATGAAATAATAATTATACCTAAAGCAATAGTCAAAAACTTAAACTTTAAACCATCATCAACTAATTCATCAGAAAGTTTTCTCTTCTTTTCTTTTTTACCCATTACTATATGTTTCAAATGATTGAAAACACCGAGCTCTTCCTCAGAACTAGAACTACTAGATTCAATTTCCTCTTCTTCTTCAATATCTTCAATTTCTTCTTCCGCCCAATCTTCAAAATCTGAATCATTATCAAAATTATGCTTTCTAAATACTTGTGATGCATATTTTTTAATCATTTTATCATCTGATGATATTTCCTCATCATCTCCATCATAGTTGTCATGTCTTAATCCAATTGAATTTATATTTTTCTTATCTAGTATCGTATTGATACTAACAGAACGTAACACTCTTTTTTTATTAATTAACATATCTTTTGAATTTGCAATCAATTTAGCATCGGAATACTCAACCTTACTTCCCAAACTTATCTCTGATTGTTTTTTAGTTAATCTCTTTATGTTCTTTTTCTGTTTTTGTAATTCAAATCCAATATATGATAATAATTTCTCATTATGAAGTTTTAAACTCTGTAATTCAAATTTCAATTTTGTAATCTCTTGTCGTGTTGATTTATCATAAATTCCAGAAGATCTATTTGAATTACCAGTTGTTTCAATTGAAAAATTTCTAGAATAATCTGGATCTTCTTCATATCCATTCAATGCAAAAAGAGTCTCATTTCTATAATCTTCTTTATTTGATACACTTCTTTTCCCATTTTCTTTTTCAAATTCAACTTTTATTGGAATTATATCATGAGAATTATATCTTGAATGCGTTGGTTTTGATGATGAATAACGTTTTATAGTTGAATTCGAATTATTAAATTTATCTTCTTGTTCTTGAGTCGGAGTTAATTTAAAAGGACTTAATACAAATTCATTATCTACTAGACTCATTCTTTTTAATTGAGTAGGGAGTGATTGTCGTTTATCTCTTGATTCCGGATCAGGAGAAGGTGGGAATTGGAAATTTGGAGTTTGTTTAATTGGTGATGATTGATCTAATAAATCAAATGAATCCTCTTCATCTGTTAATTCATTCATCGTGTGATTTGTAGCATGAGTTATTTCAGTTATAAAATCAGCAGCTGAAGATTCACCGCTCGTATTACTTTCTTTTTCTTTTATCAATTCTTCATTTTTCAGGCTTAGGAATTCAAGTTGATCTAAATATATCAATTTTTGATTCTTTTCCAATTCAAATTGATTTGTGAGTATTTTATAATCTCGTAGTAATTTTTCATATTTGACATATAACTCGTGGTAGTGTTCCGTGGGTTCAGGCTTAATTGAATTTAGACTGATTATTTCATTTTCTAATGATTTCACTAGTGATTTATAAGAAATTATCTCTTTTTTCAATAATTCCTCCCTTTGTAGATTTTCCTCTTCTATTCCTTTGATAGTTTGTTCATAAAATTGTAATTTATCTCTATTCATTTCAATTTGAGAGATTTTTAAACTTAATTCATGTTCTAATCTCACTATCTCATTCTTTAATGATTTATTAATTAAAACTATATCTGCAAAGTTCCTTTCTAGTGATTTAAATTCTTCTTGATTATATAGAGATTGTGAATTTATAATTGTTGAATTTGTAGTCATTTTTTTAGGTGATGCAAATTTATTAGTTGATTGAGTTAATATTGTAATATCATTCTCTTTAGAAATACTATCATTCATTATCTAGCATGTATTAGTAGTGATTGTCCTTATTGTTGTCCTTATTGTTGTCCTATTATTTTTTTTGAAATGTTTTTTTATAACATGGAAATTTTTTTGTGTTTTTGTTTTGATTTTGAATGGTTGACTTCCTATTTAGGTAAATAGTGTGGCTGTCTACTAGAAAACTGGTACTAATCAAGGAACAACTGGCAAAGACAGAGAGGTATGGCAAAGAGGTTTCAAGTTGAAATTGGATTGAGGATAGCCCGGGGTATGTCTTAAACTGTGAGGAAATCTGAGGAAATTGTTATATTGATCTCTATTTACAAGTTTTTGTCTATTTTGGTATTGCATTTAATGCTTTCTCAATTGAACTTCCAGGATTTAAGTTATGATCTAATGTATGTTTCTTTATACCAGCTCTTAATATTCTAGGATCATTTCTTAATGTTCTTAATAATTGTTCCTGTACTCTTGAACTTGAATCAAATCCCATTATAAAATTAAAACCTTGAAAATGTCTTTCTTGATCTTTTGATATTATTTTAGGTAATGGTCTTTTACCAATACTTGTTATATCACGTATAATACCTCTATTATTTAAGATTAATTTCCCAACTGTTGATGCAATTTTTTGTGCTTCTTTTGATGGTTTTATCGGATCCGTTATACGTGCAATAGCAAATAGTTCATAATACATGGTGATAAATTGTGGATAATGTGTTGGTTTGCTGATTTGGTTGTAAAAGTTGATATTTTACAAAACTTTTCAAACTTTAAATTTTTTTTTTTGGTAAAAAATGGTAAAAATTTGCACTACTTTCTGATGATAGTGGGTTTTTGCAGCCATTGATATGATGAATATTTGATAAGAAGACACAGCTTATAAGAATTGGAGGAACCGTAGAGGTGATATTAGCTCAAACATTTGGCTTTTTATTCACTTTGGCGAGTATTTCTTTTGTGTCTTGAGAAGTTTTGTAAAAGCCAAAAAATTCGAGATATTTGCAACTTACTGCAAAATGATTGAGTTTAGTAGAAGGTGGAAAACAGAATTAAGTAATTTAAAGAGATTAATGAAATTTAATTATCAATTGAATATACAAATATTGCAGCTTTTAAAAGAAGTATGATTATAAACTCGATTCAAAGTTCAATGCATGCTCTTACCTCACCTATATCGATTGTGGTACAAAATTTAACTTAAAAGAACAATATTCTTGCTAAAACGTTTTCTCTGCGTAAGTCACATTTGAGTGAATGGGCGCAAATCGAGTTAAAAGAGGAAATTCAACAATTCAGCCGGTCTGATTGGGATGCATGTCGCGCAAGAACTCGTATGAAGTTATTTTTTCTGAGCAAATTGCTCGCGCAAAATTGCACCTAGTTGATTAACTTTTACGATAACCTTTAATTACGAAACAATATTCGATACATCAAGTTTGAAACAAAGAATGTGAAACAAATAATGTTTACAATCGAATGAAGAGCAATTCTATGACAATTCTTCTGTCAGATAAAAATATTTTTGGATGAGGTAGGTGGAACTCAATTGATCCAGCACAATCTGATTTCGCTGCTTTTAGTCCTAAGTGTCGAAATATCATGATTCTAAAACATACAAATATTAGACAATACTAGTTAGTATCTTGGATTAAAACTGAGCATTTTTTATATGAAGCATTTGTGCTTGAGCCTGATTGTTCTCGAAATAGCTGTCTTCTTCACTTCTGCAAAGTGCTCTGTAAATTAGACTTATTTAAAAGTTTCTGTTTTATACTTTTAGATTACAGCGGTTAATTGTGAAAGAAGGACCTTGATAGTAGAAACTCGAAATTAAGTTTGTTGCTTATATATTTTGCTTTAATTTGGACGCTTGAATGATTATGGGCTAATTTAGATCAATTTGAAATTCTACATGGCAAGATTCATTCAGCATCAAAGTTCAGAGGCTATATAAGGAGCATTATAAACAGCTAATACAGAAATACCATGCCAAGTCAATTCTAAAGAACCCGAATTCAATAAACTTAATTCAAAAGCAGCCACAGTCGTTGATAATCTTTCAACCATGGATTATTAAGCTCAACAGCTATTTATATTCATCTATATAGTCCTTCCACCTACTACTCAAAGTACAGAATGTTGTACATCTCATAATAGTATCATAAACAGCTTTGGTTGCAAAAGTGTTGATAATAAAAATTACACAAAACCAATATTTACCATATCATGTGTAATCACAGTATGCATTACATAATCAATATATATATATATTTACGATTTAGGTAAAGTGAAAGATTTTACCAACGACGAAGTAATAAAGGTATCAAATGGCTACTAATATAACCTGGCATCCAAATTTATCTCACGATGAACGTTCAAAATTAAGAAATCAAAAAGGTTGTACAATTTGGCTAACAGGTTTATCCGCGAGTGGTAAATCAACAATTGCTTGTGCATTAGAACAAAGTATTCTTAATAGAGGTTTAAATAGTTATAGATTAGATGGTGATAATGTTAGGTTTGGTTTAAATAAAGACCTTGGGTTCTCAGAAACTGATAGAAATGAAAATATTAGAAGAATTTCTGAAGTTGCTAAATTATTTAATGATTCTTGTTGTATTTGTTTAACTTCGTTTATAAGTCCATATAAATCAGATAGAAAATTAGCAAGAGAATTACATGAAAAAGATGGTTTAAAATTTGTTGAAGTTTATATAGATGTTCCAATTGAAATTGCAGAACAAAGAGATCCAAAAGGATTATATAAAAAAGCAAGAGAAGGTATTATTAAAGAGTTTACAGGTATATCAGCTCCATATGAAGCACCAGAAAATCCTGAAATTCATGTAAAAAATTACAATTTATCAATTGAAGAAGCAGCTGAACAAATTTTAGATTATTTATTACAACATAAATATATATCTTAATCATTTCTTTAAACTATCTAATCTTGCTTGTAAGTCATCTTCATCTACTCCAACGGCTTGTGGCATTCTTTCTTCTTCCTTTGTTTCTATTCCACTTGGTATACTTTTCAAATTTGTATTTAAATCAACACCAATTTCATCCAATACTTTACCCAATATTTCATCAATTTGTTCTTCTTCTCCTAATTCATCATCATCTAAAGCCATAGCATCATCAATTGCATCATCCATAAATTCTTGTTTTTGATCCATTAAATCATTTTCTTTGGCGAATTCTTGTGCTATTCTTGATAATTGTGGTAAATTCATCGACCTATTCATTCCACTTAATAATCTTGTTGCATCTCTCATTGACATTGCCATTTGTTGATTTGATCTAACTGATTGAATACGTAATGATATTGCTTGTAATTGAGCCTTCATTGAATTAAATTTTTGAATATATGATTTTGTACGTATTAAATCTTTTGCTTGTATTTTTGCTGATGATATTTGACCAGTTTTAGCTGATTTTTTAATTTCAGTAATCAATTTCTTTTCTTGTTGTTGTAATTTAGTAACTTCTCTTGATAATTCACGTTGAGTTTTTTCTAAAGCTCGTTGATTCTTTCGAAGTCTTTCTTGTGGTGTTAATTTTTTACCAAATGCCCATTCAAATAATCCTGACATGATAATTCTAAATATATTTTATGATAAGGCAATTTAATTGTTGATTAAAATTGTAACCTTTTTTTTGTGCAAGAAAAAGTAAATTTTGATAATTTAGAAACATTAGATTCGCACTAAAGTCGCATTATAACTCGCTCTAGATGAGGCTAGGAAAATATTTCTATGGCCCAAAAGTGAGGGTCACTTCTGGGGATATTACGAATGAAAATATTATTATACACTAGCAATTAATCTTGCTTCAAATTTAGATCGAATTATTCAAATAAACATTCTCTAATTTTTAGATCAGGAAAATTTTCAGGCATGAAGACTGATTTTGCAAATCGAACATTTTCTAAGGATAAAATTTTGACATTTTGTGGAAAGAAAACTGATTCATGAAAAAGAATAGTTCCGAACATCTAAATTATAATTGGTACAGTATTTGGAATACAGTATTTGGAATACAGAATAAATTTCAGCTCGTTATTCGAATTTATAGTTGAACTTTGGAAAATTGTTACCATCAAATAATTCCCAGCTAAATTCTGAATCTATCAAAGTTAAAGTTGTCAAATTGCTGCAAACTTGCATACTTGATAAGTCTACACAAACTAGATCTTGTAAATAAATAGTAACTAAAGAATCTGAGAAATATAAGGGTGGCTAAGGCCCGTCAGGTGTTGATTCACAACAATTAAATTTAAAATACTTTAAACGCTTGGAATTTGCAAACTCGAACAATTTCTGGAGTACAGACCTCCCAAGAATTTTCAACCATTACAATTCAACAATTGATTCACATTTCAAATACAGAATTGAATTTCTCAAATGACTGTATGATGGTCTTTAAATATCCTTTTAATATCATGGTAATATAAATATTCTAAATTCTTGAAATCATCAATTTGAATATGATGAAAACCAAAAACTTCAGTCAAGAAATAGCTAGCCATCCAATCTTCATAACCTAAATCAATAAATAGTTTTGTCGGAAGTTCAGTCAACGAAAATAACATGAATGCATTATGACTTCGTAACCATCTTTTTGACACTCCCTATAAAAATTAGTATCTATTTCACCATACTCTGCATGATATTCATCAATAGCTTAAAATATTTCTCATCATCAAGCAACTTTGTAACAAAAACCGATTTTGGGATAACTTTAAATTATTCTAATAATTTGTAAAAAACTCTATATTCTTTAAAACATAATGCATCAATGAAATCAATTTCTTCATCTGTTGGTAATTTAATAATTCTAATATTTTCTGGAACTTTGAACCTCCATCTAATTTTGAAACAACAACTTTTGTAAAAAAAAGTTTAATTGCAAGAGGTTATAAAATTGGATCATATAAGAAAGTAATAGAGGATGCTTTATCAAAATGTGATTATTTCAATTAATTCTAATGGTAATTCGCGTAATCTCTTCAATAAAATTAAAAGTACTTCTAGTCATATTGGTTAGTTGTGATTGTTATTGAGCTAATTTTGGGAAATTCATTTATATAAAATTCAAACTTTTATTCTGAAACAAATAATTTATCGATTATATAATATAAATGACACAAAACAAAAAATATATCACACAATACGAAAATTATATCAAATTGAATTATCTGCAACAATAATACAAATGCAAACATGTTGTAACCGTATAATTCATTGATATAGCTGCACAAACTTAGCAATATGTATGTTACACGGTCAGATTCTAAAGTCAATTTTTGTCCATTCAAGTAGAGAGATATTTACAATGAATTAAATTCAAACCTAAGAAGCGTAAAATACAACCACATCATAGCCGTTAAGTTAGTCTCAGTGAATTCTTTTTAATAAACTTTGTTGTGAATCTTTATCATGCTCTTTAATGATTTATGACTTATTAGTGTAAATTCTATTTACTCTTAATTGGTAGCAATTACTACTAATACGAGATAGTTAGTTTCAACACCTTAAAAATTCACACATTATATTTTGCAAAAGTCAAATTTTGATCAACACAAAAATTGAAATTTCAAATCAAATTTTTGATAGTAAAAATTTCAGAAATTTAGAATTTTGAAATTGTGATCTGATGTATTCAACCCTTGAATTTTCTATATATGTAATAAAATCAAGTACAAATTTTTTTTTTTTCGAAGATAACGGTTTGGAATCAGTTTACTTATAAAAATTTAATAAAGGTCTCGTATCGGATGTATATATCTGACAACGGTTAACCGAGCGAATGACAAATTCTTTGAAGCGAAAACTAGCGCGACTTGTTGTCATATCTCGCACGAGACGAAAAAGACAAGTTACGCGCACTTCGTTTGTTTACGTATATTTGTCGTGCAAAATTAAGACCATTTTGATCGAAAGAATAAAAAATCTGGTATTAATTTTTTACGAGATTTTGGTCGGTTTCGCCCTACAGTTTGAATAATTTCGATCAATATTGGCAGTCGTACAAATCTGATAATGCTAATATGCTCAATTTGACGTAAATAATTGATTGATTTTAGAAGCTTCCATACAAAGTAGCATTTATATTTACACCTATAATTTACTTTCATTTAATGCCAAGTCGACAGCATAATGAGCCATTCCATAACCAGCTTGATATCCATAGCCACCAGCACCATAATTATGAATTAATATTTTACCTTCATCAAAACGTTCTTTTTCAATACGGACACCACCATATCTACCAGGTCTAAAACCAGTAACATTTTTCAAAACCTCCAAATCTTCAATTGATTTACCATTTAATATCTTAGGGAATAATTTTGTAGTCCTTTTCAAAACGTCATCATTTTCAGCCTTGTAATTGTCTGATCTATAATCATCTTTTTGGTAAAATCCACCTAATATTAATTGATCATTCGAGAATGGACGTTTTATTATATATGTTGGAGGTTTATATTTTGACCAAAGCATTACGTTTTCTTTGATATGTGGTGCTTTAACAACTACGACTTGTCCTCGTGCTGGATACATTAATTTATCTCCAATTAAATCTTTTGCTCCTAATCCAGTACAATTGAATACATATTTAGTATCATCAGAATAAGCTTGAATTATATGTGACAACTTCTTACGAGTGAATGAAACACCTTGTGATTGTAAATGTTTATACAAATTGAATAAGAATTTAGGTGCATTGAAATTCCATGAAAGAAATGAGATACCAAACTCAGCACCATCTGGTAATTTTGAAACTGGTATTTCTTCATATTCTTCAAAATAAGACTTTACTGAATCAATCTTCTTCATTGAACTGGGTTTAATTTCCCAATATTCAGTTGATTTATATCTATCTATTCCTTTTTCTTTCCCACCAATTGCTTGTTGAATTTTATGCATGTTTAAATAATTATATTTTTCAAATTTTAACATGTTGTCATCCTCTCCACTCATTAATGAGTGATTAGCACCAGCTGCCATTGAAGGATAATTGATAGATTCATCACCAGGTGAAAATTCAGCAATAACACTTAATTCATTACCTGATATTCCATGTTGGAGTAGTTCAAAAGCAGTATAAAGTCCAATAACACCAGCACTGAAGTTATTAGTAACTATTTCTAACCATATTTCATCCTTACATACCCTACAATAACGAATTTAGTCATAACTACTGAAATGGACCCTTGATTCAATTTATATATTGTTGAAAATTATTTCAGATCTCAGATTTTTAAGCGCGCTAAAAATCAAGGACTTGCCCCACCCAAATTTTTTTATATTATAAGCGATACTATACACAAAATCTATTTATTATCATGTTCCCTTAGTATTAATTTTAATTTCTCTATTAATAACTTTGAATTGTCTTCATTTACATCCTCCATTCCATATCTATAAATTGACCAAATTCCATAAATTGCAAATAATGAACAAAGTACAATTGCAATATGACCTTTAGTTGTAAATCCATCAGGCAATGGTTTGACTTGTACATTCTCCCCTTCAAGGTTTAAAAATTCCATATTTCCAGCTGCATTACCTTCATAACCCATATGTATTTCCTTACATGCATTTAAATGACTATCATCAATTTTAGATTGAGTTTTTTGTATTTCTTCTGGATTTTCAATTAATGTAATTGCCAAACCTTGTTCTAAATGCCAATCTACATGACAATGGAAAAACCAAACACCAGGATTATTTGCTTGAAATCTAATCACCATGAATCCATTACTATCTACTTCAACAGTATCTCTAATTAATGGATATTCAGGATATGTAGTATGTGACGAATTATTAGGATCAAAATCAATTGGATTCTCATCATCTTCGGATGATCCTCGAGATAATACTTGAAAATTATGCCCATGTAAATGAAATGGATGTTTTCCTGGATCGTGATTATTTAATATAATTTCAACAACCTCGTCATTTTGTAAAATAAATGAATTTGTATTTGATCCATAAATTATTTCATTAGTTGCTAATTCTCCAGATGATAATACAGTATATAATGATGGTACTTTTGGAGGAGTAAAAGCTTTACCATTAAATAATGCATATGTAACACCATCACCAAGAACTTCCATTGAAAAATTTAAAAGAATGGTATAATCTGGATCAGGAAGTAATATCATTTTATTAAGTGGTTTAAATTTTGAATCATCAAATGTTGGAAATTGTTCAATTAAGGAGAACTTATCATATGGTAAATGCTTAGGTAATGACTCCTCTTTGTTGTAGATTAAGTAGTTAGTTGAAACAATTTGTAAATCTTCAGGTAAGAAATCAAGCATGTCTTGATCCAAAATATTAACAAATCTGTAATTTTTATCCATATTTGATTTAGTCTTTAATAATACAACATATCTCTGAGCTACTGTCATGTATAAATGGTCTACTTCATATGGTTCTACCTTTACACCATCAACTTCAACCACAACAAAATTATGATCTTCAATGTATAAATATTGTGATACAAATAATCCCATATTTACTATTCTCAACATATATGTAGTATCTGGTTTAATTTCCCATGTAACATTCCTAGTCTCATTAAATAAACCATTTTGAGGTATGGGCTCAGCACCTGTTGGATTATACCTACTTAAGAAACTTTTCATTATTTCTGTTGATTGTAAATGATAATGATCACCAACAGATAATGTAACTTCTTCATCATAATCAAAATCATAAGTATCATCTTCTATTATGAACAAACCTCTGAAACCATCGCCATATTGTGATCCACTATGTGAATGATACCAATACGTACCAGATTGATTACCCACATTAAAATTATAAGTAAAATTCACACCTGGTGCTATTGGACATTGAGTTATATATTCAGGACCATCTTGACCATTTTGACCTTTCATAAATAAACCATGGAAATGTAAACTAGTATTTGTATCTAGACTGTTATGCAAATGTATGATAACTTGATCATTTGTTTTAATTTTTATAGTAGGTAAAGGCCATTCATTATTTATACCAATCATTAACCTCTCTTGTAAACCATCTGGATTCACATTTACATATGATACATTCCAATTAAATATATGACTTTGACATAGTACTATGGGTATAATAAAAAATAAGAATATCATTGTATGGGTGACATAAATTTTCCATGCAATGCGTGTATCAGGTTGGATCCAATAGACAAAAATATTATTATTATAAGTGTGTGTATATATATATTATTATAACTATTGAAAGAGGGTTTACAATTCAAATGGTCTTGGGCATTGATTTTCTGGACCAATATATTGTTCTTCTCTCCATGGACCAATATCTTTTAATAATAATTCATCATCTGTTGCTTCTGATTTACCACCAAATTTAACTGGTAAATTTTCAATTGGAATTTGTTTCAACAATTCTTTTTGATAGCTGTATCCTAAAATATGAATTTTTGAAACAGTAACTGGATCTAAAAATGGTTTAAATAATCTAAAAGCAGTACTAAAACCAAATGGAGAATTAATTAAATAAAATTTACCCATTCTTTCAGGATAATAATCTTGACCAATTTTTGAAGCTTCTCTAACGTAACCAATTACATTATAAGCAGATGTAAGTGATATACCTTTTAAATCTAATACAGTACATGAAGTTTCAATTAAACAACCAGCTTTTCTTGAACATGCAGGTAATCTATAATGACACATTGCTTCATATTCCCAAACTAAATTTTTCAACATTCTTTCTTGAGTTGTAATTTTAAGCATTTTATGTAAATCAACTTTACCTAATTCTTCGTAATAGCATGGTCTACCATCTTTATCAGTTTTATGATAATAAGTAGGATACATTCTTGCAACTATTGGTTTTTCTTCATATTTAAAATCTTGTAATATTGTATTTGTACCAAAATCTTTTCTCCATTCTTCACAAGCAATAAACATATCTTTTGATAATTGTAAATTAAATTTTCTAGCTCTTAAAAATCTTAATAAATTTGCATCATCTAATCTATGAATATATCCCAACTGTTTTAATTCTTCTCTAAATTGTAATACTAATTGTTTTTGTTCTTCAGTTAAATTTGATGTATAACCAGTTTGATCAGTTGGTGCACAAATTTGTGGGTATGACGTTAAAATTTCTTCTTCTGATACTGAAGTCATAGTAGTAGTCATTGAATAAGTCTATAAAGTTTATGATAAAGCAAATATGGGTAAAACTAAAGTAAGATGATGTATAATGAGATTATACGACGGTATATTGAATTGTAATGGTTGGCAGTAGTAGTAGTAAAAAATTAATTAATCACTAATTATCTAGTTTAATATGATAATATGATAATAACCAACAAAAAACAATAATGTTAAATGGTTGTCTCAAATACAATCAATCAATCAATCAATCAAATAATAAAAAGTTATTGATTAATATTTCGTGAGTGAAATATATTCAATTTATTTACTAAGATGTTTATTGATTACATAATTTATTTTTATTATTATTTCTTTTATTTTTATTTTTTTTTTCTTGTCGTATTTTTATTATGAGACACTAAACCCAACACTATTTAATGTCATTTTTCAAAAACACGACACTAGAATTGCCTATTGTTTAATTTATTTATAACCGGCCGTTGTTTGTAAATCATCAATAAAATTTTTTATACTTAGGATTAGGCGTTTTGCGTTTTAGACGATATTCGCATTATTGCTTGCTATAAACCGTAGAATCCCCGAATGACACAAGAGTCATTCAAAATAACTCTACGCATCTGATTCAGCTTATCATTCATTCACAAGACAACGTTTAAATCAATCTTACATTTAAGATTTAAGAAGAATTTAGCTAATTGTTTATAGTTTAAAACTTTATTTGACATTTTACTGGGTTTCGTTAATCACCTCGGAAAAATTCGCATCGTACTATTTCTTTTTTAAATGAAACGTGGTTCGTTTCCGTTCCAGACCAATTCCAAATTTGATATTGCGGTGCGTTATTTGTTGTAAAATTTCTTTTGTTAGGTGGCAATTTACACTACTTGCTTAAATAATGAAAATTTCGATATTGTTACATTTTGCAACCATTTTTCAAATTACGTTACCTTGTCGTAAGACAATAGCTTTCTTGTAGGGGCGCTTAAATTCTCAAAAAGGTCTATTGTAGGAGCTCTACCATTGATCATTCGTCATTCAATTACTGGTCGTCAGTTTCAAGCAACGTGTTACATCGATTTGAATCTATTTTGACACGACAACATAGCCTTGAAAAATAGGCCTTAAAACCAAATCCGCACCTAATCCGCACCTGTTGAATACACTATATAGGCACTTGATTATCTCCACAGCACTCTGACTTTGTGCTTTGTCAAAAAATTCTTGATCACAATTTATATACTACTGTGCGATTAGAAATTGCCCAATGGGGATAAAACATCAAAAAAGCTCACCGAATATGATAAAGATATTACGCAATCAAGAATCAACGTGTCTTCTTCCATGCCATGTTCAAACACCGAAAGATCGATTAAATTACACTTTATTTATTCGTAAAATTATAAACTTTCTCATTAGTCATTTCTTATCTTACTTTCTCAATATTTAAATGATTCCCAGTATCATTTGGTTTCCATAGAATAATCATCTGTATTTGCACTACCTATCACTATCGTTCTTTAGTTAGTTCCTTATCTTACTTTCTCAACCATTTCTTAAATGGATTTTTTGAACCATTTGACTTCAATACACTTCCCAATGAATTACTACTAAAACTCGACGATATTCGATTAGTAGTGTTTGCAATAGTACTATAATTACTATTTGATTGTTGTTGTTGTAACTTCTGTTGTAGTTCGTTTTTATTACTTTCATTCTCTTCACTATTGGTAATAAATTTCAAATTTAATTTTGTCAATGCATGATCATCAACAAATCTTCTATAATTGTTATTAGGAGGTAATGTATCCAACACAACTATACTGTTCCTACTTAAATCCAAATACGTCCTTGATAATATATCATTTGTAAATACTTCCCACAATGTTAAGTCCTTATTAAAGTTTTTAGGAAATTCATAATTTTCTAAAAATGTCTCCAATTGGTATATTTTATTTAGTATCTTTGTTGATTGTTTTTGTATATCTTTCAAAGTAATATTTGAGTTTATAAATGAAAAAATATCCTCATTTCCTTTACATAAAGATTTTATAAACCCTTCAGTTTCATTATCTCCAACTAAATCTAAAAATTCCAGTTTTTCAAATTCTAATGAACCTATTTGATATGAATTTTTTTCATTCAAATGTAAATCAGTCAACTTTTTTGTGTCTAAATCATAATTATGATTTTGTTGTGATGATGAAATAGTCAATGTATCTTTAGACGGACTAGTAAATGGAGTTGAAGTAGAACTTGATGATCCATTATTTTTATACTTGTTATAATCCAATAAATATATAATCTCAGTCAATCTAAGATATTTATCAATTAAGTATGGAGTAGTAGGCAATTCATTAGATAATTCATCTAATCCCAAATCAAACCTTTTAACTTCATGAGATAAATCAAGTATTTTTTCATTAAAATCATTCTTTCTACCTGTAATTTTATCAAAATAATCCAATACTTCATTCTGATGTCTTCTTAAAAATGTGTTCATTTTGACTAAGTGTGGCTCTTTGTATGGTGAAAATTCTTGTCGATTAGCTAAATTCAATAAAATTTTTGCAATTAAAGTCAATGTTCTTTGAGTATTTCCAGTTTGATGATTTTTGGCCAAGTAAAACAATTTTGGATTTAATATAGCTGGACAAAAGAATCTCAAAAATATAAAAGCAGATAAACAATTTAAACTTGTAATTTTATCATTTGGATCACATACTAATTCAACTTTAGTTCTAAAATTTTTCAATTGAATTTTAATTTGTTGTGGTAAATCATTTGAAGTAATATAAATCTTATTCCATATCTCTTCAGCATATGATAACAAATTTTGAAAATTTTCTTCAACCATCTTCTTTATCGTTTCATCTTTTTCCTTTTCAAATTCAGAATCATATTCTTCATCAGTTGAACTTTCTTCATCATCATCATCATCAAAATTAAATAAATCATCATTTAGAGGTTTACCTTTACGTATTGCCCTCTCTTGAATTTTAACATATCTTGGATCAACTTCACAATTTTTACGTTCAAATGAAATTTTAGCAAAAAATGAACCAAATACTTTTTCTAAATATTCTTGACCAATACGTAAATTATACTTTTCCAACGATTTTGAAAAGATAGATGATCCTCTAAATAAAGTATTGAATACATTATTATGACTTGAATTATTCTTTTTTTCTTCATTTTTTTCTACGTATGATTTTCTAGTTATATTATCAATATTAATCAATTCATTCTCCATTAATGATTTAAACCATGCATCTTCAACTTTTAAACTTTGAAAAATATCCAATAGAACTATCGATACCCTTTCAAAATCTGAACTTGGAGCATTTTCATTACAAAATTTAATCAAATCCTTCATTGGTGCATTAATCAACATCTTTTCAAATGGTTTAAAAAAATTTGGTGGTAATATATGATATTCTTTTAAATTTACTTGGATTAATAATTTACCAATTGGTATATCATTCAAATCATAAATTGTTAATCTTACAATATCTAAACTTGTTGGATTATTATTATTGTTATTATTATTATTATTATTATTATTATAATTATAATTATAATTATTCAGATTTAATGATAATGAATTTTGTAATGGAATTGAATTATTAACTTGGATACCAGAAGAATCATTAGAAGTCATAATTGTTGAACTTGTTTTAACTTGTTTTGTCAAAATATCAGGAGTAACATAAACTGTACCTATTATTTTATCATTATTTGAATAATCATTATTACTTGATCTTTTAATTAAAATATGAATCATTTGAGTTGAAATTGGTAAATCAGTTTGAAATTCTTCTTTCCAAAATGGATTATTTGTAAAATTTACAATGGCAGTACGAGACCATGGATATCCCCACATACGAACTTCAGCATATATTTTACCTTGATTTTGTTTATGAGTAGTATCAAATTTAGCTTCAATTATATCAATTAAGACTTTTTTTGAAACTCTAAAATTTGATTTATTAAAATCTGACAATTGTTGTTTATAGTTAGGTTCATTTGATAATTTAGATGAGTCAGAATCAAATAATCCAATATATTCACGTTTTGCAAAATATTTTAACCCAACAAACCAATCTTCTAAATCAATATGTAATGGAAATTCAATAAAAATTCTTGAATTTGAATTTATAATTTTCCCATCTCTTGTTAAAAATGGATTACCAAGGAATAACTGATCAGCATTTAAATGATTAATAGTACGTATTAAGTTATTGAATCTTAATTCTTTTAAATGACCGAGAAATAAAACATTTGAACTGTTAAAAATTGAATTATGAATTTCGCGAATCTCACTTGACAACAACTTTTTAATATCAATTGAATATAATAAAGTTCCATCCAATTCAGATATAAAATTTAATATCCCATTTGAATTTAATGCACCCATAGCATAAAACCAACCTTCATTTATATTTGAATCCAATTGTGGTACAGTATTTAAATCAGTAGGAATTTTCCCATTTAAATCATCAATTTTTGGTTGATAAATTGGAGCTTTTGGACCTTTAACAACATTTAAATTTTTTGTAAATTTATTAGGGAGTGGTCCATAAACTTTAAACCTACAAACTAATAATTCATGAATCGAACCATCTATAGTTTGATTAATTTTTTTAATTTTATTTTCATTATACCATTTTTTAGCAAGACCTTGTGGTTTTAAATTTTGCCAAACTAACAAGGAACTTAATAAATTTCCAAAATTTAATCTACTTGGAACTTTAATGTATAATTTATCATTTTCAAAAGTTTTAATAAATATAATTGGTGGTTCATCTTCAATACTATCTTGTACGGAATTCTTCCTTGAATATTTTGATGTTTTTGTACTTGATGAATTTGTATTGGGGGTGGTTGATTTTTGTTGAATTGAAATTGAACACGATTGTAATGATTGTAATAATAAATAATGATTATTTTGTTGATCCGTTGAATATAACTGACCTTGTTCAGTAATTGATAATGAATATATATACACCCATTTTATAGAATCAGTCGAAATTAAAAAATTTTTACCATCAAATAAACCTTTATCTCGTAATATAGTTTTATGAAAAGTAGATTGATAAACCATAATCTACAAAAAAAAAAAACGTCTCTAGTTAATTGATTCAGCTTGTTTCACCTTTTGTTATGATAATTACCAGCTTATGAAAGAAAGTTATGGGATGGAATAATGTTGGAATATTAATTGATAATTCTTAAGTCTCTAAAATTTCTAGGTAGTTATTAATCTTTTTTTTTTTTTTTTTTATAATTAAAAAAATAAAAACAAAGAAGAAAAAAATAATCACCGAATTTATTCCAACAAATTTGACGTGTTTGATGTGGGTAAAATTAGACCAATTGGTGTTATGTTTTCGGGCTACTTATAAGTGTAGAATGGACCTAGCTTGTTAATTTTATAAGCGTGTTATCAAATTATCAAGTTATCAAGTTATCAAGTTATCAAGTTATCAAGTATGTTGCTGCTCTTTGTTTCAATAAGTTGTTGAATACTTGAGCGTTAAACGATTTTTTATTTTGTAGAATCAGACAAGATTATCAATTAGTCAAATAGTAATTAACAAAATTACGTAATCTCATTCGAGAGATGATCAACGTATGAGTTTGTTGATTTTAGGAAAGTAAAAACAACAATGAAGGATCATGCTGATCTTAATCTGAAGTACAAACAAGAATTTTTATTTCATACACTTATTATTTTTTTGTTATGAACAAGACAAGTGATATATTTCTTAAGTATCACTAACCATTTAGTCTCTAATTTAGTCTCAAATTTAGTCTCTAACTTAGTCTCTAACTTAGTCTTTAACTTACTCTCTAATTTACTCTCTAACTTACTCTCTAATTTACTCTCTAATTTACTCTCTAACTTACTCTCTAACTTACTCTCTAATTACTATCTAATTTACTCTCTAATTTACACTCTAATTTACTCTCTAATTACTCTCTAATTTACTCTCTAATTTACACTCTAATTTACTCTCAAATTTACTCTCTAATTTACTTTCAAAATTTACTAGTATTAACTAAATTCTGTAAGCGAAGAACTAAAAAATTTTCATGCATTTTTCAAAAGCCTACTGACAAATAAACAATACAAATAAACAATAACATTGTATTATATACTTTAGTAGAAGTATGAAAAAGCGTGTACCCCTGAAAATTATTTTCTTTTTTAGATCTTACTTTTGCCTCGTTTAATTTAGAACCATTTACTATATTAATATTGTATATACTAAGATTACTATTACTTGAAATAAAATTTTAATAAAATTAGACGCCACTTCACTACACTAATAATTAAAATTAAACACTATAATTTGATTAGTTTTTCATTAATCTTTGATTAATATTGAAATTTTATTAATCAAATTACATCATTTTTTATTAATATTAAATCAATTCAATGAATATTAGGCGGTAATTTCAGTCGTGTAATCTGAAACAATACCGTTTAATGAGCCTTCAATACAATTGTTTTAAACCTGCATATAGAGCTAACATATTTTATAGAATCGAATTAAAAAAAAAAAAAAAAAAATTATTATCATATAGACGATTCTTTATCAATAAAAACAACATAAATTTTACTTGATAGTTATACATTTCAACCAGATGAATTTTTAAGATTATAGATTTCCAAATTTATCATTTTATTTAAAAAAAGTTTTTAGAAAACAACGAAAAAAAAAAAAAGAAATACGAAACGTCATGAGTTATTCATCATTAAATCAATATCATCCAAATGATTTATTAGAAGAACAAGATTTAGAAGGTATCATTGATATAGACAATAATGATTCGCATTCTAATTCTCATTCTCAGTCTCATTCTCATTCTCATTCTCATTCACATTCTCATTCTCATTCACATTCTCATTCTCATAATAATGAAAATGAAAATTTAGACGCACAAGATTTACCATCTCATGCTTGTGCTTATTGTGGTATCCATTCTCCAAGTTCAGTTATTAAATGTACAACTTGTAACAAGTGGTTTTGTAATGCCAAAACTAATTCAACAAGTAGTCACATTGTTACTCATTTAGTTATGTCCAGACACAATCAAGTAAGTACTCATGGTGAATCTGAATTGGGTGAAACAAATTTAGAATGTTACAATTGCGGTAATAAAAATGCATTTGTTTTAGGTTTTGTTTCTGCTAAACAAGATAATGTCGTTGTTATATTATGTAGATTACCTTGTGCAAAATCAAAAGATATTAATTGGGATACTAATCATTGGCAAGCTTTAATTGAAGATCGTCAATTTTTGCCATGGGTTGCCACAGTGCCACCAGAAGATGATTTAATTAATTCAAAATTAGTTACTCCTCAACAAATTACTAAATTAGAAGCTCAATGGAGATTAAATAGAGATGCAACTATTAATGATATTGAGAATAATGATGCAAAAGAAGAAGAAGTATTACCAATTTTAATGAGATATAATGATGCTTTTCAATATCAAAGATCTTTTGCTCCTTTAGTTAAATTAGAAGCTGATTATGACAAAAATTTGAAGGAATCTCAAGCTTTAGAGCATATTCAAGTTAAATGGTCAATTGGTTTAAATAATAAACATTTAGCCTCATTTACTTTATCAACTTTTGAATCAAGTGAGTTGAAAGTTGCTGTTGGTGATGAAATAATTTTAAGATATAATGGATCACATCATGAACCTTGGGAAGGTAATGGATTTATATTAAGATTACCAAATGCCTATCAAGAAGAATTTACTTTAGAATTAAATCCATTTAAAAAATCTCCACCAACTGATTTAAATAATGATTTTACTGCTGAATTTGTTTGGAAAGGTACTTCATATGATAGAATGCAATATTCAATGAAGACTTTTGCCACTGATGAAGAATCAGTTTCATCTTATATTTATCATAAATTATTAGGTCACGAAGTTAATCCTATTGAATTTGATACTCATTTACCAACTAAATTTTCACATCCAAAATTAAATGAATTAAATATTTCTCAAATTAATGCAGTTAGATCTGTTTTACAAAGACCTTTATCATTAATTCAAGGTCCACCAGGTACTGGTAAAACAATTACCTCAGCAACTATTATATATCATTTATCTAACCTTAATAAAGGTAAGATTTTGGTTTGTGCTCCATCAAATGTTGCTGTTGATCATTTAGCAGCAAAATTAGATTTATTAGGTTTAAAAGTTGTTAGATTAACTGCAAAATCAAGAGAAGATGTTGAAAGTTCAGTTAGTCATTTAGCTTTACATAATATAGTTGCATCACAAGCAAAAGGTGAATTTAAAAAATTAATTAAATTAAAAAATGAAGTTGGTGAATTATCAGTTGATGATCAAAGAGATTATTATAAAAATTTGAAAAATTCAGAAATTAAAATTTTAAATAAATGTGATGTTGTTTGTTGTACTTGTGTTGGAGCTGCTGATAAAAGATTAAATCAATTTCAATTTAGAACAGTTTTAATTGATGAATCAACACAAGCTTCAGAACCAGAAGTTTTAATTCCAATAGTTAAAGGTGCTAAACAAATTATATTGGTTGGTGATCATCAACAATTGGGTCCTGTAATTTTAGATAGAAAAGCGGCTGACGTTGGTTTAAAACAATCATTATTTGAAAGATTGGTATTTTTAGGTCATATTCCAATAAGATTAGAAGTCCAATATAGAATGCATCCATGTTTATCAGAATTTCCAAGTAATATGTTTTATGAAGGTAGTTTACAAAATGGTGTTACTAATAATGATAGATTAATAGAAGATTCAAGATTTCCATGGCCTGTACCTGATTCACCAATGATGTTTTGGGCAAATTATGGTAGAGAAGAATTGAGTGGTTCAGGTAATTCATATTTAAATAGAGTTGAAGCAATGAACGTTGAAAAAATTATTACTAAATTATTTAAAGATGGTATTAAACCAAAACAAATTGGTGTTATTACACCTTATGAAGGTCAACGTGCTTATTTAGTTCAATTTATGTCATTAAATTCAACTTTATTGGATAGAAAAGATGATTATCTTGAAGTTGAAATTACTTCAGTTGATGCTTTTCAAGGTAGAGAAAAAGATTTTATTATATTATCATGTGTTAGAGCAAATGAAGCACAAAGTATTGGATTTTTATCTGATCCAAGAAGATTAAATGTTGCTTTAACAAGAGCAAAATATGGTTTAATTGTATTGGGTAATCCAAGAGCATTATGTAGAAATAGATTATGGAATCATTTATTAATTCATTTTAGAGAAAAAGGATGTTTGGTAGATGGTCCTTTGGATAATTTACAATTATCAATGGTTCAATTAAATAATTATCAACGAAATAGTAATTTGAATAAACCATTTAAAGGTGCTACTTCGAAAAGATTTGGAGCTCCATCAACTAATTTTACATCAACCGATTTTGATTCTGCAAGTATTTTATCATATGATAATGGTTCAAGAAAAAATGAAAATAAACAACAATTATCAAATTCTCAATGGCCTGTATTAAATTCAAACAATGAATTTAATGATATAAATTCAAACAATGAATTTAATAATATAAATTCAAACAATGAATTTAATAATATAAATTCAATTAGTTCAAATTTTTACAGTAAATTGAATAAATGGGATAAGAGTTTTGATGGTGGTAGATATAGTAATGATAATATTGAAGATGATATTAGAAGTATTACAAGTTCTTTTGCTGCTGGATTAAATTTAAATTTTTGAAACACTATAAATATATATATTTTGCTAATCTAATTATACTCTCAAATTCGAGATTTGAATAGCTAATAAAGCATTATTGATACCTCTCCAATAAAATTTGGAACCTCTTTTTTACTTAATTTAGTACAGGGTCAATAGGAGCATGCTGCAAAATGCAACATTTCTTAACACAAAAATATAATAAATCAAGTACCCTTGGAGAAAAATTATCTTGATCTTCTAGAAAGTCTGATCGTCCCCATCTCCCTGAAAGATTTCGATTAATGCTACCATGGCTTCAGGATCACGATAATTCTTTTGCAATTAGTTTGTTATGATATTCATCAAAGGCGATCATAAATTTAGGATGTTCACCACACACACTGATTGACAAGCTTTTCATCATTAGTAAAAAACAAGCAATGTTAAGGAAGGATTGTTATCTTCTGTTATGAAATAAATGATACGACGCAAATCATGATTCAGTAAAACCGTAAACAATTATGCCATGGCTTTATTAGGATTGTACTTTGAATTTTACGTCCAACAATGATAGTTTATTATCTTGTGAGGCCCTATAATTCAGTTATAGTAACTAAAGCTTGATTGATATTATATTGCCTCTGCCTATACTCAATCCAAATAATCAACAAAAATTACCTGTTTGTAGTTTGAATATGCCTTTGTTTATTTGTTTTTCGTAAATCATATCATTTTTGATTACAAATATTGAACTAGAATATCATTCCATGATAAAATTGATATCTTGACTGAACCCGTTGTTTGAGTTAGGAAATGTTAATGCAATAGTCATGATGCTCAATGTGTATTTTTCATAATCCCATCCACGAAAACCAGGCCGAAAACCAGGCCGAAAACTAGGTCCAGCATTGATATTTTGAGAATGGTATATTCAAAATTGAACTTTTCAAAGTACATTGGGGTTTCTCTACGATTTTTAGCCATACGTAAATAAACAAGTAAAGTAACCAACTACATATGCATATAAAGTTAAGAGTTAGAAAAGAATTCTAGATTACTACCTGATTAGCTCAATTGACTGGTTATAGTTAAAACGATTTAATGAAAAATTTTAAATTCTGCATTCTACATTCTACAATCTAGTTTAGTATTGACAATGGTAATTCGAGAGAGACAACAAGCTCCTTAGGACAATTGATTACTTCAAGTATATATCAAAATCTCTCACCAGAAGAAATTTATCACAATAATGTAAAATGGTATTCAGCCTTGCTTCATGACATATTGTTTTCTCACGAGTTTATAAACGATGCCTATGCTGATGCTGATGCTTGTCAAACTCAAGAAAAGTAGTTTTTTGGCACATCTTAATCTAGAGTTGGCTTTAAAAAACCAGTAGAACAACTGCTCTTCTAGCTAAAAGCTAATAAAAATAATCATCTTTAAAGAATGAGCGATGTATCTGCATTAATAGAAGGTCTAGGGTTTGGAATGTTGGTCAGCTCATAATTCATGATTTAATGCTACGATACGAGATTTATCGAAGCTAAAAGAACAAACCCAACTGTTCTAGTAAGAGGAGCATTAATTAACCTCAAGACCTGTTGAAGGCTATTTCATTACTGACGAACTCACGTTAGTGTTTTCCGAGTTGCAGAATCTCAAAATTTTTTGAATCTAGTTTAAAATTGAGCTACTTAAAGTCAAAGTATATCAATATTAGCAAGACTAGAGCCTAAGGGAAAGCCAGAAAGATGTTATAAATGCATTCATACTTAAGATTAATCTATATGGCTTGGCTGAGGATTTGTAAAAGGTTGTAAACAAACTTTTGTTAATTGCCATCATATAGATTTTTGCAATTTCCATTTGTTTCAAAACCTTGAACGAAAAGTTTTTTTAGCTTAGAGTCTTGGATCCTACAATTAGAACTTTATGTCTGTATATTATGTGGTGAATGTATAGCTTGTATAGTATATAGTTTTGACATAAATTTGCAATAATTAACTTCACAGCCCCTTAATTGTGATAAATACAGAAGTACTGAACTTTTAGCTCTATAACTTTTGCCTGCTGGCAACATCAACAATCAAACGATTACGAGCGTCCTATGTTTTAGCTAGATTCTGAATCAATATTTTGGATTATGAAAGAAGTGTCTGATTCAACCAAACTCATCTATCGACCTCCAAATTCACCTAAATAATACCTCTTTTGGCACTCAGAGCATATATTTCAAATTCACCTAAATAATACCTCTTTTGGCACTCAGAGCATATATTTCAAATTCACCTAAATAACACCTCTTTTGGCACTCAGAGCATATATTTCAAATTCACCTAAATAATACCTCTTTTGGCACTCAGAGCATATATTTCAAATTCACCTAAATAATACCTCTTTTGGCACTCAGAGCATATATTTCAAATTCACCTAAATAATACCTCTTTTGGCACTCAGAGCATATATTTCAAATTCACCTAAATAATACCTCTTTTGCCACTCAGAGCATATATTTCAAATCTTAGGTCATTTGTCAGTCGTAGTTAATCCGTGGCGTCGTATTTAGTACAAATTTATAGTTAAAAAGAAACGAAAACCTAAAATAATAGCGAAGCGCATTTTAATTTTAACACTACATTTTTAGCTTTTAAATCAGCTGATCGAATGACTAACCAATTTTAAAGCCATTTAAAGAGATGTAAAGAGATATAAAGAGAATGAAAGGCCCAAAAAGGGGCTAATAGTCAAATTGAATCAATAAGTTTGTAGAATAATGGAATCCAAATTTAAGAAAAATAAAAAAAATAAAAAAAACAAAAAAAATAATAATAATTTGGCGTTTGGCGTTTGGCGTTTGGCGTTTGGCTTTTCGCTATGAATAATACTAACACAAGAGATTAAGATATAATAATAATAATAAAAAACAGATTTTAATCAAAATCTTTAAATTTGATAATTCTTCACATATCGCAATCTAGAACAATTGTGGAGTTCCGCCAGGGTCTCAAAAAAAATAAATTGTGAGGTTTAAGGTGTTCAATCGCATTTTAAGCCCTACAATAGTGTTTTATTTAAAAATAAATTCATAAAATCCATACAATAGCTATGAACAATTATAAAAACAAAAGTAGAAAGAAAATCTAAATCTAAATCTAAATCTAAATGATCAAAAAATCAAGAATATTATTTTTGCAGAATGTAAACAAATCAAATTACTTGCAATTATAATTGTTGGATGGATGTTGAATTACAAACAAATAGAATCGAATTATAAACAAACCGTAAACAAAAAAGGAAATTTACAACAAATATACAAACCTTTTAACAAACAAACTTTTGTTGGAATATAAACTTTAAATTTTGTTTAATACCTTAATTTTTCAATCTTTATATAATTATATTGTTTCATTCAATTCAATTCAATTCAATTCAATTCAATTCAAATCAAATCAAATCAAGTCAAATCAAATCAATTGTGATGTAATTTATTTTGACACTTAAAAACTTAACTAACAAAATAAATAATCTAAATAAATAAAAAATTTAGTCTAATTTCTATATTTGTAATATTTCAAGTAATTTACGGCAATAAAAAATTATTAACAATATATATTAAAAATCATTTATCCATAATTCATTTAACACTCTTTTTCCAATTAAAAATCAAATGGTTTTGTGTTAGTAACTATAATCATGAATTAGTTGTGAATTTGATTTACGGTCAACTGTTGAACGTTATATCTCAAAATTGCAATTTTACATCAATTTTGGATAAAGTTTTATCCAATGAAAGACTGTTTTTTTTCTATAAAAATTTTTCAAAATTTTCAACCTTTCAAACTTTCAAATTTTCAAACTATCAAACTTTCACATCAATTTACAACGATATTTAGACGCAAAAGAATTAGCCCCTCAATTGAAGTATTTGAATTAGATTTTATTTAATGCCGTTTTCAGGGTTTTTCTTTCTTTACTTTTTTAAACCCAAAAGGGCGTATTACGTACGCCCAAGAGGGCTTAATGTTTTTAGTTTCTATGCGTTTTTTTTATTTTATTTTATTTTATTTTATTTTATTTTTTTTTATTTTTTTTTTTTTTTTTTTTGTTTCTGTTAAAGCACGAGAAATTGCATTAAGTTTTTTGTTGTTGATTTAAAATCTTAAATCTCTAAAATCTTAAACTAAACAATCTAAAACATCATATCTTTACAGTTAGTGATATAGCGCATTTTAATTATAAATACTAAGACAGTAGTAGTAGTAGTAGTAGTAGTAGTAGTAGTAGTAGTAGTAGTAGTAGTAGTAGTAGTAGTAGTAGTAGTAGTAGTAGCAAATATACTAAAAATTCAGGAGGACAGCTTAAATTTTACACTTCAGACTTCGGTTATATAAAGTGGACACTCTAAAAAATCAAAACTCTAAATTCCAATTTAAGCGCTTGTTTAAAATAATAGAATTGTTAGTAGAATTGTTAATAGAATTGTTAATAGAATTGTTAATAGAATTGTTAGTAGAATTGTTAATAAATTTGTTAATAAATTTGATGTAATAGTTCATTAGATTTTGTTCTACACCCTCTTTCTTTTACTTTATGGATAATAAAAGTAATAGTGCATAGACAAAAAGTAAAGTAAATCTCTACCATACATAAAAAAAATCGTTGATTATAATTGCATTGTTTTATATTTCAATCACAATAATAAATAAAACCAAGTATTAAATATTACATATACATTACATATATACTACATATTACAAAGTAAAAATTGACGGACGGACAGTTGTTGTTAACAACTAATTATCAAAATGTCTTGAGTATATGTATATAAATCCATGGTTATTTAAAAAGAGTATAAGATAATCTCTGAATAAATTTGTGTTATTATATATTAAAACATGAAAACATGAAAACATGAAAACATGAAAACATGAAAACATGAAAACATGAAAACATGAAAACATGAAATCATGAAATTGAAATATCAATGTTACAGAATATCATAATAATAAGAAGAAGAAGTCTATATTTGATTCAAATAAAAAGTTGTATAAATTAAACCAAATATTTCTTTTTTTTTTCTCGTTTTTTTTTTTTTTTTTTTTTTAAAATTCTTTTTTTTTTCTTCTGTTAATTTTGATTTTTAACTAAGAGAAAAATATAGAATATTACATACATATTACATAAAATAACAAGGAATCAATCAATCGAAAAGATTCAGAAGCATAGATAATTGCATCATCATATATATATATATATATATCATCATCATCATATACATTAACACTCAACCATAATAAGAATTGATTATAATAGGGTATAAAATAATCAAAGTATAAACAAAAAAACAAATTTCCCCCTTTATTTTATTTTTTCTGGTGCGTGCGGGTAGTTTAAATTGGATCAAAAAAATTTGTTTGATCAAATCAGACAAAAAAAAAAATTTAGTATTTAATTTCATTTTTATAAATTACCACTTAACAATTTATATTTGAATACTAACATATTATAATAGTATTGTTATTAGTATTATCACATTTAAATAACAAGAATTGATCAAGAACAACATATATTAAAATTATATTATATTATATTATATTATATTATATTATATTATATTTTATTGTATTTTATTATATTTTATTACATTTTATTATATTATATTATATTGATTAAAACGCGTTTTAAAAGTTTCAAATGTCATCTTCATCATCATCTTCCATATCCAAAAAGGAAGATGAGAATATATTGAATAGATCAAATTCATCATCATCTTCATCTTCATCATCACCTATTAATACTCATAATCAACTGCATATACAGCATCATCATCAGCATCAGCAGCAGCAGCATCAGCAGCATCAGCAGCATCAGCATCAGCATCAGCATCAAAAGCTAAGTCATTCTACTTCATCCTCAATTGATAAACGTATATTAAATACTATAGATGAAATAGATAATGAAAATTCTCAACGACAACAAGTTAATTCGGAAAATACTACTGATTCATCATCTTCATCATCTAATATACAATCAATAGGTTTAAATCGACGCGATATTTCAAATTTAAACGCGTCCAATATCCTTCATAAAAACGATAAAGATGATAAAGATGATAAAGATGATAAAGATGATAACGATGAATCTGATCAAATTGATGATCAATTAATCGATGATGATAATGAAAGTCATGAACCTGTATCTACTGCATCACAAGCATTAGCTCATATGACAAATTCAATGAGAAATCCTCATCGTATTAAATTATCAAATCAAGATATTAAATCAATTTTATTATTAATCATCAAAATTAAACCTTTCAAATATGTCGGTGATAGATCATTAAGTCAAACAAATAAATGGGAATTAATTCAGAATAAATATTATAATTTAAAATTGAATGATCAAATTTCGAAAAAAGATATAATTGTTCCAACTGTAAGAACTTTACAAAGACAATTAGCCAGTGCAATTAAAAAAGCTGAATCTCATAGAAAGAAAAGATTACAACAAGGTATTATATTAAATCAACATGTAATACCACAAACTTTACCTGAAATTGATAATGATGATTATTATAACTTCAATGATATAAATTCTCAAAGCTCCATTGAAGATTTAGAATTGGCATTATTAGATTTACATGAATTAAGTGATAAAATTAAACAATTGAAATTACAAAGTAATTCATTAATAAAAGTAAATTATCAAAAGCAACCACAACCATCGTCATCTTCTTCTTCATCATCATCGACACAACAGCAACAGCAATCTCGACAATTACAACAACCAAAAGATGATTTTGTCATAGATTCAATAGATCAGATACAAGAAGAAATAAATGAATTGATTTCAAATATGAAACAAACTACAAATAATAATGAGTCAAATCAAAGGAAATTTCAACTAGTTGATTTAGTTATACAACAAAATAAAGAAATTCATTTACAAATTCAAAATGAACATGATGTTTTTGAATCAAAAATTAAACAAATCAGTGAAGAACATCATGAAAGAATTAAAGCTTTTGAAAATAATTTACTTAACAATCTGAATGAATTAAAAAAACAAATTATCGAAATATTGAAGAATTCAAATTAAAAATTAATTGTATTATAAAAATTGTACTATTATATATATATATTATTTTATGAAAAATATAAATTTTTTTTTCTAAATTATCAAAATTACTTCAAGTTATTTTTAATTATCAAAATTTTATTCAAATTCAAGTATAAATTATTAAATTTATAGTATGTACTTTTTATTTTTGTTAATTGGCGTTTGTTTATCGTCATTATTTTATTACGCGCCAAAAGAGTTGACAATAACTGATGAAGAAATAATTAATAAATCAATTAAAGAATTACATGATATCGATTCAACAAACGATTTAAATCCGTGTTTAAAGTGTAAAACCAGATTACAAATCGCGAAAACTTTATCATTAACAAGACCTGATTTATTACCTCAAATTTTCTCAACTTGGTGTATTGAATCGAATTTTAATGAAATTCAGTGTCATATGAATTATGGTTATCCAACTGATTTTTTCTCAACACAAGGTAATGATTTTACTAAAATGGTAAGTTTAATGAATCCTTCAGGTTTAGATGGTGATTATTTTTGTTATTATCATGATACAAATTGTAATACTCTTCCAGAAACTCCATTAATTAACTTATCTAAGATGTGGCCTAAAAAACCAAATAGTTATTTACCTGTTGAAAATAGTGGTGAAGTTTTTAATGTTTTACATTTAAGTGATATCAATTTACAAATTGATTATAGAATTTTATCAGAATCCAATTGTAGTCAAAGTTTATGTTGTTCACCACATTGTAGAAATAAGTTTAAATGTCCAGAATTTAATGAATTTGATGGTTATTTTGATTCATCATATTCAAAAAATCATTTTGAAAAAGGGAAATCATTAAATAATATAAATACTAAACAACAATCTTGGAAACCTGCAAGGCAATTTGGTGAATATTCTTGTGATACTCCTTCATTATTATTAAATTCAACATTACAATGTATTAGAGATTTGCACCAAAATCATTTAGATTTTGAATTTGCAATTTTCACTGGTGGTACTGTTGATCATTCAGATCGTTGTTTTATGAGTAAAGCTAAAAATTTACAAGAACAAGAAACAACTTATAGAATCTTAAAACATTATCTTGATGAAATTGATGTCATACCAACATTTGGAATTAGAGATATTTTCCCAATGAATCAATTCCCACAAAAGAATATTAATTTAAATCTTCAATGGCAATTTGATTTTTTATCTGATTTATGGCAAGAATTAGGTTGGATTGATGTTGGAATTAGTAAACAAATTAGATATTTTCAATTTGGTTATTCTTTAATTACTGATCGTGGATTAAAGATAATTTCATTAAATTCAAATATTTGGAATTTTAAAAATTTATATAATTATTGGAATATTACAAATATCGATTCATATGGTATGTGGAAATGGCTAATTAATGAATTAGTTGATTCAGAAAGAAATTTTCAAAGATGTTGGATTATAGCTCATTTACCACCTAATCATCAATCATTACCACTACAAGCAAATATATTTGCACAAATAATTGAAAGATTTTCACCAAGAGTTATAGCAGCTATATTTTTTGGATTTACTCAAAAGGATCAATTTATTATTCAATATGGTTCAGATGGTACTGATACAAAATCGTTGGAAAAGGCAGTTAATCATGCTCTAATAGCGCCTTCAATTTCTCCATATTCAGCTGTTAATCCAAGTTGGAAATATTATTCAGTAGATAAACAAAGTTTTTCAATTATGAATTCATTCACTTATTATACTAAATTAGGCGCAACTTTTGGTAATAATGGTGCTGAACCTATTTGGGAATTTGGTTATTCAACAAGAGATATTTATAATTTAGAAAATTGGTCAGATAAATCTTTAAACACAGAATTTTATCATTTAATTTCAGATAAAATTAATCAAGAACCTGAATTTAACTTATTGTATCAAAGATTAGAGAATAGATTTACTGATGGAGATTTAAATAATGATTCTTATTGTAAAATTACTAGTTTTACAATCCAAGCAAAGAAACAATGTATGATTACTGATGATCAAGATGATTATACAGAACCAAAGCAACAAACTGATAATTATTTAACACTGATTACTGTTGGAAATGATCAAAATGTAAATGTGGATTATGTTCCTAATGAAAAAGAAGAAATTAGATTTGATGATTTAGATTATGAAGGTGATACATATAAAAATGATACTAATATTGAAATTATAAATGATGGGAAAGTAGATTTAAAAGTTGAAAAAGGTAAAATTGGTAAATCTGTAAATATAAAACGGAAAAGTAATAATAAAATTGCAATTGATCAATTATGATGATGATATATGATAACATTTATCTAATTTTAATGGCTAGTGATGATATTTAATGTATGATGTTAATGATTAATGATATATCTCTTTGTTCAATCTCTGTTGAAAGGTAGTAATGAATGTGAGTGGTTTAACAACATTGTACACATCGTCATTAATTGATATTTTTGCTGGTTTATCAGTATACTTAACACTTGAAAACAATTACTCCTTTCCTATTTGAATTAAACTTTGGTTTCCATGAGCCATTTATTTGGTAATTAAATATTTCCAATAACTTGATTAAGTTTGATATATCAATTTATGCTGGTAAAGATGTTCAATAGTGAAAAACTTCAACATTCAAGAACAAGAACATTGATTCAATGTGTTTGTATCCTTTAAGACTATTTTGTTGATGAGATCTGCCTCATTTTGCTTCTTGAAAATCTTTTAACTGAAAGTAATTAGCTTCACCAATAAACCAAATTGTCTACTTTGGTTAATATAGAATGACGTGTTTAATTTGTCCAATAATTCTCAACTGTATGGCAAAATATAATAAGAAGTGACCGCCTTAGATCATTTTGTTTGACTCTTTATAATTCAATGTCTCAAAAATTTTTGATTATGAAATGGCATGAAAACATCAACTCAATGGTCAAAGTTTCAAATCATGTGTAGAGCAAAAGAACAGCTGATTCAAAGATTGGATTCATCAGACAGTTTTCTTGCTACTGTTTAGAATTGAAATGTATCAAACTTGATTAACTTTTATCCACAACTTTCTATTCAAGACATTATGGCTAATTAACTAAAAGGGATTGTTCAATTGCATTTAAACCTGCTCAGTTGACATGAAGATATCAAGAAGGCTATGAAAGCTTTTACAAACCTCTGTATACTGACGTAAAACGAAGGGTTGTAATCTTTCAATATGTGGTTATACAAAAATAAAGTACTCAAGTTTCATAGTCACCTACAGGTTCATCATATCATACAAGAGATGGATCAATTCGAGTATTGTAGAAACTGAATAACGAATTGGATTATGTATATCAGTATTTAGTGTGGCTAGTTTTCTTTTCCTTGACCTTGATTTTTGCATCTTGATTAAAATTGTACATCTAAATCAGCTCTTAGTACTGCTGATTCAAATCATGTATTATTATTGTGTTACAAATGTTATAAAAGCACTTTAGTAATGTTTGTGGCACGAATCTAATATTTGCTTTGATCTTGTGTGAATATAATTGAGTTACAGTTTTACCAGGTAGGCTAATAGAATTTTCTTTTTGAGTGTACCTGTAACATGACAGTATGCAACATTAATGAACATTCTAATAATCAAAGTGTTGAATTTGAAGTTATTAACTAAAGTCGACTAGTAATGATTTTCATTTTTCATTTGAATGGTTGAATTTGAAACTATTATATTTCAATATAGATCGTCTAATTTTTTTACCATTTACTCCTTGATAATTAACACTCCTTCCAAGCAGTTCTTGACCCTTGTTTTTAAAATCATTTGAATGCTGTTTTTAGTATGTTTAAGCATATCTTGAAATCCAAAAATGTTGTAGTAATGTTGAAAGGGATCTTCTAGTTGATAATAAACGAAGAAAATCAAAAATGATCATGGAACAATCTTACATCAGTACATTTCGAGAGCAAAGATAATACTTGAATTCTTCTATTGAGGCTAGATTCAACTAGAAAAGCTCTTTGAATTTGTTGTTGAATTTAAATATATTGACTTGGCTATTCTAAATCCCAATGCATTCAATGAAAATTGAGCTATTGAAGTATGATGATTACACTGTAAGGCTTCTGAATACTCTGACTCTGATCTTGACTTAGTTTAATCTTGTCTTTTTGAAACCTTTAGAAACATATGTATAAACTGATGGGAAAATTAACCTTGAAGAAAAAAATCCAGGCCATTTCTTGTTTGATAAATGTGTTTCAAAGAAAACTGGGAATTGTGGTAGTTGTCCATTCCTCTAATTGTTCTTTTAATCAGGCTGAAACAGACTTGTTTGAACTATTACTGATGCATTTAGTCAACTGGATGATTCAATATACTCAAGCAAAAGAATGTAAATTGAGCTGGTGCTTCAGGTAAGCTTGATATTTGTTTATTATTGGTTTTCTTTAGTCTAATTTTGATTGCACGGGCTGATGAATTACATTTTCCACAAATTCTCACCTTGCATCTATTCATTTGGAAATATATAAAGTATGAAGTCCATGAAATAAGTAATAACTCACATTATCTAAGCGTAGGAAATTTGGTTTGTAAGATTTCTTTAAGCAATGAAAATATCAACTGTAATTAAACTTTATATTGTATTCCTAAAAGTCCCAAAAAATGAAAAATATTTAATTAAAATGACCAAGCACGATGTATGCAGAGTGGACGGGTTAATATAGTTTGTATCAAGTCCAGAGCTAAATCATAAATCTAGAGCCTGCGTTTATAATATACTAGAGATGTAAAACAAACTATATCATTCACAAAATTCTTTATTAAATCTCAATTTCGCAAGTCCAGAATCTAACAAAAGAAGTTAGAGGTATTCAGGCTGAAGGATGAAAAATGGATAAATAAAGTGAGAAATTTAAAAGACCTCTTTCAAATCAAAGCATTAAAATACGTTAATATATACTACAAAATGCAAATATACATTCAGCATTAAAATTTTATAAGCTAGAATTCAATTGAACTAGATTCAGCACTTTTCAAGTCTATTGTTTTTAATCACCACTTGCTATTTAAGTGGATTTATAAGATGATCAATTTGAAAATATAAGCTTGAGTGGATTTATAAGATGATCAATTTGAAAATATAAGCTTGAGTGGATATCATGATTAATGATTTCGTAAATTAACCTCATATTGTCCAATTGCCAAAACCAACTGACCTTTGAAAACAATCTGATAATAGCTGATAATTCTAGTTTGTTCATTAAAATTTTATGAGGTGAGTTTATATGTAGCCATTCGCGTCAAATCTAAATCAATAAGGAACATCAAAAATAAATTTTAATTCAAAACCAGCAGGCTGACATGTGTATCGTCCTTATTTAAACGGTATCATCAACATTGTTTTTAGCTTACATCAATATTAATTAGCTTATACCTAAGCAATATCAAGTATTTTAGATGTCCCAGTCCCTTAAGTTTGATCATAATCATTTTTTAACCTTAATGCAAGCAACACCTATCAACGTAAGATTAATCTTAGTCTTCTATTAAAAACTGAGATGGATAAAGTAAAACCATTGGTGTCAAATTGACAGCTCACCAGTGATTATATTTTAATGGGTTATTTATTATTAAAAATCTCCGGAAAAAAAAAAAAAAAAAAGAAATATAATTATAATTATAAATTCTCAACGTTTTTTTTAGTCGTTAAGGCACTACTTTGCAACGGAAGTCTATTTTTACTCGCCTTTCTCGGTCGAATGTTTTATTCGTGTTTTTGCGCCGTTTTTGCGTGCTTTTCTGTTAGTGTCCAAATCGGGAGAATTCAAGATTTGATTAAGAATTAAAGAACTAAGCGAGTTATAACGAATTTTAAAAGAATTAAAGACAAAAACTAGCTGTCTATACGAGTGACTTGTCTTTTGGCAGTCTTATTTCAAGCTTCTTTATAGAATAATCTTTTCGTAAGAATTATTTTATCTAAATGTCACCTAGTATTGTATTCCATATAGTGATTGTTACTGAAATGGATGCGTCAATTTAAGTTGAAGATTACAAATAGATTTAGAGGAATAGTATACAAAACATTCGTGGTCCTTAAATAAGTCGATAATACTAACATGTATTAAAAATCCCACAACCTAAACTAAATGAATGCTATTCACTTTATTTATATTTAATCTAGGCCTACTTAAATGTAATTTATTGCGTATAGCTTTAATTAGTGAGTGTCTTGACGCTTAGTTGAGACGCGTGTTCAAACGCTTCATCTTGTATAGTTTGTTTTCCAGTAATCATAAAGGGTACTAAATAGAATCTTTCTACCAACACCTATAAAAGTGAATGGTGGAGTGTTGTTAGAAATTTCGGACTGTAAATACTTGGTTCAATAGATGATTAATGAACCTACAATCAAAGAAACATTAGTCACCCTGTAGTTTCAATTATTGGCTTGTACAAAGAATAGTAGCATAAAGATACATAACTTGATGAACTAGATTAATTGAAAAATATTACATAATTCCAGGCAAAAAACTTACATAATTTCTTCTTCATCTCTAATCAAAAACCCCATAAATTAATTTAAACCCCCAAAACTAAACTAGTCTATGATATTTTATAAGGTTACACTTTAGGGGATTGCCAATTCTAGACTAAATAAAATCGAATCGATTCAGGGTCCTTATCCTTCAAGTTCGATTAGACCTATAGGTTTATCACAATTCATAACCCAATAACAGTCAATCAATTACCAAATAAGAATACTCTCCACAGAAACTTAAAATACTTAAGCCACTACGAAAAAGTTAAATTCAATAAACGTTTCTCCATTAAATGTATAGACTAAATAGTACTCCCTGTTAAATCATTAACTCCGGTTTATCAAATATCTAAGCTTCTTTTAAAATAAACCTTATTTACTCATTTAACTAATCAAGTAAAAACTTTAATTAACTGAACTGATCAGGTAATTCTTCAATTGATGAATTAAAACTAAACTAAACTTAAATTTTGCAACAATTTTAATGATTAAACTTTTTAAATTTTCCCTTCTAGAAATATTTAAATTGTAAATATTAATTGTATGTAGTACATGAAGATTTCAAAACTCGATGAGATCCATGCTGCTAACTTGAGAATTTAAAAGAGTTGTAGTGTTTGAAGTATTATCCCTTTATAACTGTATATTTTTTAATGTCTACTCTAAAACTAAATCCCAAATTAAAACCGAAAACGAAAAAAAAAAAAATGAATAAATAAAGAAATAAATAAATAAACAACGGTGATTAAAATTATTGACCGAAATTAAACGTCAGGGTATCCGTTTATATTTGAATGTATGAATTGAATTCAAACTCATCATTCTTGACTTGGGGTATATTTATTTGCTGTTGTAAGAATTCATCAATTCCATAATTGAAAAATTGCTTATCATCAGTAGCTGAATATTCTAAAATTGGTGTAAATGTAGTTGTTGGTTGTATTTGATCATTTAAAATCATAAAATCATCCAAAGAAACATCTGAACAATCTGTAGAAACAGACTCTGAAATACCCAATGGAATTGCTTGTTGTTGGGGAATTGTTGGAATTGACATTGATCTTTGATGATTTATTCTATTATTTTGTTTTGTTGGTTTTTTAATACATGATTCAGAAACTGATCTTTGATGATATGGCATTTGATGTTGTCTAAACTGACCAGCAGTTTGATATGAAGTGATTGGTTCTTGAAATGGTGATTGTAATTGTGGAGTTGGTAATTGTGATTGTGCATTTTCATTTTTTCTTTGTTGTTCTATCAATTGTTGTTGTAATTGTTGAATTTGAATATGTTGTTGATACATAGCTTGTTGATATCCGTATAATTGTGAATAAAAATCTTGTGGTGGATTGACTTGTTGATTATGATTATTTATTGGTTGTGGTTGATCAAAATTAATACCAAGATTCTTAATACCTAAACCGACATCTTCTAATGGAGTTGAACTTGAATCTTCAAATGAAGTAGTTGTACTTGAGGTATCTATTGAATTTAAAGAATCAAAAATTGATGATTGTTCATCAATCGATAATGTTGGACTAGATAATTGGAAGTTTGAGGTACCAGCTTCAGTTTTAACTTCCGATTTAATAGCCTCTTTAACCTTAGCAACATTCTTAGCTTCTTCTTCTTCACTCTTTATTGGTGATAAATCAACAAATACAAAATCTTTTGGTTTACCTGGTTTATTCTTTGGTCTTCTTAATGGAGGTCTTTTAATTGTAAATTTTGCAGCAGCAGCAGCTATTCTTAAAGAATTGTTTAAACATTCTGAAGAATTATTAATGTGTGGTGTTGAGCTATTTGAATTGACTCTTTTAACTCTCCATAATTTCTTTCCATTAGATGGTGGTAAAACAGCTGAAGTCGTCATTATAACTTATTTTGGATAATGAAAATGAAACTGATAAAATATAATTTCAAATTTTTACTTCAGGGGGGGAATTTCACCAAGTTATATAGATTTCATTTATTATACTGAAAGAGTAATTTTATTGGAATATCATAATTAATTCACAATGTTAAGTTAATAATATTTGATAGTATATTTTTCAATCATTTAATTATTTTTTTTTTTTTTTTTTTTTTTTCGGGTACAAAAATCAAAGTTTCACTATGCAAAATTTATTATAAGTTGGGCGTTTAATATAATAATAACTATGAATACAATAGTAATAATAGAGTTATTTAAGATGAGAACAATAATAGTGGGGTCCTTAATAGAAGGAATTTAGATTTTTAGTCTTTCTGTAATGTTTTTGAGGTTGCCTAATTAGGTTTTTCGATAAATTATGTGCATATTTAAACAATAAACGATATAGTAATTACGCTTTTTCACATATTAGAGTCACTTTTTAACTTATTAGGTATAATTGTATACAAAAAGTTTCGTTTATTATACTATAGTTTCATTTCAATTGCCTTATTTGTATAGGTAATTAAAATACTAAAAAGGATATTCAGATCTTAGCTCATAAGTAATTTATGCAATAAACAGTTTAAAAATAAAATCTGTGGAAAGAGATATCGTAAACTCAAGTTATAATAATTATTTCCAAAGGGTTAAGGGTTATTCGCTTCATAGTTAAGCTGTTAATAATAAACAAAACTCCACTTTAAACCGTTCGATGGAATATAAGAGTGGAGAAATATGATTCGCAAACCATCGAATGAAAAAATATTCATAATAATAATAATAATTATTATAATTATTATTATTCTATTGTTGATGGGTTTGTTCATTACTGCGTTGTGTGCTAGTTGATTTTTTAAACTGTGCAACATAAATCCAATTTTGTCACTAGATTTCGGTTTTTTTCTTAGCAAATTTTTATTTTATAAGAAAATATTACGAAAGCTTTTGATTTCATAATTAAAGGGTTCATAGCATAGTTCGTAAATTAAGCATATGAAAAGTGTTTTATTGGAATTGTCCAAACAAATTAGTTAGTTGATGACAGTTGTACTGACATTATCAAAGGATTACAATTTCAAGAGAACAAATTGAGTTCAATGTTGTATTGTCAATCTTTAAAGTTAATTGTAAATATAAACTTTGTATAATCTATTTTTGTATGTCAATCGTATTAATTTCAGTCTATAAGTTTCTCTTTTAGGTTGTTTAATATATTGATACTTTACTTAATTAAGTAAAAACTTTAAATATTATAAGCAATTTTACATTTTTATATTATTTATTGTTCATTGTTCTTTATTATTTATATTTAAATCAAATAAAGTATCAAGTATTCAAACCATTTACAATTAGTATTACGACATTATATTTATAAGTCCGTCATTAGACGAGATTAACGTATTAACAGAGCAATACATAAAGCATCTTACAGTGTATATTTGATCTTTAAAATTTGTTGAGCTCATCTTTACTAAAATCAATTTGAAATGGTGAAATTATCTTATTCAATAAACGATTTCTTCTCTCATCTCTCGTTTAAGCACACGCACAATTAAAAACAATTTTCAACACGAAACGAATGACGGATATAAAATTGTGATACACGACCATGTGGCTCAAAATATATTGAAATCAATCAAAATGTACTGTATATACTGTTATACTAATGGAAAATAATATAGGGTGGGGTCAAATCAACAAGAAAAGGGTTTAATAAAAATATTTTACTCCCCACTAAACCGTTAGAATAATTACAAAGTTCCATTGGAGAAGAGTAATTTAAGTTTCTACGTTCAACCGAAGTGAACAAAATGAGCGATTTAACTACCATTTTGAAAAATGCTCGGTCTGTTAGAACTCAATTTTAACACTGTAAGATAAATGCTTAAGTTTATTAGCGATTTTAAAAGTTGGAGAGAGTTGTTCCATTGGAGACAGTTGTTCAAACCTTAAAAAATTAAAGGGTCATCATTGCTCTGAATTAAACTTTTTCCATGGTTTGTAGTTTAAATCTTTCGTTTTAGTTAATTCCATCAATCAACTCGTCATCGTTTTGACTCTTTGGTTAATTCGGAGAAAAGACGCACTGCAGAATTCCCCTCTTCGTTCGTTTAAGGTTAACTCATTTGTTCTTGTAATTCATTCAGGGATAAAATTTGAAATTAAGAGGCAGTAGTTTAGTATCATTGATTTATTTAATTTTGTTCGATTTGTGGGGTAAGAATTTAATTCAATGCGATTTACGGTTTTTAATTCGCCTAACACTGAGATAAGAGTTACATTTGATTTTCTGTAGTTCCCACTAATAAATTTCAATTGGAACTGCTACTGGTGTAGACAGTCTGATTCCAGTAAATTAGTATTTGGTAAAATATTCTCAATTAAACATAATTTAAAGTTTGTAACTTTTGTGAGCTTAAAAGACAATTTAAGTGGTAATTGTTCAGAACCATAAAAGATAACTCCTTTGCGTACTGTCCCTCCCACATAACCATTAAGCAATTTAGCTGTTTAATTTAGCTTCTCCTTTATTTTAGTTGTTTATCACTTTCTTGTTTTGTAATTTCTAAAATGAAATTTTGACTAATTAGTAAAAGTTTATATGTACAATTTCTTATTTAATTTTATTTAGCAAAGACTAAATGTTCTAATATTTATAAATATGGAGTTCAAGGTTATCGGTTATCATAAAGCAACCTAGAAGTTAACAGCAACTCAATAGCTCAAGATACTATCAATTGCTCCCCTAAGTGCATTTGTTTTGGTTGCAAAATTTGGCTGCAAAATTTGGCTGCAAATTTCAGAGAATATGGAAATATCAAAAATTATACACGCATTCTATTTTTTTTTTTTTTTTTTTTTTTTTCGCCTTAAAAAATTTTTTATATTGCACAATAAAACAATAATTTACATAAGCTTTGTGTTTAATTAGAGATCAGCACTTGGGTCCTTGTTGGGTTTTATATTTATGATTCATCCCAACAAAGTAATCAAATTGCAAATTTAGTTAATTACTTGCATGAAAATGATTTCATTAATATGTCACTAAGTGACTTGGTATGAGCTTAGCAGTTTCTTTAAAAAACCTATTCGTTGTCAGCATTCGATGCTTCTTTTCGATATTCCATTAGTGGGGCATTTTATTAAGTAATTCAGTATTTTAGCCTATGGTTATAATTCTTGTAATTCCGATGTTACGAGACATATACTAAATTTAATTTTCTTGATAAAAAATAGAAGAAAATCAGATTTGATGCCCTGAATATTTAGTTTATAAATAATATTGACAGTCAAGAAAGTAGTATATAGTTTGAAGCCTCAATTTTAGGTAATTTTAGGTTTTTGAAGTTTCAAAAATTTAATTGTATTAAAGTTTATTAAAAAGAATAATGAAGATTGTTAATTTAAGTATCAAGAAAAAGGATTTAAAAAAAAAACAATAGTGAAAGGGTTATCCTTGATTTCATTCGTATGAATTGTCTCCTATAAGATCATTGTCTACTTCATAGTAATAATAAATTTTTTGTAAAGTTCTATGATAAATTGATTTTCTTGATTTTCTTTCATTACTTGTAATATTGAAAATTGTAAAGTTCTATGATAAATTGATTATCTTGATTTTCTTTCATTGCTTGTAATATTGAAAATCAATTGGGCCAAACTCTGCTGTTTCTTAGTAATCAATTGATCAAATTGGGTGATTTTTAATATTGGAATTCAATTGTATCCAAATTCAAATCAACCCACATCAATTAATGTAGAAGCTTTAAGAAGTGATATCAACTCAGTTAAAGAATACACTTTTTTTTTAAATATTTGTAATCTTCTTATCGCTTTAGCAAGTTTTTTGCAACTCTGAGTCCAATAATTTTACAATATACGATCTTTGATCAGATCTATAATTACTGGTGTTTGATTTTATCAATGTCAAAGATTGCAGATTTGAATATTTGAAACCAAGCTTCTTGGATTTCTAGCAGTTCTATAACTTTTAAAAGCTACCAATATAACCTTGCATTGCTAATTTCCATTTGTTTGTTCCTTTTCAAGCGCCAACTTTCTCTCTTGTTCTTCCTTCATTTTCTTCAATATTCTAGCTTCGGCTTCAGGTTTCAAATTCAAACTAACTTGATCCAAAAATTTAACTTCAAAAGGGTTTTTACCATCTTTTTTTAATTTCTCAATTTCTTCCTCCCTTCTTGGTTCAAATTTAACAAATTCAAAATCAGACCCTGTTTTATACGTAACATAACCACCCAAAAAAGTAGCAATGAGACCTACTATGATCTTATGTGACATTGGTGAGCCATGAGATCTCATAATCGATTGGTGATATTGAACTTGATTATTTTTTGATGGAAAATTTTTGGTGATGTTGCAAAAGCTGCACTACCTAGTTTAAATCGCGCGAATTTGCGTTTGTATACTAAGAATAGTAAACATAGGCTATCCATCTATTCAATGTCTTTTGATAAAATTAAAGAAGGCTATTCTTTTAAAAAAATCATAGAAAACTTAAATGTATTTTATTAATATTATAAACAAATCTAGGGGTCAATGAAGTTTTTATGGCGTGTTTTTTTGTATTGATATGAACATCATAAAAAGAATTACGTTTTTAATTTCCGTGATAATAGTAGAAAAAGAAGAAAAACACATCAACTCTTTAAAAATCCCAACTTGGATTACACAAGTTTGGTTCATGAGTTGAGAACACCTTAATTAATTTTCCGATTACTGTAATTAAGGGGTAAAAAGGAGCTGGCCAATGAAATTTGTCGAAGAATCTAATCGCGAAAATTTCCTAATTGGGATTTTGAAACATATATTAAAATAGCTCAGTACCTCAATAAGACTCAAAATTCAATCTGAAGCAACTGAACATAAACCAAAATTAATCGGGACTTTATCAATTGAAACAACTATCGAATCTTCTCATATTTCATCATCTTGGTGACATTTTGACGAAACTATCTCGACAACTACACAACTTTTTAAAACACGTATTGAATTGCGCTCATTTGAGCTGTACTTATGAGATCATTTCCCGTGCGATAAATATAAAGCTGGTCCACGACTAATGCAAAGGAAATTCAGACACAGCTCTCATATTCGATTACGATGGTTGCATCTAGTAATTTTTATTTCCAGATTGTCAATGGTTGAAAAACATCACGAGTTGGAACCCGAAATCAGTACTATAAAATATTAAAAGAAATACTATTTAATTTCGTAGAAATGAAGGATTCCTTTAATTTGATTCATAAGTTGTACGGTTAGTTTTCATATTTTGCATTTTGTACATCAAAATGATAGGAACATAATGAAAATCCTGATATTGTTGGAACACAAATCAAATCAAATAATATAGTTACTCTTTTGCAATGAAGGAGAATGAATTCTTATTTAATCTGCATTATTCATCGTTCTACTGGAATAAAGATATCTCAAAATCTAGTATCTGTTCAATTAGCTTCAACTACTTTTGTCAACGTGAAATAAGATTTTACATTTCTCGAAATAGCTTGAAAATTTAATATTAAACGTAAATTTTAAGCCTCAGTTCAGAAGGTTAAAAAATTTCGCAGGGTTCTACCAAATTAGAAATGAACGGTTATAAAAGTCAATGAAAATAATCACAAAATCAAAACAGACGTACTACTAATTATATAATTGTCCAAATGCACACGACAAGTATATTTCTTCTACAATTAATCTTAAACAAAAAAAAGATTACGATTACGATAACACATTTCAATCTCCATAATTTCATCAATTCAATATCTATATCATGGCCGCTTTACCAAAAAGAATAATTAAAGAAACAGAAAGATTAGTTAGTGATCCAGTACCAGGTATTACAGCTATTCCATCCGAAGAAAATCTTCGATATTTTGAAGTTACTATAGATGGTCCAAATTCGTCACCTTATGCAAATGGTGTTTTTCATTTAGAATTATATTTACCAGATGATTATCCAATGTGTGCACCAAAAGTTCGATTTTTAACTAAAATATATCATCCAAATATTGATAAATTAGGTAGAATTTGTTTAGATGTTTTAAAAGATAACTGGTCACCTGCATTACAAATTAGAACAATATTATTAAGTATTCAAGCTTTATTAGGAGCACCTAATCCCGATGATCCATTAGCAAATGATGTAGCTGAAGACTGGAAAAAAGATGAAAAAAAAGCTATTGAAGTTGCAAAAGAATGGACTGAGAAATATGCATCTAAAAAAGAATATTCGGAGAATTAATTTATTTATAACAACTAGTTATTTGATTAAAAATTTGTTTTGTTTTAGGGGTTAATCAAACTAAAGCCGTAGGTTATAACCAATAAGAATTGAGTACCGATAAAATCGAGATATAATGACTAAAAAGTAAACCAGTTAGTTATATACCAAGAGTTTATATATAATTTACGAAGTTGTATCATATTATAAGTTGTTTATTGTTAAATCATGAATTTAACTCTATTTATAACCGTGTTCTCCTTTGAGTTATTAAATCTGTCTTTTTTTTTTTTTTTTTTCTTAGTAATAATAATTTATATAGACAAATTTCAATTTTTCAATTAGGTTCTTCTTCCTAAATATCTAACGTTAAATGTCATTGAAAAGTCCATTTGTAGATCCAGATGAAAGTTTTGAGAATTCACTGGTATTACAATCTCCAATTGATGGACGTTTTGACTCAAATAATGGGTTTTCCGATGATTCAATGCCTCCCACGCCAAATCTAGATCACGGAGGAAATTTTCAAAGACAAAGTTCATTAAGATTTAAATTGCCAGAAGAGGATATACCAACACCACCATCATCATCATCGAAAACAAAATCGCCCTTTTTAGATCAATATGATACAATTGTTGAAAATGAAGTTTTTGAAAAACCAAAGCATGAAGATCATGAAACAACTACCGATCTACCAACAAAAAGACATAGATGGGGTACTACAAGAAATAAACATGGTAAACCAAAGAAAGAAAATGTAAGTAGGTCAAAAACCCTAAAAAAGATCCTCGAACCAAAACATTCATTAAAAAGTAAACTACATTCAATAAGAAAACCCAATACTCATTCAATTGAATTTCCAGATCGTCGAGATTCAGATTCCGATAATGATTTTGAAGTTAATGATGCTAAAAGTAGAAAGCTGGAGAAAAGATCAATAACATTTAATAAACCTCTACCCGAAGAAATGGTAGATCCCAGTACGGGAAAAGTCAATATTGAATATCCTCGAAATAAAATTAGGACAACAAAATATACTCCAATTTCATTTTTACCGAAGAACATATCAAATCAATTTCTACATAATATTGCCAACATTTATTTTTTAGCATTAATTATATTAGGTGCTTTTCAAATCTTTGGTGTTCCATCACCTGTATTAGCTGCAGTTCCATTAATTGTTATTGTGATTATAACAGCTATAAAAGATGCAATAGAAGATTCAAGAAGAACAGTAACTGATTTGGAAGTTAATAATCAAACTACACATATTTTAACACAAGTTGATAATAATATAGATTATCATTATGAAAATTTAAATGTAAATGACGAACATGTTTCATTATGGAGAAGATTTAAGAAATGGAATACAAAATTATTGATTAAATTTTGGGGAGCGTCAAAAAGAAATTTAACGAAGGAAGGAAGAGCTAATAAATTGAGACAGAAAGCTCACGATGAACAAGAAGATCCTAGAAAATCGTTTGATTCAGATTTTAGACCATCAATGGATAATCCATTTAAATCTGATTATCATAAAGTTATGAAATTTCAAAAGAAATATTGGAAAGATGTAAAAGTTGGCGATGTTTTAAGAATTTATAATAATGATGAAGTTCCAGCAGATTTAATCATACTCTCCACTTCTGATGATGACAATTGTTGTTACGTTGAAACAAAAAATTTAGATGGTGAAACTAATCTTAAAGTCAAACAAGCATTAAAATATTCTTCAGTCGATAATAAGATAACTAAAGCTGATGAATTAATTGATCGTCTGTTTCAAATTGATTCTGAAGGTCCACATGCAAATTTATATTCTTATCAAGGTAATTTAAGATATCGAGATTCGCAAGAACCAATAACTATAAACAATTTATTACTTAGAGGTTGTACATTAAGAAATACTAAATGGGTCATTGGTATAGTTGCATTCACTGGTGATGATACAAAAATTATGCTCAATGCCGGTGTCACGCCAACAAAACAATCAAGAATGTCTCGAGAATTAAACTATTATGTATTATTAAATTTTATACTTTTATTTGTCATTTGTTTCATTTCAGGTTTAGTTAATGGGATATATTATAGAAAGCAAAAAACTTCACGAGATTATTTTGAGTTTGGTACAATTGCAGGATCACCAGCTGTTAATGGTTTAGTTGGGTTTTTTGTTGCATTAATTTTATATCAATCATTGGTTCCAATTTCATTATATATTACAATAGAAATTATCAAGACCGCACAAGCATTTTTCATTTATTCAGATGTTGGAATGTATTATCCTAGGTTGGATTTCCCATGTACACCAAAGTCATGGAGTATATCTGATGATTTAGGTCAAATTGAATATATTTTTTCAGATAAAACAGGGACATTAACTCAAAATGTGATGGAATTTAAAAAATGTACTATAAATGGTATATCTTATGGAAGAGCATATACTGAAGCATTAGCAGGATTGAGGAAAAGAATGGGTATTAATGTTGAAGAAGAAGGAGCAAAAGAAAAAGTGTTAATTGCACAAGATAAAGAAAAAATGATCGAGAATTTAGGAGAAATTAATAAGGATAGAACTTATAATGATGAAATTACATTTATTTCTTCTGAATTTGTTGATGATCTAATCAATGGTAATAAAGAAAATGAGCATTTTATGTTGGCATTAGCATTATGTCATTCAGTTATTACTGAAGAAAATCCAAAGAATCCTAATAAATTATTACTTAAAGCACAATCTCCCGATGAAGCTGCATTAGTTGGAACTGCAAGATCATTAGGTTTCAATTTCAAAGGTACTACAAAGAAGGGTGTTTTAATTGATGTACATGGTACTACCAAAGAATATCAAATATTAAATACTTTGGAATTTAATTCAACAAGAAAAAGAATGAGTTCTATTGTAAAAATTGGTGATAAAGCATTATTGATTTGTAAAGGTGCAGATTCAATTATTTACAATAGATTATCAAAAACAAATAATGATCCTGAAATGTTGGAAGCAACTTCTAAACATCTTGAAGAATATGCTACTGAAGGTTTACGTACATTATGTATAGCTCAAAGAGAATTATCATGGGATCAATATAGTGAGTGGAATAAACGTCATCAAGCAGCTGCATCATCATTAGAAAATAGAGAAGCTAAAATGGAAGCAGTTGCCGATTCAATTGAACAGGAATTGACTTTGTTAGGTGGTACTGCAATTGAAGATAGATTACAAGATGGTGTTCCTGATGCAATTTCAGTTTTAGCAGAAGCTGGTATAAAATTATGGGTTTTAACCGGTGATAAAGTTGAAACTGCTATAAACATTGGTTTCTCGTGTAATTTATTAGGCAATGATATGGATTTATTAGTTATTAAAACATCTTATAATCAAGAAGAAGTGACAAAATTAAATTTGTCCTTTGGTAATGGTATTTCAGAAAATGAAGTAATTGATATTATAATCTCACATTATTTAAGAACTCATTTTAATATGGAAGGTAGTTTTGAAGAACAAGAAGCTGCAATTGGTGATCATTCACCACCTGATGAAAGATTTGGTGTTGTCATTGATGGTGATGCATTAAAAACTGTATTATTAAATCCTGAAACAAAGAGAAAGTTTTTATTACTTTGTAAAAAATGTCGTGCAGTTTTATGTTGTAGAGTTTCACCAAGTCAAAAAGCAGCTGTTGTGAAATTAGTTAAGGATACATTAGATGTTATGACATTAGCAATTGGTGATGGTTCAAATGATGTTGCCATGATTCAAGCTGCCGATGTTGGTGTTGGTATTGCAGGTGAAGAAGGTAGACAAGCTGTCATGTCATCCGATTATGCAGTTGGTCAATTTAGATTTTTGGCTAGACTTTTATTAACACACGGTAGATGGAGTTATAAAAGATTTAGTGAAATGATTCCAAGTTTTTTTTTCAAAAATATTATTTTCAATATTGCATTGTTTTGGTATGGAATCTATTGTGATTTCGATGGAACTTATTTATTCGAATTCACTTATCTTATGTTTTATAATTTAGCATTTACTTCATTACCAGTTATATTTCTTGGTATATTTGATCAAGATGTCGATGCAAAAGTTTCATTATTGGTTCCACAATTATATCGTTCGGGTATTTTACGTAATGAAATGAGTGATTTAAAGTTTTACATTTATTGTCTTGATGGTATTTATCAATCGGCAATTTCATTTTTTTTCCCATATTTATTATATGTTGTTTCATTTCCTCATATGAATGGTAAAGTTATGGATCATAGATTTTGGATGGGAGTTTTAGTTACTTGTATTGCATGTATTTCATGTAATTGTTATATTTTATTCCATCAATATAGATGGGATTGGTTAAGTTCATTAATTGTGGCACTTTCAATTTTGATAATTTTCATTTGGACAGGTCTTTGGACTACATCGGTTTATTCATCACAGGAATTTTATAAAGCAGCACCTGAAGTATTTGGTATGACGAGTTTTTGGGCTTGTATGTTTGTTGGAGTTTTATGTTGTCTAATTCCAAGGTTTTTTTATGATTTTGTTCAAAAAATTTTCTGGCCAAAAGATATTGATATAATTAGAGAATGTATTTTAAGAGGAGATTTTGATGCATATCCACTTGATTATGATCCAACTGATCCAGATAGACAAAAAATTTCTTCATATTCAAGTGAAGTTGTAAATAGAGTGAGTATGCAATCAATTAGAAAATCTTCATCTGATGAATTTGATAGAAGACAAATTTTTCAAACAGTTGGAAGCTCACAATTTCAACCACCAACTCCACCACCAGGTTTAATAATGAAACCAATTAGAAGGAAAAATATGATGTCAATGTTTAAAAGAAGTGTAAGTGATAATTATTTTCAGAATAATGAAACTCAAGAACTGATACAAACTGAAGAGATACCGATGACTGATTTTAATGATAACAAAAGAAAAGCTTCTAGAATAAGTCAGGAGCATAAAAGAGTTTCTCTGTATAATTAATAGAATTTAAAATAAGTTTATAGAATCACGATTAATTTTTCTATAATGATGTTAAATGTAGAAAGTGGTCTATGCTTGTTGGAATCAAAACATTTCTACAAATTTTGGGAAAAAATTGCACGAAATTGTCGAACTTTGCAATAATTTCACAAAGGTTTGTAAAAAATGTAGGCTCTTTAAGTTTGAAGGCATTATCAATTATCATGAACTATCATGAATTATCACGAATTATCATGAATCATTATGAATTATCATGAATCATCACGACGTAGACTCCGTACCTAGAGTTCGAAAATTGACTGACTATTATTTGATTTCTTTCTTTTTGCAGCCATTGAAAATAATTTGTTTTTTTTTTTTTTCTTTTCTTTTTCTTTTTTGCAGCCAATTTTTAGCGCCCAGTGAATTTTTTTATTACAACATATAAAAGATATAAAAGCTGAATTTATTTGTCTTTTGTCTTTTGTCTTTTGTCTTGAATCGAGAAACATGAGACACGATTTTCACAATCACAATTACATAAAAATTTTATCATCCAAGAGTCCATTGATGAGGGTTTTAATCTACATCAAAGTTACGCCTTATAAAACCAGGTAGCCACCTGCACCTCTGTACAACAGTTTTTTTAAACAATCAAATAGTGCCTGTAAATTTAGAGCTTGCAGCTTAGTTTCAGGAAGCTTAGTTTCAGGAGTTCTTGTTTATTGTCACGCTATCTTTAGCATTAAAATTTAATCAATTTTCAAAGAATCAATTGAATATTATTTTTTATTTGTATCATTTTCGGTTAAAAACTGAAATTTTTTTTATGCCGATCGAGATCAAAAAAATTTTTCCATTTCAATAATTATTATTATTATTATTATTTACGTGAATTTCTGTAAGAAAATTTTAAACATACAATTGACCTAATTAATGAGTAAACCAAAACATCAATGGATTTATGAAATAAGAGAATCAAATCTTACAATTTCATTACAACACTTCAAAACGCGTGAATCTCTCTCTATATAAAAGAAAAACTCATCTCGATCCAATGTCTTGAATGTGACAAAAACGTACCCAGTTCAAAATTTAAATATAATAGACAATTCAATTAGAAACTGACCAATCAAATGTCAGTATTCTTCCGTTATATACCATATTCTTCTTTCTTTTTTATATATTCTGTAACAAACAAAAAAAAAAAAAAAAAAACAAAAAAATTAAATTAATTAATATCTTATTTGTTGTTGAAAAATTTTCTAACTATCAACGTTGATTCTCTCACAGTATATATTTAATTTTTTTTCCTCTTTTTTTTACTTTCTTTCTTGCTTTCTTTCTTTCAGTTTCTTTGTATTCCAAACAAAACGTAAATATCTATTCAATAAGCTTAGAACAACAAAGATGGATCAAAAATTCGTAATTGATTTCTTAATGGGTGGTGTCTCAGCTGCCGTTTCAAAAACAGCAGCAGCTCCAATTGAAAGAGTTAAATTATTATTACAAAATCAAGATGAAATGATCAAACAAGGTAGATTATCACATAAATATGCTGGTATCGTTGATTGTTTCAAAAGAACCGCTAATCAAGAAGGTATTATCTCATTCTGGAGAGGTAACACAGCTAATGTTATTAGATATTTCCCAACTCAAGCTTTAAATTTTGCTTTTAAAGATAAATTTAAAGCTATGTTTGGTTTCAAAAAAGATGAAGGATATTGGAAATGGTTTGCTGGTAATTTAGCTTCCGGTGGTTTAGCTGGTGCAACTTCATTAGCTTTTGTTTATTCATTAGATTATGCTAGAACTAGATTAGCTAATGATGCTAAATCAGCAAAAGGAGACGGTAAAGGTAGAGAATTTAATGGTTTAATTGATGTTTATAAAAAGACTTTAGCTTCAGATGGTATTGCGGGTTTATATAGAGGTTTCGGTCCATCTGTTGTTGGTATTATTGTTTACAGAGGTTTATACTTTGGTGTTTATGATTCATTAAAACCTGTTGTTTTAGTTGGTCCATTAGAAGGTTCATTCTTAGCTTCATTCTTATTAGGTTGGGCTGTTACTACTGGTGCTTCAACTGCTTCATACCCATTAGATACCGTTAGAAGAAGAATGATGATGACTTCAGGTCAAGCTGTCAAATATGATGGTGCATTTGACTGTTTCAAAAAAGTTGTTGCTGCAGAAGGTGTAGCTTCACTTTTTAGAGGTTGTGGTGCAAATATTCTTAGAGGTGTTGCTGGTGCCGGTGTTATCTCCTTGTACGACCAACTCCAAATTATCTTATTTGGTAAAAAATTTAAATAGATTGATTAGTTTAGTCTGTTGAATTTATTTTTAACTAATTAGATGTAAATAATTTATATTTATTTTAAAAAACGCTTGTTACCTTTTTTATGGTAGACTTTTCTATTTCTTATAAATGTTTGATTCGAACGAGTTAGTTGTATTTCAGATCAAAGTTTAACTGAAGTAGTAGTAGTACATTTAGTTGATAATCTTTGGTTTAATAGAAATATTCTTGATATTTTACTGATGCTGCTGTTTTCAAGATCAAATTACCCTGGTAATAAGCTGTTGCTTACTTTAGTATATATGCGGCGCTCGTATTTAAACCTGAGATGTTTAGTTTTGTTTCGGGTAATTTCGCGGCTGGCAATTTTTTTTTTTTTTTTTTTTCATTATTTTTTTAATTAATGTTTAATGTATTTTTTGATTTGACAATTATGAAAATTTTACCTTGAAAGTTTTACCTTGAAAGTTTTACCTTGAAAGCTTGTAGTTTGAAACGGTCTTTAGAATACTGTATTTCTTAATATTGTTACAAAATCGTTAATTAAAAGTGCCCAACCGTTTACTGAAATTACCAGCATCAGGTACTCAAACAATATCTTGCAAATTGATCTAAAAACTTTATTTCAGAAACTATTTTTACATTGGAACCTTGGAACCTTGGAACCTTGGAACAATCCAACATTAGTCTATATATTAATTGTCTATTTACATGATTTCTTACTTTGCTAAATTAGATAAATTTTCTGGTATATTTATTCCCAATTTACCTAAACCTAATTCTGAAATTCTTCCATATTCATCCAATTGATGTTTACTTAATTGATTAACTATAGCTTGAATTTGTGCCAAATCTCTTTTCTTAATATAATGTTGTAAAATAAAATAATAAGTAAAATGATTTGCTCTAGCACCATGAGTTTTATTTGTAAATTTATTGAAGTATGCCATTGCTAAATCATCTTCATTTACTTGTAATAGATTTCGAATCAATGTATTCCATATAATTGGCTCATCTTTAATATTTTTGATATAATATTGGAAAATTTCAATTCCTTGCATTGGTGAACCAATTGAAATTTCACCAACCATTTGTTGAGTATGTAACCAAGTTGATTTAGGAAAATTGGTTTTGATTTGATTGTAAAAGGCTCTAGCAGCTTCCAAAGATCTATTTTTAATAAAGCCTTGAAGTATTGTATTGCATATATGTTCATTTAATTTAAAGTTTTCATTTTGTGTAATTTGAAATTGTTTAAAAAATTGTGCAAGATCAAGTTCCTTACCCTTGTCAAATGATGATTTAAATTCTAGATTTAAAAGTGTTGTAATAGTAGCCATATCTTGAGCGATATTGTTATCTTTCATAAATGAGATTATTCCTTTAATTGCTTGAGTATTTCTATTTCTAGCATAATAAGTTAAAAATTCATTCATTGTTTGTGTTGATGGAATAAAATCTTTTTTAATCAATTCTTTCAAATTTTGCTCTGCATCTTGAATTTTATTATTCAATATTAAACCTTTTAAAATTCCATCATTGGCTTCTTTAGGAACATTGAAATTCTCCATATAATATTTCACTTTATCAAATTCACCAAAGTTAGCATAAGCAGATACGATAGCTATATATGTATCATTATTATATGGTATATCCATTGATTTAATTGTGTTAAGAACTTTTTCAAATTGTGATCTTAAATCATTACGATTATTTTTAATTTGAGTTGGATTTGTTAATGATTTGATTACTACATTCCATGTTTTTATACTTGGTTTTTCAACACTAGATAATATTTGTTGTAAAATTTGTACAACTTTATCGTATTGTTTATAATTAAAATATTGTTCCATAAAATTGATAAGTACAAGTTCATCTACTACCATTTCTTTAGCTTTACCCATTTTTAACATTTGTAAATACAAGAAATCTAATGCTTCTTTACTTTCCACTTTTTTAATTTCATGAATTATTGAATTTACATCATATCTTTTTGCTTTTTCATTTAATTCAAATCCAGCAAAAAGCTTGAACTTTGATTGGTCATAAAGACCAAATTCAATTAAGGTTGATCTAACAACATTGGTAGTTATTTCACGAGTTCCCATTAATTTCATTGCATTTTCTCGTGAATACCCACCATTTTTTATACACATAAAAATATATGAATAATATGCCAAATTATAAATGTGATATGATTTTGATTCAATGGAGCGAGACCCCACTTTTATTAACATTCTATGACTATTAAGTTTCTTTATATGTTCTTTCATAAATACGAAAGCCTCCAATGCTTTTTCATAATTTTCTTGATGAACATAAAGACTGGCTAATTTAGTATAGAAATATTTGTTACATACACCATAAGTATTCAAAATTTTAAGGAATGTTTCTAATTGTTCTGGATTATCAATTTGATTAATTATTTCCATAGCTAATGGACCAAAAGAATTCCAAATTGATTGGAAACGCATATTCTCTTCTTTTTGAATTTTTCTTATAAATTGAATTCCTTCAGTAAATATTTCAATACTCTCGTTTAAATTATTTGCTTTAATTGTATTTGAAATTTGTTTGGTAATATTTGTTAATTTTTCATTTTGAGGATTTCTCTTTACAAAATTTGAATCAATGACAGGTTGTTCTGCTGAAATTGTACTTTTATAACGTAACGCTACTGAAATTCTAGCATTATTTCGAATTTTGATTATAGATGATCTTGTAGATCTTGATACTAATGATTTTAATGGAATCATAATATCATTTAACAAAAAATTTTTCAACGAGAGAAGTACGAACTTAATATAATCTACATTTAGGATTTGATTGAAGAAAAGTAATTAATATATATTCAAAATTCTATACAAGCTAATTATAAAGTTAGTAATGATAATAGACAATTTCTGTTTATTATATTGTTTATTTTCAGTTTGTAATAAATTTTACCAATTCTTATCATAAACAAAATATCAACTGAGCTGGGTTTGTGCTGAGGAGTCCTAACGACTCGGTATCATCATTATAAATAAACATATAATAAAACAATTGGATTTATTAAACATACAATTTTGATATATATATATATCGTTGTAAAGAGGAAAGAATGAAAATGCCCTGGTGAAAAAAAATATTGAAAAATATTTTGAGAAGTGCAATGAATATAGCTTATATGCAGTACCATATATAAAATCTCGAAATTTGAATTGTAAATAACTCTTTCAATTTTCGAAGTAATATCGTAAAACTATACTCATTACAAATCATTACAAAGATTACAAATAGAGACAATTATAGAATACGCTGATGTTAATTTCTTTAAGAAAAACCTAAATTTTTGTCAATTTATTCATCATTTGAAAAATGGAAAAAATCGCTATTTTGCAAGATAATTAATACTTAGAACTCATCTATCAATTTCTGATATAGCTGGTTTGGTTAAATAAAACCTATAGATTATATGTATGATGTTTGCAAGACGCCACAATCAGTTTGAAATTTTTGTAAAAATTTCGAAATCATGTTTCAAAAATTACTTTTACAATTTTGAATACCTTAACACAAAAATATTCAAGAATTATCAAAGTCCAGAACTACAAAATTGGTTAGTTTCAATATGTTCTAGTCAGATTGTCAATTGTGGAATTAGAATTTTTGTGAGGCCAATTTGCTCAAGTTTTCCCATACTTGAGAGCAAATTTTAAAATTTTTCAATTTTAGTTCCAGGACAGCTAAAATTATGTCCAGCATCATTGTTTGAGCTGTGCTTTATATAATCAGCTGTTTAACCGAAAGTTAGTGACCTAAATGAAACGTACAATGATTTTACATTTTCTGAAAAATTTTTGTATGGTGAAAAAAGGCCAAAATGACAACTAGAAAAAAAAATGAGACATCTAAGAATTGAGATAAGCTGCAAATCAAATTCAATGTTCCAGATTTCATATAATGACTCCTTAGTTCATAAGAATTAACTTGTTGTTCATGATATATAAGACAATAAGCTTGGTACGAGTCGTCCTAAAGATAGCACGAGAAGGTTATTTTGTTGCGCCCAATCTTCGCATTTAAAAATAAATAAGAATTTAATCCAATGTGTGGCCATGGCCATCCGCTACCAAGTTGTTATTTGTATTATTTTACTGTATATTGTTGCAAATCAAATTCAATGTTCCAGATTTCATATAATGATTCCTTGGTTCATAAGAACTAATTTGTTGTTCATGATATATAAGACAATAAACTTGGTACAATGCTCCAGATTTCATATAATGACTCCTTAGTTCATAAGAAGTAATTTGTTGTTCATGATATATAAGACAATAAGCTTGGTACTAATTTGTTGTTCATGATATATAAGAGAATAAGCTTGGTACTAATTTGTTGTTCATGATATATAAGACAATAAGCTTGGTACGAGTCATCCTAAAGATTGCACGAGAAGGTTTTTTTTGTTGCGCCCAATCCTCGCATTGAAAAATAAATAAGAATTCAAATCCAATGTGTGGCCCATCCGCTACCAAGTTATTATTTTACTGTGTATTGTTGCAAAATACAAGAAACAGATTTCAACAATATAATGATTTGAATTGAACAATTATATTTGAAACATATATATAGTGCTGGATTAGATTAAAAGTATTATTAAAAAACTGTTTGTATACGTGTGCTTGTGCTGAGCAATGCTAAAATATAGCTAAATTAACATTAGATATTTGAGATCAAACCAATTCCTACATTGAACAATCAAATCTACATTATTGTGTTAAATCTAAGAAGATCGAAGTATTTACTCTTGGATAGATCTCATTTAAGATGATATCATTAATGCTCATAATTTGTCAATTATTAATAGATTGCTACCGAACCAAACCATAGATCTAAGATCTAAATCAATGATATACATTCATTACTTCAATGTATATACCTCCATCTATCCCCTGATTTCATAGACTGGTTGATGATTCATCATCATATATTACAATTGTTTAGTAATAAATGTTTCAGCCTTTTTTTTTTTTTTCAGATAACAAAAAAATTTAGTAAAATTAATAATAATCATTTTACAACCAATTATTAATAAACAAGCATCTACCAACATAACTTTTCACTTTAGCATCATCAATATATATTAATGACTAATGATCAACTATCAAATCAGTCAGATAATCAACAAAATTTAAATCAAGAATTAATATTCTTTAATTATCATGAATACTTAATTTCATTACCAAACAAAGATTATTCATTAATTATTAATCATTTCCCTAATATTTATGTAAATCAGTATTCAACTAAATACATACAAACTAGAATTATAAGAATACCGAGAATTTATGATACTATTAAATTAAGTGATTTAATACCACAATTTTCAACATATTATCCAGGTATGGAACCAGGTGCGATTACAACAGATTTAGGTAAATCTGTTGAACTAGAACTATATCAAAATCAGTATTATTCAAAAGTTTCAAAATTGACATGTTTAAATTTATCACAATTTGAATTATTTGAAATTATAACTAAAATTAATCAATATTTATATATTGCTTTTAACCCATTCAATTTTATAATATTTATTGAAAGTATTTTAGAGGTATTAACAGGAGGATTCTTTATACAAGTACTAAATTTACTAGCGATCTATAGTTTTACGAAACGAGAGTTGTTAAAGTTAGAGATATATATTTCAAACTTAAATGAAAAATTTGAAAAACAAAATCGAAGGATTAAATTTATATCACCTAGAGAATCAAATTATTTATCAGTATGTTTGAAAACTATTTTAATTTGAGGGACATTTACTAACTTTAACTTTAGCTCGATATACAAATTGATAAACCGCGATGATGAAAAAAAAAAAGATGTATGAAAAGATTGTTATCAATTATGAATGGAATTTTTGCAGTTAATAAACCATCAGGTATAACGTCAGCTAAATTCATTGATGAATTACAATCTATATTTACAAATTCATCTGCTTTTGCTAATGATTTAAAATTAATGAAGGAGAAAATTGAATATGATATGAGTAGGGATAAAAAAATTTCTAAGAAAAGGATGCAACAAAAGATTAGAAATTGTAAAGTTAAAATTGGTCATGGTGGTACTTTAGATCCTTTAGCTAGTGGTGTTTTAGTAATTGGGATTGGATCAGGTACCAAAAAATTGCAACATTATTTAACAGGATGTGAAAAGACATATGAAACAAAAGCTTTGTTAGGAATAAGTACAACAACAGGTGATTCAGAAGGAGAAATAATATATAAAACTAAAATTGATCACATAAATGATGAATTGGTGGAGAAAACAGTTTTAAAATTTATGGGGAAAATTAAACAAACACCACCTATATTTTCAGCATTAAAAGTAAATGGGAAACCATTATATGAATATGCAAGACAAGGATTACCATTACCAACTGAAGGAATAAAAGTGAGAGAAGTAACTATAAATGATATAAAAATTTTAGATCCAATAACTTTAAATCATGATTTTAAGAAATTAGAAAGTATAATTGATGAAGAAACTGGGTTACCTAAAGAACATGGATTGATAAATAATCCAACATTAAATGATTCACCATTATATTTAAATGAAGAATATAAAGATGAAAAAATAGAGAAACCAAAGATTACGGAAGATTTACCAGATAAATTACCATTGATACATTTAAAATCAGATGTTAGTTCAGGTACTTATATACGTAGTTTAATTAGTGATATAGGTAGGGCAATGGAATCATCAGCATATATGGTTGAATTAATTAGAACAAAACAATCAGAATGGGAATTGGATAAAAATGTATTTGAATTGGATCATTTTAAACAAGATGAATCAATTTGGGCACCAATTTTAAAAAAAGTTCTAGATGATGGATATAAAATTAATTTAAAAAATGAATTTTCAAACTTGAAAAAAAGAAAAATTGATGAGATTGATAAATAGACAATTCAAAAGATTTTTCATTAATACATCTTCTAAATCAACTCTATCTAATGCAAGATCAATTATAAATTCAATTGATTTTAAATTAATTACTCCCAATTTTCAACCAAAATCGGTTTTGATTTTTTCAACTCCATCGAATTTACCACAAATTATTCAAGATTCAATTAAATTACAAGAAAAAAACATACAAGTTATTGTTGCTGGAGTAGACGCAGTATTAAATAATAGAAATGGTATTAGTGAATTATGGTTAGATGAAAAAATAAAGATTCAAGAGTCAATTAAATTAGAAGAACGAGATAATATTAATGAAGAACCAAAAGAATCAGATGGTATAAATATAGTAACTGCAAGAAAAAATTGGATTAATATAAAATCTCAATTACTGATTGATTTAAATTATCATCATAATATAATTTGTTTAAATTTAGCAAATACCGTCTTTACCACGGGGAAAATTACAACTTTATATTATTTTGATAATGATTATGAAAATTCAGGTTTACATTTATGTGATTTGAAAATTCAATTACCAAAAGGGTTAATTAAACATCCAAAAGTAATTATTGAAGATCAATGGGAACCGTTATATGAAGAAAAGTTTACAATTACGAATTGTGTTGGAAATTTAGTAAAAACTTTAAATGATAAACCAGCTTCAAAATATTTAGAAAATAATGAAAAATTAAATGCGTTAGCATCTAAAGATACTGAAATATATGTTAAAATCGATGGTAAGAAAAGGTTTAAAGTTACAGCTGGTGGTGGAGGATGGGGAGTTAAAGCAAATATGATTGCATTATCAAATGAAGCACAATTACAGAAGGGTCATACATTGGAATTTTTCATGGTACCACCAAATTTAACTTATAAACATAAACAATTTAATTACCATGATTGTATTACATTTTCAAGTTGTCCAATTGAAATTAATTATGCGACTGGTAGTGACATGACTACAAAAGTTTATGAAAATGTATTTGGATGCGGTTGTGAAGGTGGTTTTTTCTTTAATGAAATTAAACATAATTCACCAAGTGAAACTATATTTATAAAAATATGATTAAATACATAAAAGGTGATTTATTCAAAAGTAAATCTATACTTGTACATGCTTGTAATACTCAAGGAATATGGGGCGGTGGTATTGCTGCAATTTTTCGGGAAAAATACCCCATCGCCAATGAAACATATACAAATTATTGTAAAAATAATGATGATTTATTAGGTACATCATTATTAATTAAACAAGAAAGATATATTGGATGCTTATTTACAAGTAATTTTCAGGAATCAAAAGAAGAAGTATTAAGAAATACAGAATTATCAATGATTAATTTGTATGAACAATTATCTCAATTAAAAGATATTGAAAGAATTGACAATAAAATTGTAATATCGATGCCTAAAATTAACTCTGGTATATTTCAAATACCGTGGAATGAAACCGAATTGGTTTTGAATAAGTTTGATGGCCAATTCTATATAAATGTTTACTATATATAGATTACAATTGGTAGTGCATAATTTTCTATTTTCAACAACTTCTTTTCCAACGAACAAATAACACGGTTTTAATCATGGATGAAACTTTAATTGCCACTATCAATAAATTACAAGATGCTTTGGCTCCTTTAGGTGGTGGATCATCATCTCCTGTTGATTTGCCTCAAATTACAGTTGTTGGTAGTCAATCTTCTGGGAAATCTTCAGTTTTAGAGAATATTGTTGGTAGAGATTTTTTACCAAGGGGTACTGGTATAGTTACCAGAAGACCTTTAGTTTTACAATTGATTAATAGAAGAGCAAGTGATAAGAAAAATGATTTATTAGATATTAATACCTCTTCTCATGGTGGTCAAACAGAAAATAATCAAGATGAATGGGGTGAATTTTTACATGTACCTGGTAAAAAATTTTATAATTTTGAAGATATTAGAAATGAAATTGTTAGAGAAACAGATGCAAAAACTGGTAAAAATTTAGGTATATCACCAGTTCCAATAAATTTAAGAATTTATTCACCACATGTTTTAACTTTAACATTGGTTGATTTACCAGGGTTAACTAAAGTTCCAGTTGGTGATCAACCAAAAGATATTGAAAAACAAATTAGAGATATGATTATGAAATTTATTTCAAAACCAAATGCCATTATATTATCGGTTAATGCTGCTAATACTGATTTAGCAAATTCTGATGGTTTGAAATTAGCAAGAGAAGTTGATCCTGAAGGTTCAAGAACAATTGGTGTTTTAACTAAAGTTGATTTAATGGATCAAGGTACTGATGTTATTGATATTTTAGCTGGTAGGGTTATTCCATTAAGATTTGGTTATGTACCAGTTATAAATAGAGGTCAAAAAGATATTGAATCAAAAAAAACTATTAGAGATGCATTAAAAGATGAAAAAGCATTTTTTGAATCTCATAGTAGTTATAGAGCTAAAGCTCAATATTGTGGTACTCCATATTTGGCCAAAAAATTGAATGGTATTTTATTAGCACATATTAAAGGAACTTTACCTGATATTAAAATGAGAATTGAACATTCACTTAAGAAATATCAACAAGAATTGAGCTTATTAGGTCCTGAAATGAGTGAAAGTCCAACATCAATTGCTTTAAATATGATTACAAATTTTACAAAAGATTATACTGGTATTCTAGATGGTGAAGCTAAAGAATTAACATCACAAGAATTATCAGGTGGTGCTAGAATTTCATTTGTTTTCCATGAAATTTATAAAAATGGTATTAATGCATTAGATCCATTTGATCAAATTAGAGATGGTGATATTAGAACAATTATGCATAATACTTCAGGTGCAGCACCTTCATTATTTGTTGGTACGCAAGCTTTTGAAGTTTTAGTCAAACAACAAATTAGAAGAATGGAAGAACCAAGTATTAGGTGTATAAATTTAATATTTGATGAATTGGTTAGAATCTTATCACAAATTATATCTCAACCACAATATTCAAGATACCCAGGATTAAAAGAACAATTAAGTCAACATTTTATTCAATATTTAAGAGAAGCTTTAATTCCAACTAATAATTTCGTAACTGATATTATAAAATCTGAAGAAACTTATGTAAATACAGCACATCCAGATTTATTAAAAGGTTCTCAAGCTATGGCTATAGTTGAAGATAAATTCCATCCAAAACAAGTACAATTAGATCCAAAAACTGGTAAACCAATACCACAAACAGCATCACCAAAACCATCACAAACAGCAACAACAACAACAACAACATCTCAAGAAGATTCAAATGGATTTTTTGGAGGGTTTTTTTCATCTAAAAATAAGAAAAGATTACAACAAATGGAAGCTCCACCACCAGTTTTAAGAGCAACAGGTACAATGACAGAAAGAGAAACTATGGAAACCGAAGTTATTAAGTTATTAATTAGTTCATATTATAATATTGTTAAAAGAACTGTTGCAGATGTAGTACCAAAAGCAATTATGTTAAAATTAATAAATAAATCAAAAGATGATATTCAAAAAGAATTATTAGAAAAGATGTATAATAATCCTGATTTAGGTGATTTAGTTAAAGAAAATGAATTAACAGTACAAAAAAGAAAAGAATGTATTAGAATGGTTGAAGTATTAAGAAATGCAAGTGAAATTGTATCAAGTGTTTAGTATAATGAGTACAATATAATATAAGTATAATATATAGATAATAGATATGGATGTTAGTCTTATTCAAGTATATGTTTTGATTGGGTTAATTTGAAGTCACGAGAGTGAAAAAAAAAAAAAAAAAAATCTCGCAAAAATTTTTCATTTTTCAAGCAATTTACAGCCAACCCAAACTTTACCAATTAATAAAGTAAAGTTATATTTATATTTAGAGTAATACAAAGTTAAAAGGTATTACTACCAAAAGTGTTCAATCTGATTTCAGCTTCTTTTTTTGCAAAGTTTTATGCTTAATACGAAAGAAGCTCGACTATCCCAATATAACAAATTAATAGAACCAGGATAACATTTTGCCTATCTTGTGTTGACAAAACAAGTATATTTATTGAAACTGTTTCTTGCTACTTCTCTCATCGGTTCAATATAATATCATAAGAGTAAGTTTCAATGGTTGCTCCTGCTTATCATCAAGATTCATACATTGATCATGAATTATCAGTTAATTTAGATTCAACATTTGCCTTTGAAGGTCCTGAAAAATTATTAGAGATTTGGTTTTATGAAGAAAATGAATGTTTAAATAATGAAGGTTTAAGATCAATTAAATTAGAAGATTGGAAGAAAATTTTAGATTTGGTTAATTGTAAAGTTTTATCAATGAAAAGTTCAAAATATATGGATGCTTATTTATTAAGTGAAAGTTCATTATTTGTATTTCCACATAAATTAATTTTAAAAACTTGTGGTACAACAACTACACTTGCTTGTTTAGATGAATTATTTAAATTAATTGGTATGTCTTCAAAATCAATTTATAAAATTTTTTATTCAAGAAGATCTTTTATGTTTCCAGATAAACAAATTCATGTACATAAAGATTGGAAAAGTGAAGTTAATTTATTAGATAAATTTTTTATTAATGGTAAGTCATATGTTGTTGGGAATTATAATTCGGATGATCATTGGTATTTATACGTTGGTGGAGAATTAAATGATGATTCTAATGATCAATCATTTGAAATTTTAATGACTGATTTGGATTCAAAATGTTCTGAAAAATTTATGAATAATCCAAATCATATTGATGGTCATGAAACTGGTTTAAAAATTTTAACAAATTGTGGATTAGATTCAATTTTTAGTAAAATTTCTCATTTACTTTCACCAAGAAATTCAGATGATGAAGATGAAGAACCAATTTCAACTTTTGTTCATGATGCTTTTGGATTTAATCCTTGTGGTTTTAGTTCAAATTCAATTGATAATAATGGCTATTATTATACTTTACATGTCACTCCTGAATCTGGTTGGAGTTATGCAAGTTTTGAATCTAATGTTCCATTACAAAATTTAGAAATTGTAAAAAAAGTTTTAGATGTATTTCAACCATCAAGATTCTCAATTAATTTAATTCAATCAAATTCAGAACCAATTTGTAATTTATTATACAAGTCTGAAAGTTTTTTCAGAAAATGGGGTTATAAAAAAAATGAAAAAGTAAATTATGATTTGGTAAATCATGATTTATTTTATTTGCATTATGAAAAAGTATAATTAAGTTTATTTGAACTTTTAATTTGAAAAGTTTATGTTTGTTTTTGTGTAGCTAATTTATATGTTTTTGTTTCCAATTTTGACTTCGTTTGTGGAGATTGGCGCTGTACATACAGATCTTGAAATCAATAAGCGAATCTACGATGGTATATTATGCATATACGCAAATGCATTTTTAAAGTACTCTACACCACAAATGCGTATCTCTTATGCGTTGCTGATACGTCACTTTAATTTTCTGATTTGCTTGAATTTGATCACGAAGCCATTTAATTGACTTAACAACCACTTCAAATTCATCTTATAGGTCAAAGAAATTAGTACATTAAATAATTTCCATAAGTGCAAAAATAAATTATTGTTTACTGGTTTAACAATTATTTCTCTAATTAAAAATGTTCCAGGAATTGATCTATAATACCTTGGGCTTACGAGATCCACCTTCCAAAAGATGCCCTTGGTTTACGAGTTCTACTTTTCATCAACATTTAGACTTGTTACGATTCACGAAAACGATCTAACACTTTTAGTTAACGATTGTAACAATATTAAGAAACACAGAATTGTAAAGACCATTTCAAACTACAAGCTTTCAAGGTAAAACTTTCATAATTGTCAAATCAAAAAATTCATTAAACACTAATTAAATAGAAAAAGAAAAAAAAGTTGCTAGCCGCGAAATTACCCGAAACAAAACTAAGCGCTAAAAGTGTCAGATTTAAATACGAGTGCCGCATATACTAAAGTAAGCAACAGCTTATTACCAGGGTAATTTAATCTTTAAAATTCACAGCATCAGCAAATAACGATTAACGTAAATGTTACTGTGAAAATTACTATTCATAGATCAATGTAGAAAGCTCAAACATCAAAGCTTTTATCAACATATTTCCAACAAACCAAAGGATTATCACTTAAATGTACTACTTTAGTTAAGCTTTGATCTGAACTACAACTTTGAATCAAACTTTTATGAGGCATAGAGAGTCAACCATAAAAGATAACGAGCGTTGTGAATAAATATGAATAATTTACGTCTAATTAGTTAAAAATAAATGCAACAGACTAAACTAAACAATCTATTTAAATTTTTTACCAAATAAGATAATTTGGAGTTGGTAATACAAGGAGAAAACACCGGCACCAGCAACACCTCCAAGAATGTTTGCCCCACAACCTCTAAAAAGTGAAGCTACACCTTCTGCAGCAACAACTTTTTGAAACAGTCAAATGCACCATCACATTTGACAGCTTGACCTGAAGTCATCATCATTCTTCCTTCTAACGGTATCTAAATGGTATGAAGCAGTTGAAGCACCAGTGATAACAGCCCAACCTAATAAGAATGAAGCTAAGAATGAACCTGCAAAAATTCACTTTTCTTCCACGAGCTAAAGATACTTAAGATATCAAGCTTTTGAAGATGAGTATATTCTAGCGTAATAATTTATTTAATAAGATCTGGTGGCTTTGACAACAATCTCTACAGTATCGATTTCAAAAATTCTACTCGTATACATAAAATTAAACTATTTACTATGATCACAGTTTTGAAATCTCAAAATCCTATACAAAAGCTAACAAATTGTCACTAAATTCTCTCACCCATTGCTTTTTCCCAAGTCGGTTTGGCCCATTTTATCAATCTATCTTTCATAGTTCCAAAATCATCCAAAGCTGGTCTAGTGTCCAATATAAAAGTAGGCATTCCAGTTTCAATATCATCAGGTCCTCCATAATAATCAATAACATATCTAACTTCTTTCCAACCTTTATCTCTTCCCAAACTTCTCAAAACAAACCAGTCATGTCTATCAAAAGGAGGAACAGTATTAAAACTTTCTGGAAAGAATTCTCCCAATAATAAATAAAATCTGGCTTTAGGTGACATATCAAATGGTTTTCCAGTGAAATTTTTCAATCTTGGTTCAATTTTAGTATCTTGTGTGTATGGTGCTTCCCATTCTAAAATCTGTTGCCAAGCTCCTTCATTTAAAAAGTTATGTACTTCTACCATTGATTCAACTGCATCTTCGGGCACATCTGCATTCAATTTCCCTTTCCTAAGCATTGCATTAAGCATTTGTTGTGGAGATGGATATTCCCATAATGAATTGTCAGCACTAGGAATAGTTGAAGTTGTTCTTTGTGTTGATAAATTTATAGTTTGTCCAGGGGCTTTTTGCGATGATAATGAATGTGGCATATTATTCAAAGGATTGATATCGGATGAATCTGTAAGCACGGGACACTTGGAAGTTGCATACTTTGAATGGTCTACTGGACAAGCACTAGATGCACTTGTTTCTAGATCATGATTTGTTGGATTGTTTGTGGCCCAAAACCAACCCATTATATAATTGATAGATGAGATTTGATAACAGTTAAAAAAAAAAAAACAATTAAAAAGAAATAAGAATAACCCACTTTACGACACGACAATAAACTTCTTTATGACACTTACATAAGCTGTTACAAATACGATAAATACGATGAAAAAATTATAAACCAATGTCTTAGTTGTGAATGAAACTCAATTCCTTTGCACCCCAAATAGGGAAATATTTCATGTATAAGTTTTTTAGAGTATTTATAGAGACGTTTCAGTTTTAAGCAAAGGCGTACAGACAAGGTGATACAAATATGCTTTGTGTTTTATAACCCCTCTAGTTTTAATTGAATGTGATCATACTCTCCAGATTAGCAGCAAATCAAGAAGATACAAGCAGACACGGGAAATTGAGGTACAATTAACCTACAATTGAAGCACAATGATGAAAATATCATATGGGTCAATTATCTGGTCAATTACCTGGTATGTTTACAAATTATCAATAATCAAATCTTCGTCAATGCAACAATTTGAACTGCTGGTGATAAAATTTTTTAAATATTACCCCTGGCAATGTTGATTACATAATACAAAACCTTCTCATCAGGAATTATAAATTACAATTAAAGAGAGAATGTTAACTTATAATTTAGCCTTTTATTGTTTGAAATAATATCTTAAATCGTCAAGACAATTCGAGATTCAATGTTTAAAATACTAAGACAATCAATCAGCAATTGAGTTTACTTGCAAATTTAATCTTTAATTTTCAATTGAAGCTTTTTTTCATTTTTCAAACGTGGGTTACCACGGCACTAATAGATAAGGCAATGCAATCGTAGCTTACATCAGTGTCTAAAAAGCTTAATTTATGTGAAGCAGTAAAGTTGAGCTTCTCGATTTTAAATATTTTTAATATGCGAACGACCATAGAAAACAATTTGGATTTACAAAAATTATTATAATCGCAATACATTGTATTATTATATTTTAACTAATTGTAGTAAATACAAATAAGATTTACATTAATTCCAAGTCGAAATGTTTACAAATTCTTTACATCGAAAAGCCTGAAGTTCATTAAAACTCTCTCCTCTTAACTTTTAAAACAAGATTTTAGATTTCTCAACATAACGGAAATTTTGAACATTTAAACTCAAGTATTTCTTGAATATAAATCCGGTTTACTTTAATTAACATAACATCTGGAATTGAGGGCTCAGCGATTAGATGATTATAATTAAACGAAACGTAAAACATCGTGCCGTCCGATGATGTACATATCGTTCGATCTATTCCTCCTATTTCTATGCAACTCGGCTCGAGTGTTCGGACAAATTAGTATGCATAGAAGTAACCAACGGTTATGATATTTTTATGCAAGAATATTAATTATGTTTCCAATTTAAAATTCTCAGACACAAAATTTAGACATACATTGCAAATTATAATGGGAGGTTTAAATATATATCGATAATCAAGAATTAAAAAATTGGGGTTATATAATAGAATAATAATACAGATATACGTTTCATGTGAGAAATAGGAGTTAAGATTGTTCAATTTATTGCAATTTGGTTAAATTAAATTGGTAAAATTAGTATCGTCGAAAAAAAATTTTCACATTCCCATCAACAAACAAAGAGAAGTTTTTTTTTATCACCTTGAACTACCTCAACTCCGTCAAGAAATAGAATATCAAACGATAGTCAACGAAAAGGATTCAATAAACTTTCATCCAACGAAATCTACGAAAATAAGGATATCAAAATTTTGGTTGTAAATTAATGAAAGGCTAAACACATTCGTTGGATAAATTAATATCCGGAAATTATAATCAATCGTGCGCATTATATTTTTAGATCTCGTAAAAATTGTCTATTTTCTTTAATTAATTTTTGCTTACATAATCAACGATGTTCCAATCTCGATGGTGTAGTTATTTACTTTCAACACTATCTCTCAAAGAATTATAATGCTCTCCTAACCCATAGCTATGTTTGAAATATCCAATATTCAAGATTTTATCTTCACTACATTGATTAATTTTAATTGTAGAAGCTCCTGCCATGAATATATAAACAGCAACATTGAAAAATTTAGCCAATGCTAGTATTTCCATATCTGATCCCCATAGGGCAGTTTCTCTCAATTCTTTACAATATTCTTCAACGTCTTTAATTTGCATAGTCTCTTCATCAAATAAAAATGGGATAAATTCATCACGATTATCCAATATATAGTTAGCTGAAATATCTCGTAATTCTTGTATTGAATGAGCAATATTGAGTCTTGTTTGTAGTTGATCTTGTATTGAAGCAAATAAACAATGTCCATCTGGTTTAATTTCAAATAATGTCAAATTATTAAGTTTGAGTAATTGATTAAATGAATCAATTTCAATTTGTCTATAATCTATTGAATTTTCTGCTTCTAGCGAGGCTTCCTTTTTCATAGCTTCTATTTCAGCCTTTCGTTTTTCTAGTTTCTCCTTGGCTCTATTACGTTTCTTTTTGGGTATTGAATCTTGTGATTGTAGACCAGCTTTTGGCTTATCATTTTCTACCTCCTTGAGGTCTAATTGAGCAAGAAGTTGTTCTGGAGTCAACTCTGACTCTTCATTAGACTCTATCCCATCAAATTGAGTAAGTTCTTCCTTATGCTTTCTATCTAGTTCTTGTTGAAGTTGTTCACATTTGGAATTTACTGATTTTCGAGTCTTTTTAGATGCTTGTTTCTTAAGACCGGTTACTGTATTCTGTAAATCTTTTTGCTCTTTTTTGTGCCTTAATATTATGTCATCTCTTGATATAGAAAAATTTTCATCACTATTCATCTCACCAATCATGTTATTGTTCATAGTGATGAGCTGTTGTAGTTACCTGTCTTTGTTCAATTGTATAGAAAAAAAATAAAAATTAAATTTTTCACCAATTTGCACAAAGCTAGTAAATTAAGTCAGAATAGTGCCAGGAAAAAAAAAACTAAAGATGGATATTGTTGTCGGTGATACAAAAGTGTATCCTAGGTGAATTAATACCAGTTGAATTTAAGCGATAGAGATGAGATGAAAGTTCTGAGTTGTAGTATAAGTTTTATTACTGATATTTGAGGTGAGATGAAAGTTCTGAGTTGTAGTATAGGTTTTATTACTGATATTTGAGCAGAGATCAAAAGAATCAGAGTTGCTGATTTACTTTTGTGGAGCATTGTTATATAATCTTTCTTAATTAATTCTCCTATTTGAATAACTATCAAGGTAATTTACACTAAATTAAGCTCTGTGGTTTTGATTTTCTTGTAAATTTCAAATACAACAACGGTTCCAGTTTCTTACAATATTATATTCGATCCACATTTCTTATAGTCTCGTGTCCAAGAATCTAAAAAACTAGTTTAATCTAGACTTATTTCAAACTTTAAAGTTTAATTAGATAAGACCTGTGTGATTTACTTGAATTTAATTAAATGGAATTTCTGAAGTTATAAATAGAAGTGGTTATGAAAAACGAAAAACGAAAAGAAAAGAAAAGAAATTATGCAGTATTTTGTGTATTAAATTGAAAAGTTGATATCTCAGACAACAACTACAGGCAATAAACCAGAATGACAACTAGAAATATTAATTGTACTTGAGCTTTGTCAAAAAATCTATATTTTGAAAGGGCTATACGTTCGATCAATGGCTCTTAATTACACGTTTTTAACAAAATTTAAATTTCTTTGTTTAATTCTTATATTGAGCCATTCCAGCATATTTCGTTTATCTTCTTCCGTTTAATTTAAAATTTTCAAATCAAAGTTCAGAACCAATTTTACTGTATTTGATTTTTTTTTTTTTTTTTTTATGAGGATCAATTGTTTTACATTGGGCCGTTTATTTTATTGAAAGTGAAAAAATCGCTATGTATGAACTCGTGGGTTAATCTATAATATATATGTATATATATAGATTATTTTAAAGTTTTTAGATATTTCAAGATCAGTTGTTGTAGTTTCAAATCTAGAAAAAAAGTAATGTTTCTAAATAAATTGTATATGTGGATACACCACCAATTATAATCAGAAGAAACTGTGAATGTCGAATAGTAAGGTGTCGAATAGCATGTGTCGAATAGTAAGGTGTCGAATAGTAAGGTGTTGAATAGTAAGGTGTCGAAGAATCATCAGACTATAATTTAATTAATTTAATGCCTTATATATATGTATAATATAACCGAATATGCTACTATTAACTGAAAAAAAAAAAAAAAAAAGCCAAAAAAAACCGCACTACGTTAAATAATTCTAACGCCATTTTCACCAATTTTGTAACTCGAAAAACAATGTAGTAGAAGCTTCGAAATATTTATTGTAGTGCTTCCATTACATACAGGTAATAAATCAAGCACTATTACCAATCAAATCAAAATTAATTTTTAAAAATGTCTTGTTTGTTCATGGTAAAAATTGTCTATTTCTGTAATAAATTTACAATATTACCTTAATTCCATAATTTTCGTTTGTTATATAATTAATTTTTCATACATTCATACATTCATTCATTCATTCACTATTAAAAAAATATGCCGAAAGTTTCTAATATTTTATCATATTTTATCTTTGCACAATATTAGCAACAAGTATAAAAATTACACAAAAATGTAGAATAATTACACAAACTTTTTAAAGGAAGAAAAAGGATCGGAGGTTGTTAATTAATTAATAAACCTTTCACTTTACAACAATAATTGATACAATTGATACCATTGATATAATTTATACTAAAACAGATTATCGAAAATTTCATATAAACAATAGGACTATTAATAATTTTTAAATTTTTTGACACGAAGAAAAGTAGTTTAGACAAGTAGTTTAGACAAGTAGTTTAGAAAAGTAGTTTAGAAAAGTAGTTTAGAAAATTTATACAAATATAAAGTTATATATTATATACATATATACTTTTTTATAGGAGTAATAAAAAAATTGAAGAATTAGTTGTCGAGGTAAGATTGAGTTAGATTGAGTAAGATCTAAAGTGAATTTGTAGTAGTAAAAATATAATTTTTTCTTAAATAATAAAACAGTATAAGTTGTTGTTTTTTGTCGTTGATTATAATAATACGATTATAAAAATCTCGTCGTGTTGACAATATTAAAAATCCTGATTTCAACAGGTTTTGTTTTAGTTTTATTTTTATTTTTATTTTTAGTTTTAGTTTTTAGTTTTATTTTTTCCAATAGATCTGTATCAGTTACATGCAGGAAGACAGTAAATCAATTATTAGTAGTACTCTACTCCTTTTAATAGATGATGAAAAATGATTTAATGAGATATCATTTAATGAAATATGATTTAATTAATGCTTATATAGTTTGATTTCTTTGTATATATGAGTTGGTACATTATTTATATTTTCTAGTATTAGATGATCCATTTGGTTAAGAAAAACGAAAATGAAAACTATACACAAAATAGTAATTAAAGTAATATATTAGAAATATTAACTGATGAATTATGAATGGAAGGTTGTTGTTCTGACTGTAATTTATTTATTAAATAAGAATAATTAATAGTTAGTAGTAGTATTGATATTTGTTTGTGATTTGTTTCAAATTTAACACAAAATGTTAATAAATAGTTTAAATTACATACATAGTATATAATAATTTATATTACATACATAGTATATAATATATTTTACGTTTCTTTACCCTCCTTTTTTTTTCGTTAATTTTGTACTATATTCAATTGATGTTGTATATATAGTCTTTGTAGATTTTATGCTAAAAACTTTAATACTTTATACTTTATACTTTATACTTTACTATTAATCTGGTTATATATTAATATTATACTATTCTCTCTTTATATATATATTAATATTCAATAGTTAATTTTTTTTTTTTTTTTTTTTTTTATTTTTTATTTTTTATTTTTTATTTTTTTTTATTTTTTTTTTTTTTTTTTTTTTTTTTTTTTTTTTTTTGTGCTTAATTAATCAAATTCAATTTAATATAAATAAACCATAAAATTCCCTTTCATTCAAATTCAATTCCTATTCTTTTTTTTTTATATTCAGATCAGCTTTTCATCTTTGAATCATATTGGATTTATTATCATCAACTATTTCCATTTGATCAATCATCTACTTCATCATTTCATTCTTGTATATTATTATTATCATTATTATTATTATTATTATTTTTATTACTATTACTACTACTACTACTAATTTTATTTGTTAAGAATTATATCTTATATCTTACCATTTTATACACACACACACCACTTTACAACCATTCCTAACTATAACATCAACCATCATAATATAACTAACTCATAATATAAGTAAGTAACTAACTATTCTTATTTATCAAAATTATAAATTTCTATCATTCGTTTTAAAATTTATATCTAGTTGAGTTTTTTTCATTTATAAAGTTATTTAAATAATTTTCATATAATTTTCATATAATTTTGGTATAATTTTGATATAATTTTCATACAATTTTCATATATTTTTTATATAATTTTCATATATTTTTGCATATTATTTCATTTACATTCATTTAAATTCATTTAAATTCATTTACATTCATTTAAATTCATTTAAAGTCATTTACATTCCTTTTTCATTCATTATTCATTACTCATTATTCATTATTCATTTTTCATTATTCATTTTCCATTTTTCATTTTTCATTTTTCATTTTTCATTTTTCATTTTTCATTTTTTCATTTTTTGCATTGCATTGTCTTTTACTTGGTTAAAATTTGGAAAAAAAAGTTGATTTACTCTTAATTTTCATTATTTTGCATTGCATCATCAATCTAAGTTATTTTATATAATTTTATATTATTTTATATTATTTTATATTAATTTTTATTTGCATTATAAGGTAATACTGGATATTATCACTCATCATCATCCATATCATCAATATCATCAATATCATCAAATATCATCAATATCATCATGTTAGTTAAAACTCCTGATCCATTTGTTTCTATTAGAGAATATCAATCAAGTTTAAAAGCTTCAAATTTAAATTTACAACAAATGGAATTTAAAAATCATGCAACTACCATTAATTCATACTCTTTTGAAATTTTATATCATCAATTATATGTTGAACTGAAAGCATTACCAAATTTATCATTAATTCAACAACAACCAGAAATAAAAATGAGTATGAGACCAATGTTATTAGATTTTTTAATGGAAGTCATTACAATTTTAAATTTATCTAGATCTACATTTCCTTTAACTGTTAATTTAATAGATAGATATTGTTCAACTAGAATTGTTAAAAAACAACATTATCAATTGCTAGGTTTAACTTCATTATGGATTGCTGCTAAAAATTTAGATCAAAAATGTAAAATACCGACATTACAAGATTTAAAAAAAATTTGTTTAGATTCATATTATAAAGATTTATTTATTGAAATGGAAAAACATATTTTAAAAAGTCTTGAATGGAATGTTAATAGTCCAACTGTTGATTTTTTTATCGATATATATATGAACTATTTAAGTTCTTTTGAATTAATAACTAAAAATTATCAACGTATTAAATTATTTTCAAATTATATTGTTGAATTATTTCAATTTTATCCAAATGTTTATTTTGATTATACAAGTTCACAAATTGCATTAATTTCAATTTTATCAACAATATTAATTCTTAAAATACCCATCAATATATTAAATTTATTAAGTTATATGAACGAATTAATTAAATCTAAACAATTTCAATCTAATATAATTGAAGAGTTTCAAATTGATGAAATTTTAAATATTTCAACATTTCAAAATTTACTTAATAAATCATTTTTTAAAAATTTGTTAAAAATGATTGAATCACCACCAAAGAGTTTAGAAATTAAATATTTTTCAAATAGTTCCAAATTTAATAAACTAATGAAGCAATTAGTTATATTAGCTACTGAATCATTATTAATCTTACAAGAACCAATTAAGGAACAAGTTATAACAAGAACAACATCAACAACTACTACAACTCCAAAATATAAAATGGTTGGTATTCCATTAACTCCAATTTCAAATAGTACCTCACCAAAAAGAGAAATTAATTCAAATATGATTGCTAAAGGAGATGTTGGTGTTGGTGTTGGTGTTGGTGCTGGATTAGTCACTCCAGAATCAAGAACATCTCCAGGTAATCCTGTTGGTGTTGGTAGAAAAAGAAGCTTTGAATGTATCGAGGAAATTGAAATTTGTCAATCATTAATTAATCAACAAAATAATGTTGGTATTAATGGTGACTTTGAATTAAAAAGATCTAAATCAACTACAAATACAAGTTCAACAAATAATATGTTTTATATCCCATATTAGAAATTAACGACAAAATACGAAATAATGATAATAAATTATAACTCAATTTTATCCCAAGTAGTAGAAAAAACTAATTCATTTTTGAATCTTTAACTGGTTAAAGAGATCAAAAAATTGTTTAATGTGAGTAGTTTAAATTATAGAGTTTCTTCTATATATAAAAAATATAAAAAAATTAAGCAAAAACTATTATTACGTATTGACCATTTACTGAGGCGAGTTTGATTGTTATTTACCTTATCATTCTGACGCTATATTAATTGTTATAAATCGTAAGATTATGAACTATTGTTATAAACCTTTTATAATCGCAAGATTATAACAATAGGCTATTAACCAGAATGAAACACGCAGGGCTAAAGTAGGGACTAAAATCCAATCTATTGATTCTAGAATACCTCAAATTTATTGTTTAATTTAAAGTTTCAACGATTGTATGGCTCAAAAGCATAATATGTAAGTTTGAGACAAAGAAATTATGAAAATTTTACTCTTGTTTTTTCTGTCTGAATATGATTATGATACTGTTTAAGTTTGACCACCCTTTTGAGTCAATCAAATAAATTGATTTATTTCAGAATGGCTCAACTTTTATGTTGATAAGGCAAAAAAGCTCGGTTTATATAGGTTTGGGAAAATTTTGTCTCTTCAAATTGTCAATGTGGCTATTCCATAGAGGTTATTTCAGGATAAATACAGTCAATCTAATCCTGGTTATATTCGACTAACATGATTCAATCGTTTAGAAATAAAGTTGACGATTTGCAAGAAACTCCATCTCGGATTTAAATCTAAACGTTTTTAAATCTTAAACTTTCATTTTTATAGTTTCTAACTCAATCAAGTTAAAAAAAGTTAATTCAAATTGTAAATCTATAGTTATACGTTTGTGCGAATCATGTCTGTCAAATTATGAAAAAAAAAAAAAAATAAATAAAATAAAATTAATCAATGAGTTTGAAAAAGAGACAGAAGATTAAGATTAATCAATATGAAAATCATACTATACAAAAAGATGAAACTATAGAACTAATTGAAATTGAACCATCTGGAGGAGAGTTTTTCAATGAGTATATTAAAATTAGAAAGCCATGCAAATTTAATTTTTCAATCCTAAATAGTGATTGTTTCAAAATTGATCGTATTGTAAATACATTAAAATATGATGAACCTTTGCAAGTAGAAAAGAAAATTAATGGTGGGTTTGGTAATGGTAATTCAAGAATAAAGATGAGGTTTCTGGAGCTTGTTGATAAAATAAAAGGTGGTAATGATGAGTTTTATTTAACTACTCAATATGATTTTGATGATCCTGACGTAGGTGATGATATCAATGATGAGGGAACTGGTAATCAGAATGTTTCAGATGAAGTTTTACACGATTCAGAAGGAGAAGAAAGTATTGATTTAAAAAATAAAAATGGGAGTTGTGAATCTGAATATGAAAAAGGTCACGTGAGTGATGATGAATATGATGACTCAAAAGAAGATGAAACAAACCTCAATGAACTTCATCGGTCTATATCTCACTCGGAAGATGAACATGAAGATGAAGATGAAGATGAACATCAAGAAGGTGGATTCGAATCAGGATTTAATAATTTATCTGATACATCTTCAATCGACATGAACTACCTTCACGATGACTATGAAGAACCAGATTCAGAATCTGAAATAGACATCAATTCACGAATAAAAGAATTATTTCAACCGCCCTTAACTAATTTGGTACACAACCCAGAAATTTTACCATTAACACCTTCATTTATAAATCTAATACCACAACAGATAAATTTGTGGTTAGGTTCATGCAACAATACCAACTCCAATAATACAGTTCTCATAGATGGTACCAAATCAGATTTGGGGCTTGGCAAACAAATTCCACATGGTAATTCATCAGGTTTGCATCATGACCATGCTGATAATTTATATATATTGATTTCTGGAAGAAAAAGATTCACTATATATTCTCCAAATGATGCTTTGAAGTTATTTACAGTTGGAGAAATTTATCGTGTGTATAATTCTGGTGTTATCGATTATAAATATGATTGGAAACATGTTCGAGATGATGGGGCTATTATTGAAGATGTATTGAGATGGATGCTGGATAAAGAAAAGGATACAAGTAAGAAAGCAGACCTACTTCAACAACTAGAAGAAGAAATTAGACGAAATGAAAGTAATCAAACATCAAATTCTACTGACCCTCCAAGTTTTTCCAAAATACCACCTGCATTACTTCATCTTGATGAATTAAAAAATCCTAATTTAAGAAAAAAACTTGAATCATTTGCAAATACTCATTTTCCAGGGTTTTTAAATTTAAATAAATGTGAAATTTTACTTAATGAAGGTGAAATGTTATATTTACCAGCTGGTTATTTTCATGAAGTTTCTAGTTTTAGTGATGATGATAATTCACCACATATTGCTATTAATTATTGGTTTATTCCTCCTAATAATAACGAGTTTAATAAAATTTATAAAGATGATTATTGGAAAGAAGATTGGGATAAGACATGTATGGATTTATGAAAATTGAAGGGCGAATTTACAAGCTTCAGTTGCTCAAATCAAATATTATCTATCATTGATGTAAAGACATATAAAAAGGTTATATTCAATTGAGAAATAACACATGACCACAACATTGTATTAAGGTCAAGATGTGGTGGTAAAAGTATTGTATATTATCATAAGTATAGATTGTCATTGAAATTAATGTATCAACAAGAATGATTATAAAAAATTCCAATCTTAACCAAAAATGCTAGCGGCAGTATATAGATCCATTACCTTTAATCAAGCAAAAGAATATATATTATATTTCGAACTTAAGTGTTGAACAAAAATCTTATCAAGCAAAAGAATATATATTATATTTCGAACTTAAGTGTTGAACAAAAATCTTATCAAGCAAAAGAATATATATTATATTTCGAACTTAGGTGTTGAACAAAATCTTACATTTCAAAGTGAACTTAAGAAAATTCATCTCTTATGTAGGAGGAGAAATTTAATAAACTGACCTTTTAAAAACTCTCGCTTCGCGTTCAACCAGAGCATATCAACCTCAATCAAATGCAAATAAGCTGACGTTTTCAATGCAATTAGTTTAAGCAAGAAATCTTAAATATCGAAAACGAGTTTTATTCACAATTCAAATTTCAAGATTAACTATCATAGGACTGCATATCAGCAAATTTGTTTTAAAATTATGCAATAGAATATGTATTTTTCTATGCCATTATTCAGTGCGACAATATTATTTATGGCGCTAGATTTAAGGCGGCTTCGTACTAAATTTTTATTTGCTTGAAAGTCATGAGCAATACATTCTTTCAATCAAATGGGTTGTATCAGATTAGAAGCCTCAAATTAAATAATTACATATACTTATATCATAATTTTGAATATTCCTTTTTTTAGTTGAATTTTGAACATTTTTAACTATACAACTATTTTTAAGAAAATTGGAATTGCAATGTTAATTTAACAGTCTAAATGACAGCATTAATATGAAATAATATATTTTTAAAAAACTACATGGTAGCTTTGAAAATAGCGTGCAAACAAAATATGGTTGCAAAAAAAAAAATATGGCTGCAAAAATAAAATGGTTGCAAAAAATAAGATGGTTGCAAAAAAAACAAAAAAAATAACAAAAAACAAAAACAAAAAAAAAACCCAGCAAACCCTATCTTAACTCACGTGCATTAAAACAAGAATATTTAAGATTCTTTAGATAGGATTTTTTAATTGAAATATTTCCATATTGCGTCATTGAATTCAAATACAATTCAATATTTATCTTATAGATAAGGCAATTGACAAACTAATCTAAATGCCTTTTGATAAATTGTTTTAAATTAAGAGTGACTGAGCCAGATCAATATTGTTTGGCAAATCAATATATATTACAAGCGCAAATACCTACCTGAAAGGCGGATTAATTTTTAATACATTATACATTCTTCTCTACAATAAGTAAATTTAGAATAAATATAATTCGAGCGATATCGGTAAAAAAACAAAAGCACTTAAGAAAATAATTTTTGAAGGGGATTTGATTTTTAATTAATTAGCCTTTAAAATTTTTTTTTGGGGGGGCGAGAAGGGGAGGGGGGGTGACAAACAAGTTACTGAAGATGAAACAATCACTTTATTAAACAATTCACAATATTAAAGTTACAAAATCAAGATTTAATTATTAAATTTAATTTACAAAATAGAATCCGAAAGATAAGATGATGTCTAACAATCAAATAGATTTTAAAGAAGATTGAAAGGGTCAAACGAAATCATTTACGAAAAGGTACGAATTGCTAAAATTTAATGATTCATTAATATTGTAGCAAACATACAAACATACAAACATACAAACATAATTTAGGTCTAAACCTCTAAAGGCTATGATGATTATCTTTCTTGATCTTAATAATTTGGTTGCATACTGTATATAACAAAATTAAAAGGCATCATATTATCAAATTTAAACAATCAGTTAGTCGTGTATCACGTTCAAAAAGATTTATTAACTTTTCAAAAGCACCACCCCCCTATTTTAAATTTATACGATTAATTTATTACTATATATAAATATAAATAGTTTTGTACTCGTTTCTTACTTTAATTCCTTTTTATTTATTTTTTTTTTTTGTTAGTAATTTTCACAGAGCATATATAATTACAATCTTTCAAGCGTACCACCTTCTTTAAGAATAATTATAGATTTAATATAGAAAAGAATTAACTTATCATTGATATACATTGATTTATATATCATTTCGGTGAACTAAAATTGAAAATTGAAGAGAGTTAATTAATAGTATTTAATAGTATGTCACCAGATTATATAATACAAATGTAATATTGTTGTGTTTATAAGAATACCATTCAAAAATGAAGGTTTTTAAAATTGAAAAGATGGATTAAATCAAGTATTATCCAACCTTTTTCAATGATTTGATTTTATTGATTTTGAATGCTTCTTATAAAACATTTCAATATGAATTGTATTTTGGTTGTAAATTTCAAATATTAATATGATAATTATATCCTGCAGATAAGAAGATTAAAGAAGACAAGTGTTATTCCAGTGTTATTTTTTCCATTGATTTTAAGTGCACTACCTTTCTTTTTTTACATAACAAAAATTTGAATCGAAATTTAATCAGATTATTATATTTATTTCAAAACAGTTTATTATTGTAAATTACAACCTAAAACAAAATATCAATTATTATATTTCATTAATCAACTAGAAAATACAATAATTTATTTTTATTAATTTTGATAACACATCATCTCATTTTTTTATTATTAAATTAATTATCAGTCACAAAATTTGAGATATTTTTGATATCATTATTTCAATTTCATAACATATCATATCATAATTCAACTATCTTTTACTACAACTACAATAAATTTATAAATCACTTTAGATATAAGTATTAATTAATATTTCCATTAATACTTATTTCCATTAATACTTTTTAAATTCACAAGAGTCAAAGTTAGAAAAGAAAATCCAATAAAGTTATACTTTTATAAGTAAAACAAAAACAAAAATAAACCTTGGGCACAAAAAAAAACTTATCAAAAAAGAATTATACAATACTTATCAATAACAAAACTTACACAAATTAGTTATACTTTTGATTGAATTAATTTGTACCACCACTCATTTACATAATCACGTATAATTTGCTAAACTTATTTATAATCAATTTTATGAACTAGAAATAAATAATCAATCACCACCCCAATTACTCAAGAGATAAAGTTAACAACATTTATCACATATAGAATTAGTACGAATTTAACGACCAATTTTTTTTTATCATTTTCATCAATCATTTTTGTAATTAAATTTTTATATTGAATTCAATTTTTATATATTTATCAATTTTTATTTAGGGTTCATATTATTATTATTATTATTATTTAAATCGGGGTATTATCATATAGATTTTTTTATCAATTATTATCAACGACTTACGACCATTTACAAATTTTCACTTCATAAAGTTTCAAAAGTATTTTTCATTTTAAGGCTTTAATATTTTTTTTTTTCCATTTTAGATTATATTCATAGAATTTATCATATTTATCAATTTCGCTGATAAATATTTTTATTTCACAGTATTAGACTTAAAATAACTAAAAGTTTTAATTCTAAAATTTATAACTACTAAGGTGTGCAAAATTAGATCCAATACAATATAAAAACAGTTTATAATTGATATTTTAGATGGCATTAGCAGCTGATAGAAGACCAATTTCAAATTTACCAGTAGGTGCAACTCCTACTTCACCTTCATTTAATCCAAAAACTTTAAATTTAACAGGTAAAAACTCAACACAATCACAATCTCAATCTCAATCGACTCAAGATAAGATTGAGTCTTCTGATTCAGACGACTATCATGATGATAATCAATTACTTTCAAGTAGATCAGTTTCACCTGATTCTATTTTAGACCATCAAAATTTACAACAAATAACACGAGATTCAACTCCACCTACTTCAACTTCTTCACCACCATCTTCATCATCAACTCAACAAACCAACAATAATTCTTCACGAATTGAACCACCTATAACAGCAAGTACTGCTTCAGTGTTAAAAAAAGTTAAAAAATCAAAACCTGTTTCAAGAGCTCCAATTGCAACCGGTATTTCAACTGCAATTCCAGTTACTGGTGAAAAACCAAAACCTGTACAAAAAGGTGATGCAAGTTTAGAAGATGATGTTTTATATGCTATTTTTGTTATCCTATATGAAAAGGATCCAAAAGGTGAAGGTATGACTGTTAAACAAATTTGTGATGTTTTATCAGAGTTACATCCAGAAATGGCAAATCTATCAACAAAAACTTCAAATTTAGTAAGTGCAAAATTAAATGCTTATGTTAAAAGAGTTGAAAAAGGTGATACAAGTTTAAATTATGCAATTAGTAGAGATTGGGCTGATGCATCACCAAAGAGAATGGTTTATGTTTATCGTGGTATATTAGCTCCAGGGTTTGAAGTGGTTGCCAAAAAATTAATGGATGAATTAAAACAACAAAGAGGCGAAGAAGAACAAAATCAATCTTTAAACCAGGATGACCCACTTTCAAACATTAAATCTGAAGAACCAGACTCACCGAAACTGAAAAATTCAAATTACTCAAATTCAACAACTACAAATCAGTTATCATCATCCATAGATTTTAATTATAATGATGAATCACTTGAAGCTGGTAAACAAGCAACATTGTCAAAGCCAAGAAGACAAACAATGTTTGATTTAGGTATAACTAAAAATACATTTAATGATATTTCATCCACTGGGTTTGATAAAATCAATTTATTTGTTCCTTATTCATCAGCTCCTGTAACTGCATCATTAACTGAATTAACAATCAATGAAAAAGATTCAACTACCACTACAAATAACTCTAATTCAATGGATTTTGATGAAGAATTTGAAGGTGTTTTTGCTGATTCAGAAGATGATGAAGATGATTATTTTGTAGAATCAATTAAAAAAAATGGTAAACGTTCAAAATCAATGAGTTATATATCATTAAATAATAAAAAATCAAAAGTTTTGACAGCAGCAGCGGCAGCACCAAGAGCTTCAAGAGCACCAAGTTCACATTCTCCAGATGCAGCAGCAGCAGCAGCAGCTTTACATGCAGCAGCAATAAGAGCAATTTCAAGAGCAAATTCATTTGTTCAACCAAACATCACAAACAAAAATTCAACAAATTCAACAAACAAAAATTCATCAACAAATACAAATACACCAAAGACTTTAAAAACTGGAACTGCTGGTTCATGTTCAAATAAAAAATGGTTAAATGTTATAAGATCTGGTTTTTTGAGTCAAGATATTGGTGCTCCAGAAGATACAAGCTTATCTGATTTAGATAAATTTTTTAGCTAAATATTACAATGTATTATTGTTTTAAATTTGAAACTCTATTTGATTGTAAGCGTAGGGAAATTTCTTGTAGACTTCAAGTTTTTTGATTTTACGTTCAATATGTTTCATTATATATTAAGATTATTAACTACGTAGATCCACCAACGTACCAAACACTCCAAAGCATTAACAAAATTATGAATACTAATAATCTACCATTTTGAGTTGTCGTCAACCACAAACTATGTCCCAATAACCAATCTACTACTGGTCGATTTATATTTTGAACCAAAAAATCTAATTTGGTTGGTTTTAAATAAATAGTTGTAGGACCATTTGCTACATTTTCTTCAAGTGATAAGCTTTTCAAGCTACCAAGATTATTAAATTTCGCTTCATTATTTAAACTTAATGGTAAAATCTGTAAACATCCTGATAATTCATTAATAATCAGTTTTGGTGGTTTGAACGGTATTGTAATATCTAAAATAACAGGTTTATGATCTGACAATAATATTGAATCAATTGATGAATATTTGTTTATAATTGGAAAAATTTCATGTTTTGGTAATTTAGTTTTCGTTAAATTTAATTTGAAATCATCAATATCTGAAGTCTCATAAGTATTCAAATACAAAATTCTATCACACCAACTTGGAGATCTTTTAGAATTATAAATCAGGGTATTTAAATGATATTTATAAGTTGGTTGAAATTTTATTTCACTTTCACTAAATCCCACCAAAATTTCCCCTTCTCTTAAACCTTTTGTTAGTTCATCAAGTTCCTCATTTAAACTAATTATATTATCTTCTCCATTGAGCATACTGGGATCATTTATTGCAAATAATTTCGTTGTCTCGACTGAATCGGATTTAAATTCTTTTGCTGTCCTGAAATTTAAATCACCCATTATAAATATATGATTATATGGTTTAATTAAACCATAACCATCTTTAAAATCAAGCGATCTAATAATAGTATTTAACTTTTCTTTTCTTAAATTATAATAATATTCACCCTCATAAGCATTTAAATGACATGATAAAATCGAAATTTCCACCTTTTGAGTATCATATTTACCTCTTGGAGAATAAGTTAATCTTACACCAACCCCACCTTTCATTGAACTATTAAAATAACCAACTGATGATTTTCCAATTTTGATATTTTGAAATTTAAAAGCATAAGGAGATAATAATATAATACCCGTTGAACCAATATGATCCATTGCTAAAGTTTGAAAATTAACACCATATTTATCATTTAATAAGCATAACAAAAATGAATTAAAATTAATGAGTATTTGATTTGCATTTGAATGGAAACAACCATCTAAAATTGAACAGAATTCTTGTAAACCAAAACAATATAAATCTGATAATTTTATAGGTAGTTCGTCCATCAATTTATCTGATAATAGCGATTCATTTATAGGTTGTTTGTTTATATTATAAGTGAATAAACATATGGGAATTGGTTGTTGTTGTGTCATTTTGATATATTCTTTCTTATCTTTTGATGTTTCGGTTTTTTTTTTTCTATCTGAAACATCGAAAAATCATCATCATCATCAGTATCAGTATCAGTATATACTAGATGGAACTTATAGAAGCTCAAAGAGCAGCATTAGAAGAGTTAGATTTAATAGAATACAATATTGCACAAAGACTTAGTAGATTTCCATATTTATTAAATGGTCAATCTGATAGTAAAATCACTAATAAATTAAAATTGTTGCAACAACATGAATTGAAATTTTTCATTAATCATTATAACCAAACTTTAAAATCATTACAAGATTGTATAAACAAAGAGTCATCAATTTTTAATTTGGAATTTGATCTGCTACAAGATAAAGATAATGATTATACTCAATTTGATAAATTAATTATGAAAATTCCAATTGAAAATGAAATCAATTCAAATTTATCAGCATTATATCAACCTTATTCATCAAATAAAGATATAACTAAATATAAAATTGGTAAAAAAAATGGGTCTGAAAAAACTCTTGTTAAAAGAAAGTATTTATTAAGTTCAATATCATCGCATCTTTATTCAGAACTTGATGATGAGTTTGAATATTTGGATTTAAAACCATTTTATGACCGATATGTATCAATTACAAAACGGGAAATGTCTTTTATTGAATACTTGTACAACTTCTATGATAACTCACAATTTGAAATTGAGAATAAAGTAAATTATTTGAATTATTTAAAGGATTTATCAGAGTATCTTGTTGAACGTTTGAAAGTTTTACAACCCTTGAAAAACACTAAAGAAGTATTGAAGTCTTTTCAAACTAACTATAGTGGAAGTAATACCAATGGACAACAGAATGAAAAAGGTGAAGTTTTTTGTAAAGCTTGTAATAAATGGTTTACTAAGAGTTCAGTTTATCAAGGTCATCTACAAGGTAAAAAACATATGAAAAATTTACAGGATCAAAATAGTAAACCAGAATATTATGAAAGTTTGATATCTTGTTTGACAAAGGAACTAAAAACAAACATTGAATTTACCATATCACATTACGAAAAATCTAAAAATCAATCAGAAAGAGAAAAAGCATTAGAAATTGAACTGCAAAAAGCAATAGAGGAAGAATTTACATCAATTGAGGATGATTCTGATTCAGAAGAAGTTTACGAATCTGATGATGATGATGATAATTTTAAACATTTACCACTTGGTAATGATGGTACTCCTATACCATTTTGGTTATATAAATTACAAGGATTAAATAAAGTTTATAATTGTGAAGTTTGTGGTAACATGAATTATAGAGGTATGAAAAATTTTGAAATGCATTTCAATTTACCAAAACATCAAAATGGTCTTAAATTACTTGGAGTAAAAGATGAATATATTCATCTTTTTAAAAATATAAGTGAAATTGAAGAAGTTGAAGGGTTATGGAGTAAAATTTCAAAAGATAATAAAACCAAGAAATTTAAACAAGAAAGTATAGTTGAAGTTGAAGATAAAGATGGTAACGTTATGAGTGAAAAGGATTATATAGATTTAAAAAAACAAGGATTAATTTGAAATATACACATGGTAGCTACTTGCTCTTCGTATAATTTTTCAATGGTGAATGAATTTTTACCAAAAATGAATGAATCAAAAGGAATTAAAAGACCATTTTCATCAACAAAAGCAGTCAGAGATAAATCAGGTTTTAAACTTCGACAGCAAGATATTGATAAATCTATTAAAACAGCTTTCGAATTGAATGGTGCAAATAATCCTGATATTGTACAGGGTAAAACTATAGAAGAAGAAGAAATGGAAGGTACTAAATGGATTATAGATGGTAGATTAAGAAGAGTTTTACCTTATTATTTTACATATATGACATATTGTAAGCAAAGATGGCTTGATAGAAAATTAATTGATGTTTTTATTGATGAATTTAGAGATAGAACTCCTGAACAATATAGAAAAGCTATTGAACTAGGTCAAGTTTGTATAAATTCAAAACCAGCAGATTTAAATTCCGTTCTTAAAAATGGTGATCTTATTACTCATCGAAGTTTTAGAAGAGAACCAGGTGTTACTTCAACACCAATTAAAATTGTTTATGAAAATGATGAAATTATTGCTATTGATAAACCATCAGGAATACCCGTACATCCAACTGGTAGATACAGATATAATACTATCACAAAAGTGATGCAGTATGAAATGGGTAAAACGGTACATCCATGTAATAGACTAGACAGATTAACTTCAGGTTTAATGTTCCTTGGAAAAACGTCTAAAGGTGCAAATGAATTTATGAAACAAATTCGAGATAGGAATGTTCATAAAGAGTACATATCTAGAGTTAAAGGAGAATTCCCACTTGAAGATATTACAGTAGATAAACCATTATTTACAGTATCTCCCAAGCATACTTTAAATATTATAGATGAGAAAAATGGTAAAGAAGCTATAACTGAATTTAAAAGGATTTCTTATGATCCTATTACCAATACATCAATTGTTAAATGTCATCCATTAACGGGAAGAACACATCAAATCAGAGTACATTTACAATATCTTGGTCATCCAATTGCAAATGATCCAATTTATTCAAATAGTTTTATTTGGGGAGAAAACAATTCAAATGATAATGAGACAATAATAGCAAATTTGGATAAGATTGGTAAGACTAAAGCAGCATCAAGTTGGTTCAATAAGGAAGAAAATGGTGAAAGATTAATGGAAGAGATTTGTCCAATTACAGGATTACAATTATACTCCGATCCTGGTCCAAATGATTTAGATTTATGGCTTCATGCATATTGTTATGAAAATAAAAATGGCGATTGGTCTTATAAAACATCATTTCCAGAATGGTCAATTGAACATGCAAGAAAATTCATGCAATTAGCCATCAAAGAAGCAGAAAAATGTGACGAAACTCAAACTCAGTTTAATGTTGGTTGTGTTTTGGTGAACAATGGTGAAATTATATCAACGGGTTATTCTCGAGAGTTGAGTGGTAATACACATGCTGAGCAAAATGCCTTGGCTAAATATTTTACAAAAACTGGAAAGAATGAAGTACCACTAGGGACTGAACTTTATACAACTATGGAACCTTGTTCATATCGTTTGAGTGGGAATTTACCTTGTGTAAATAGAATTATAGAACAGTATCCAAATATTAAAACATGTTATGTTGGAGTTGTTGAACCGGATGTATTTGTGAAAAATAATTCATCTTATCAATTATTAAAAGATAAAAATATTGAATATATTCATATACCTGGTTATGAAGATATTTGTATAAAGATTGCAAAAAAGGGACATGAAAAAATTAAATAATGTACATTAACTTTCACTTGAACTATCTTCTAAAACTACTTCTTTTCTAGCATAAACATAAACATTTCTTCTATTTCGACTATGAGTATTAATTGATGTGACATTATTTTCTGATGTGGCAACAGTACTAGAATCAGTATTAACCAATTGATTCATAGTTGCATTATCAATTTTGTTTAAATGTTGATTTGTTTCTTGATTGTTAAATTCTTCATCTCTTTTATTTTTTAATGATTGAGTTGAAACAGAAACAGATCTAGGAATTGCAAAACCAGCAGCAATAATTGTATCTGTTAAAGCTAAAAATGCATGTTTAGTTCGTTCAACTGTACTTAAGAATTTATTACTAAGATCAGTTTCCTTTGGAGTTGAAGTATTATCATCATCGTCGTCATTGCTGCTGTGATTTTCTTCATCTTGTTTAACAAATAATTCAAATCTATCGAGCTCGTATAGTTCATCTTCATAAAATCTTCTACCTAACACCCCTTCTTTCTCACGCTTTTTCATAATTAAATTAAATTTATTACACCATTCCCATGGTATAACTACCCCAATGACATAATTAACAACTGAGAATATTTCACTTAATTCGTAAACAAATGCATTGGAAACATCAGCAATAAAAAAAGCAACAGGCAGGTAAATTAATATAAATGTTAATAAAGTTAAAAGCCAAATCTTTTTATTAGCTACTATTATTTTAATTTTACTGATAAAGTAAACTGTAATAATAGCTGCATAACATAAAGCCATTGCAATTCTAACCAAATAAATAAATGCTGGTAAAATATCACCAGCTTCATTATTTTCATCAAAGAAATAAAATTGTGAAACTCCCCAAATTACCTGTGAAGTTAATGATGCAATTAAACCAACGAAAAATGTTAATCTTTTATCTTTTTGTCTTTGAAATATTCTCATGATAACTTGTACTTGATTTATTTGTAATAATAAAACCACAATCAAATCTATAATATTAACAGCTTTATTACTATTAATCTCATCTAACAATTTAGCACCATGTAAATAACCTTCTCTTTGTTGAATATGTAAAATAATAATTGATTTTATAACAACAACAGCAATATAAACTGTTGATAATAAAGTAGACATTTTTAATAACCAAGTTGGTTTTACCGTATAATTTGTTAAAACAAAAATAGTCAAAAACCATATTATAACTGCCGATACACTTATTGCATAAATTATAGAAACAACACTATAATTAAAAGTACCTCTAATTGAATGTCTTGTAAATTGAACCCAACTTTCAGCTACTAAAGGTAATGGTTGAGAAAATTTATCAATAACTAATCCAACATTTGTATTTAATACTGGTATACTATTTTCATAACATATTTGTCTGTAAATAGCTTGTTGAATATATTGAACGGGAGCGTCATAATTATGTGAAACAAGCATACCTTCACTTAACGTAATATCTTCACAAGAAGGATAAATTTTACCTTCCCACCACGTATTTCGCCAATACATTTGAGATTAAAGATTAACTATTATAATTAAAAAGATGAGATAACCATATGAATCCAACAAACCTCTTTCTTTCACACTATTGATTAAAATTTCTCGCTTTAAAAAATCAATCATTAAATAAAAAAAATTATAACAAAAAATCCAAATACGGAATGAGGCTTTACAACTCCATTGGTAGCGCATGGAAAATTTCACTATTTCAAATAAAAAGATTAAAAGAATAAGAATAGAATATACAACCAACAAAGCTTTATTTATTCTTTGAATTAGTTAATAGATTAGAAGATTTAGAAGATTATATATTTAGACTCCTATAATTAAATGAGTCAGTAAATTCAAGTTCAAGTCGAATTGGCAATTATAAAAAACGAGCATCTAAAATATTTATTCAAATGCCGACGGATCAAGAGTCATCAACAATATCCTTAAATACTTCAAAAGTCCATCTTAATCCTAATTCGCATAATAAATTAAATGGTCATCAAAGAAATGAAAGCTCAAACTCAAGAAGTTATTCTTTTTTGGATTATTACGGAGCCGAATCACCACCTCAAATTAGTTCTGGTTCAACTACAATTAAAAAAATCAATGGTTTAGATACAGAAAGTGAGTCGATAGATCCCTCAACTTCTTTGGATGTTTTGGATCTCAAAGATGATACACTATGTGCAGATGGTGATGTGATAAATAACCTGAAATCGTTAGATTCAGAACACAGGGAAAATTATATACAACCAATCAATATGGCATCAAAGCTGGAAATTTTGAAATCAAATTTTGATAGGTATGGTTTTAAAAAAGGATCAACTTTGCATAACATCACCATGGAAGATTACAATGAATGGTTTAATATTTATAGTGATTCTGAACTTCGTCAGCTTAAAAAATGGCATTTATTAATGAAGCATCATGGATTTCAAATAGAAGAAAATAATAATGAAGAATACATACCGACTAGGTTTCCTCCTAGATCAGACAAAGTTAAAAAAATGATTAGAAAAGGTATACCTTCAAGTTGGAGAGGTAATGCATGGTTTTTTTATGCTGGAGGTTATGATAAATTAAATAAAAATACTGGAGTATATGAGAAAATAGTTGCAAATACAAGAGGGATTAAAAATAAGGACACGGAAGTTATAGAAAGAGATTTAAATAGAACATTTCCTGATAATATTTATTTCAATTCAAATCTATCAAATAATACTGATTTGAAAGAAGAACCAAATCTAATTAAATCATTAAGAAGAGTTTTAATTGCATTTGCACATTATCAACCCCAAATTGGTTATTGTCAATCGTTAAATTTCTTAGCAGGACTTTTATTAATATTCATGACTGAAGAAAGAACATTTTGGATGTTGGTTATATTAACTGAAAAAATAATACCAAAAGTTCATCTGCAAAATTTGGAAGGTGTACATACAGATCAAGGTGTATTGATATTATGTATAAAAGAATATATTCCTTCATTATGGAATATATTGGGGAAAAATTTTGATGGTGAACCATTAGAAGAAGATAAAATTTTAATTAGATTACCACCAATTACATTAGTTACGTCTTCTTGGTTTATGTCATTATTTGTTGGAATTTTACCAATTGAAACTGTTTTAAGAATTTGGGATATTTTATGGTATGAAGGTTCTAAAACAATATTTAGATTTTCATTAACAATTTTTAAATTATGTTTAGATTCACCTGATTTTCAAATGAATTCTCAAAATGGATCATCAGAAACTGAACAAATTGAATTATTTCAATTTATGCAAAGTTTTCCAAAAAAGCTCTTGGATTCAAATTTATTAATTGACTGTTGTTTCAAAAAAATTGGTGGTTATGGATTTGGATCGCTATCACAAGATGAAATTAATAGATGTAGATCATTTGTTTCTAAACAAAGAGAAAAGATTAATCAAAAGAATAAAAATAAAAGTCTTACAGAAATGACAGATGAAGAAAAAACATTAATAGGTAATGATATTCATGATATTTATGGGTTTAATAGATCAATAATGAGTGGAATGGTTTGGAATAAAAATATTAGGAAAAAATTAAGTAGTCATAAAAAGAAGTAAACCTAATATACGGATTTATAAATAGCATCACTAATTGTTACTGTATCTTTAATTTCTTTAATATCATGAATTCTAACAATATCTGTATTTTGTTGAATACATGAAGTAACAGTAGCTGCAGTTTCCATTAATCTATCACTTGGAATATCTTTATGAGTTAATGCACCTAAAAATTTCTTTCTTGAAGTTCCAATTAGTAAACACATTCCATTAAAACTAAGATATTTATGTTTATCATCAACATTATACTGAATTGAGTATTTCTTGAAAAAGCTTGCATTTTTAATAATTTGAAAGTTTTGAGTTGAATTTTTAGCAAAACCTATTCCTGGATCTAGTATAATTTGCCATTTTCTAACCCCAGCTTTCATAGCTTTGAATATTTGCAATGATAGCTCTCTACTCACACCATTTAATAAATTTTTTTCATCTTGTGGTAATAAATTCTCTTGTTGTCCTTTTTTAGGATCAATATTGAATTCAATAATATCATCATTTGTATTTGAATCATATTGAGTAAGATTTGACATTGTTTTAGCTGAACCTCTTGTATGATTCATTATATATGGACAGTTATATTTAGCAACAATATCAAATATTTTATTGTCATAAAGTCCCATAGAAATATCATTTATAATATCTGCACCAGCTTTTAAACTTTCTTCAGCTACTTTAGATCTATAAGTGTCAATTGATATTAAAGTCTCATTAAATTTAGATGTTGATCGTAATCTCTCTACTAATGGTACTATTCGATTTAATTCATCTTCTTCACTTGGTTCAACACTACCAGGACGGGTTGAAACACCTCCTATATCAAGAATTTGACATCCTTGATCAACCATAACTTCTGTTTGTTTAACTATATCATCTAATTTATTATTGAAAAATTTTCCTCCATCACTAAATGAATCAGGTGTCATATTTAAAATTCCCATTATTAAAGTAGGTGATTTAAAATTTGTTTGATCAAATTTCAATATATTTTTACTTAGTGATAATTTTGGAATTGGAACATATTGTAGTAAATTACTATTTTGATCATCAATTAATTTATTATTTAATAGTTGTTTTAAATGATCATGAAATGATTCAGAACTAATTGGATGTAATTGATCTGGTGGAAGTAATTCACATAATGGTTGTAAAACGAATTCTCTTTCCAACATTAATTTATGAGGTATGATTAAATCATCATGATTGATTTGTAAATTATCGTACAAAATTATATCTAAATCAATTGACCTTGGGCCATTATCAAATTTCTTGATTCTATTTAATTGATCATACTCAATATATTTACAAATTTTCAACAATTCATGAGGTGAAAGGTCTTTGAAATTGACTTTTATTACACCATTAAAAAAATCTGGTTGGTTCAAATAATACATTGGTTTAGATATGTATAATGATGATGTTGACTCAATTGATATGTTGTTTTGCTCTAGTAATTTTAATGCTGTAGTTATGTTCTCAATTTGATTCCCATCATTTGAACCAAATGCAATGTATGCTGTATGATATCCTCTATAATCGTTTACAATATCTTCAACTGGCATATTGAATAACTTGGTTTCTTTTCTGAAAGTGATTGGTTTGGAGTCTTTAAAAGAATCAATGGTCATTAATGATGAAACACCCACACCTTCAACATGATTAAATGCATTAATTTTAGTAACTTCAACATTAACATCTTGAATACCTCGATTTCTATTATCTTGATAAATCAATTGACCAATTTTGAATACTAAAGCCTCCACAGTTTTAAAATTTGAATTTTCAACAAATGTAATGATATCTTCTATAGTTGAATGTATCATGAGATTAGTTTCATCTTTGATTGTAAAAGTCAAATCTATGTCCACTATTTGTTTTTTTAATCTTTCAAAAGTGAAAACACCAATAATTGTCAATAACCTTAATTTATTTACTTTAAAAACATTCAAAGGATTAATATTACCTAAATTATTTCTATTAATTATACATTCGACATTTTCAGCTCTAATTTCACTTTTTGGAGATTTAATTAATACCTTCACAATATCACCTCCACCACCACCATTAAATTTATCTAAACAAATTTGACTAATTGATTCAGCTATATTTGTTAAATTTTTAAAATTTTTATGTTCATTTAATTTCATAAAATCTGTTATATTTCTAGTTAAAATAGCATAATTTATTGAATATTTTAAATTATCCAGTAATGAAGCTTTATGAAAATTTGTTTTTAAATAAACAGAAATTTGAATTGGTTGTGGGTTGGGTCTCATCCATGCATCTTTACCAGTAACAGCAAAACATGAAATATCTTTTGTAAAAACAATATCATTAAACATCGTATTACTATAATAAAAAAATTTATATAAATTGACTTTATTAGTCGGATTAATAACCGACTTTAACTTGTTGATATAAAGTATTTTGGAAATATTAAATATCAATTGGTAGTTTTTTTGATGATGATCATCACCAAATAAAATAAGAGTTAAGTATAATGTAGTAGTAGTAGTAAGACTTACGTATAATGTAGTAGTAGTAGTAGTAAGACTTACGTATAATGTAGTAGTAGTAGTAGTAGTAGTAGTAGTAAGACTTACGTATAATGTAGTAGTAGTAGTAGTAGTAGTAGTATATCTATTCAATTACTATATCTTCTACATTTAATGGATTAACTTCTGTTTTATCATCTATAACATCAATTGTATCAGCTACTGTTGTGCCATAATCAATTGATAATTGACAAAATTTTTCAGCTCTTTCAAATGTAAAATTTAAATCTTCCATAATCATTCGTATTATAATTTCATTAGCTAATACATAAGTTGCAAAATTCTGTTTCGTCCACCATTGAATAACTTTATTCTTGTTATATTTATTAAGTTCCAGTTTATATCTTTCCATAATAAATGATCCGATAATTGATTGTCTTTTAAAACCATAATATCCACCACAAAACTTAATTAAATCAATTTTCTTAAGATCATTATTTGACATTGTTTCATGAAGCGATTTAGATGCTTCTTTCTTAGCTAATGCATAATAAATACTAGGAAATTCTTCTGCTGATAGTATTTTTGGTATAATTACAAAATGTTTTTCTGCTTTCGTATATAACTGATTTGCAGATCTTATAATTTTCGGTAGGTTTAAATTCTTCATTGATTTATACTTCCTGGTGATTTCAACTTTCTTATTCTTGGAATTTTGCAAAATTGAATATATTATATTAGTTGGATCCACGTTAAAATCTTTACACTTTCTTTTAATCTGATTATCCTCCTCTTCTTCATCACTTATATCTATAAGCCCTTGGATTTGTAAATCATAATTTTTCAGCGCAAAAGGTGATGGAGTATTTTTAAGTTTTTTTGTTGGAGAATTGATTTTAGATATATCTATTGTTTTAAATCCTTCATCGTCGTCACTTTCTTCTTCGTTATGTGATGATAAATTCATTTCATTATAATTATTGACTCTTTTTATATTTGCATTTTCTAAAACATTGTTATTTTCCCTTTTATCCAAACTAGATTTTAACGTCATCTTTTTCTTGTTCTTTGGTTCATCAGGATATCTAATTCTCTTTCTTTTGTACGTTTTGGTTTTAATTGTATTTTTCGTGGGGCTAAATCTAACATCTGAAGCTCGAGAACTATCTGAAAGAACTGTAATTCCTTTGGCTGAACCAGTTGAGCTTCTGCTATGCAGTCGACGCGGATCTAAACTTGCATAATGGTTTGAAGTTTGAGACATCTAATAATACGAACTTGTTAATCTTTAATTGTTTATTTATATACAATTTTGTTTTTTTTTTAGAGAGAGAGATCGAAAAATTTGGTTGCAAAATTTATTCACTTATGCTATATATATATTGATTATTGATTATTGATATTGTTGAGGTTGGGGTTGTTGTTGTTGACCTTGCATTGCTTGCATTAATATTTCTGATATATTTGGTGGTAAAGTATTTGGTTGTTGCTGTTGTTGTTGTTGTTGTTGATGTTGTGGTTGATTATATTGTTGTAATGGATTTATACTTGATTGTTGATAAGTATTAAAATCGGGTTGAGCTCCATGACTCATTTGAATATTATTTGAACCTAATAAAGTTGTTTGAACATATTGATCATCTGGTTCACCTGGTCTATTAGATTTTGGACCATTTCTTGAAGAATTAGTTGGCATCTTTTGACTTAAAGCTTTACTGGATAACCCAGCACCCACTTGTATTTCAGGTTCAACGACACACATACCTGATGAAATTGGTTGACCACCAGTACCACCCCATTGTGAATTCACAAGCCAAGTTTTATCAGCATCAGTTAATCTTTGAATTGGAATTATTGATATACCATGTTGATAATTACAACAATCTCTTGGTCCAAACCCAACACCCCACCTAGTTCTTAATGGTAATGAATTATCCTTATTAAAATTTGATATAACTTGTTCAGCTTCTTGTCTGGAATAAACTTTAACAAATGCATGTTTTCTTTCACTATTTAAAATAACGGATTGAATTTCAGCAAACGGTCTTAAAACCTGAGCTAAAGCTCTTTCATCCATGCCTTTTGGTACTCCTCCGATAAATAATGTTCTTGATAAAACTTTTATAGCACCTTGTGCACAACTTGGATCAAATCCAACATCTCTTGGTCTATAATGTGCAGTACCTGGCAAATTTAATTCACCACCCATTTCTTGAGGTGAAACAAACGCAGATTGATTTTGAATTGGTGGTGAGTTTTGGATTGAATTTTGTCGATTCACAGCTGGAAATTGTTGTTGTTGTTGTTGTTGTTGTTGTTGAGCCTTGATTTGCTTCAAATGTTGTAGATTTTGTTTTAAACTGGCAATTGATGGACTTGGAGCAGGTCTTGAAGTTCTTCTTGGTGATCTAGATCTGTCTCTTTTAGCAACTGAAGTATCACGAGAACTACGATAATTATTTTCTGGTACTTGAGATTGAGCAACATTTTGACCTTGCATTTGTTGTAACATATTTAAAATCAATTGTTCATTATTGGCTGCAGGTGGTGAGGCGGTTTGAACTTGTTGTAACGATATTTGTTCATTATTATTATTATTAGTATTAGTAGTAGTAGTATTATTATTACCCGCAAGAGCAGATAATTGAGATAAAATATTATTTGTTTCCACGTTTTTATGCTGTTGTGTCTGTTGTTGAGATGGATTAGGATTAACATCTGAATGAGCAGATGGTGGAGTTGAAGATTTTGGAGCTAAAGAAGCTAAAGAAGCTAAAGAAGCTAATATACTATTTGATTCATTTTGAGCATTATTTTTTGGTTTAATTGGTTCAACACTTGTTTTAGGAGGAGTTCCAGGTGGAGTATAAGATGGAAAATGTTTAATCTTAATATTTTTAATAATATCAGATGGAAAAGTTTCATATTTATCCCAAATATCAATCAATTTACTAATTTTTAAATTTGTTGCAGGATCAACAGTAAATTCTAAAGCATCATCAACTATAGATTCGATCAATTCACTAATTTTAAAAACTGCAGAAGCAAAAGTACCTTCTTCACTATTACTGGAAATTTCTAAGTTATTTTTATCTGCTTCATCTTTATATTTTCTAACTATTGAATCAATTACGTATAACATCCCCAACTTATTTTTAGAATTAATTGATTTACAATTTGAATATAATGAGGTTACAATTTTTGATTCATTATCTTCATTGAAATTTTGTAAAGCTATATCTGTTAGCTTTTTAATTCTAGAGCCTGAAACACCAGGAGGTGGTAAATCCTGAAGTTCTTTAAGAATAGTATTAAAAGAATTAATTGGATCCGTATTTGACATTTTTTATTTTTTAAATTGATGTATTTTTGTTGTAATTTGACTTTTGAAAATTATCTTCTCTAATTATTTAAAACACTTGAACAAACAATTTACTAGACAATAATTTAAATAAATACTAGACTTTTTTTAATTGCTGAAGTAGTAATAGTGGTAGTAGTACTTAAATTAAATGTTTTTTACTTTTATACGAAATTTAACCAAGGGTGATAATGTCAACAATTATACAAAAATAGATAAATTTACTTTATGGATAATATTTCTTTGTTAAATGGTAAATGATATACTATTTTTTATAACGGAACTCTTAATTAATATATATACAAATGTAATATTTAATTAAGTATGTTCATATACAATATAACTTTTATTTGCAATGAGTTTATTAAGAAAAAAAAATTTTGAAAAACTGTTGATTGTTGATTTTTGATTTTCATGATTGGTGAAATTGGGAGATTGTACACGACTATATTTGTTTTGGTTGCAAAAGTCACTAACAAACAATACTTGAATGAATTGTAAGCTGATCCAACATTTGATAACATTTGATGATAATTTATTAATGTGGTACAGAATTGTAAATGATAATGTAGTAATGAAAAAAAAAAAAAAAGAAAGTAAGTAATTAGATAGGTACAATAATAAGCTCCATTGAACATTATAGATGTTTACAAAATGAAAATTGAAATCACCAAATTGAAGAATGAACTATATAGATGACTGGCCCTACTAACCAGCTCGATATGCTCAATATGCTCAATCCACCTATAAAACGTTTTATAGATCTCTTTAGAACTTGGTCCAAACATTTTTTGCACGTCTATAATCTGCTACTGTCGACAATCTTGTTATTCGAAATTGGAACGAACCGTAGTGCAAGCTTTCGCCTACGATAAAAGAATTCTTCGCACGAGAGCTCGTTGCACGTAGGTCTAATATTTATTGACTTATATGCAGTATCACAATAGTCATTCTCAAAACTTAATTTGTGAATAACAGCCTCAATATTGATGCTGCAAATGTCGAATTTTTTTCATGAAAGCTTCAGTGTATTCTTTTGCATGAAAGCTTTAGTGTATTTGGAGTAAATTGATGTTATTTCTGTCCATAAAGACACAATTTTGATGATTTTATTAATTATTTAAGAAATGGAAAAAACGCTAAATTGGGAGTTACCCAACACTTAGATATGATGTAGCAACTCCTAACATAGTTTTTTTAGTTTGCTTAGTTTATTCAGTTTCAAATATATTACCTATAGTGTTTTCCAAGCGCCAAAATCAGTTTGACAATTTTACAAAAATTTCGTTTCGCCTATGAAAAAATACTTTTCCAATTCTAATAACTTAACATAAAAATATTTTAAATGTATTATAATACGGAACTATAAAGTTTGATAGTTTTACTATACTCTAGTTTGAGAACTCAATGTGGAATTAGATTTTTCGTAAGGTCAATTATTCAATTTTTCCCATAGTTAAGAGAAAAAATTGAAACCTCTCAATTTTTGTTGAGGGCGTCTAGAATCAAGTCAAGCATCTTTTACTAGGCCTTTATATGTATAATCCGTTGTTTATTTGAAATTTGTGGGCCTAAATTAATAGATATATAGATTTACATTTTTTGAAACAAACTTGTATGATGAGAAAGCCCAAAATGACAACTCGAAACAAACTTGTATGATGAAGAAAGCCCAAAATGACAACTCGAAAAAAAAATTTTACAAGAATAGAATATCCAAGCTTTACCCATGTACAGTATACAATTCAGAGCTTCTGATCTGATATAATCGGTATTTATCTCGAGAGAATGTGTTGTTCATGACATACAAGCCAATGAGATTAATACGAGTCGCCCCAGAGTTAGCGCGAGAAATTATCGTGTCGATTTAATGATTTGTAGAGCTGAAGAATCGAAATGCGAAAAAAAAAAAATTGGTATCAGTTTTAAAAATTTTTCAAAATCAAAAACCTTACCTTTGCAATAGAATAGAATGAATAAACATTTATCCAATGGAATATTAAGAAAGTATTCACAGTCAACTACCAATAATATCCCCAAAATTTCACTGACTTTGATATTATCAAGATTACCAGTTATAACAACTGAATTATCAAAATTTGAAAAATTATTTTATAAATATCAAGAAGAATTATGGAGAAGATTAATGTGGACATTTCCAAAATGGTTTTATTTCAACCAAGGTACTTTAGCTGAATTGCGTTATAAACAATTAAATAAAGGATCAATGTCATATGATCCAAAAATTTTATATCCAAGAGGTATACCGGATTTAAAACAAGGTAGAGATCGTAGATTTAGACAATATATAAAAGCACCAAAGCCATATAAAGAAATTGATGAACTAAGTCAAGAACAAATTAAAGAAATAGAAGAACAAAAATTGAAAAATAATGGAGAAGAATTAATTAATAAAGATGATTTAACTAGAAAAATTATACCAAATCAAAGAGTTACAAAAGCTGATTTAAATAAGGATGATAAAAGTTTAGAAAGAAGATTAGAAAGAACTTTATATTTGATTATAAAAGTAAATGACTCATGGATTTTACCAACTTTTGAGAATGAAAAGAATCTGACTTCATTACATGAATTAGCTGAATCTGGATTATATAAAATTGGTGGTGATAAAATAAATTACTATAATGTTTCAAGAATACCATGTCATGTAAAAGAGTCAAATAATAATAAAGAATATTTTATCAAATCACATATATTATCAGGTATTTATGAACCACAAGATAAGAAGAATGACTATAAATGGTTAACAAAAGAAGAGTTGAAAACTTATCTACCAAACTTTAACGAAATTGAACACTTATTTAGTGAAGTATAGAAATTGTAAATAGAGTATTATTATTATTAATGTAAATAACGTTTAATTTTATAAATCTTTTTTACCTTTTATTGCTTGCTGGGCTGCAAATACTGATCTATCTAATAAAGTACCCACCATTAAAACTCCAGCAATTGAACTAATAACACCCAAGATGAAACCAGACCAAGTTTTTGCATATTGTTGACGATTTATAATTTTTAAAGGACTTATATCAAAATTAAATACAACACCAGGAACTCCACCTCTTGCATGTAATGTATGTTGATGATCATCATCTTTACCACCTTGTAATGGTCTATCATGAGTTATAACAGAAAATTGATTTGTTTCATCTTTTTTTAATTTATCTAAACTTTCAAATCTTGTACTTACAATTTTTAAATAATAAGTTGATTGATGAAATTTTGAGTTTTTCTTAAAAATATAATCATTTAAAGGTTGAATTGAATCAAAATATTGATTTAATTTATTATTATTTTCTTTATTACCAAATGATAAATGATGAATTTTATGATCAAAGTTAAATTTCTCTTTATATTTCATATATAAAGATAAATCATGAACATGTCTACCTTCACTAGTAAAAGAAGCACCAGGAGCAAAATCCATCTGACCAGAAACTCTATTAATTTTAGCTGTTCCTTTAATTCTACAACCTTCATTTGATTCAATTTTATTTTTTAATTTTAAAACGTAACCTTCATCTTCACATTGTTTAATATTTTCACCATCATAAAATTGCCATTTCATTTCAGCATAAGCTTTTTTGACAGTTTCACAATTATTACAACAATATTGATTTTTATCTTGAGGTAAAGCTCCATAACAAGAACCACAATATGAATTATCACCTTCAGGTAATCCCTTTGCCATTTCTTTTAAAGAAATATCAGGTTTTAAAGCAGGAGAATCATCAATTTCTTCTCTTATATTATCATCACTATTTTTAATAATTCTATATTTTGTTAAACCAGAATTTATAATATCTAATTGTAAATCTCCAGTTTCATCTAATAAATCAATTGAAATTAAATCACAAGGTAAATTATAAAAACTTATATCTAAATTAATATCCAATTGTTTATTAATATCTCTATCAACAACTAATTCAGGTCTTGTTATAATTGTAGTATAATCAATATATTCATTTCTAATTAATAATAAAACGACAAATACACAAAGTAAAGTAATTAAACCACCACTTGTAGTTTTTATTCTTGCATCTTCAACAGTTTTAGCAAAAGCATCCAATGATATTAATTTAGGAGGTCGTGATGAAGACATTTACTATTACTATTCGTATTGGTTATACGTTGATTGATGGATTGATAATTTTTCACCTTGGCTGAAAAAAAATATCAATATACGAATCAATATACTATAGACCATATAGAATACTATATAGCATATAGGATTAATAACATCCTTAGTACATCCTTACTGCATTCTTAGATATGTCCAATGCTATTCAGAATAGATCATTCTTTCAAAATATTAAACCTCAACAAATAATTGACAAACCCGTTTACGGTCATACTACTAGTTCTTCAGAAATTATAACAATTCAAATTAATCAAACTGGTTCAACTATTGTTTTATCAAGAACTGATAAATCTATAAGAATATGGAAAACTTATCCTGATAGAATTGGAGATACAATTACTATAGAAAATGCTCATGGTAATAATAAAACAATTGAAAGTATTGCTTTTAATCCAAAATTTGATTGTCAATTTGCAACGGTTGCAAAAGATGAATATATTAAAATTTGGAAAGGTCAAAATGGTCAATTAGAAAATTCAATTAAAACTAATTCTAATGGCTTAAAATTAATTAAATATTCAAATGATGGTGAAATTTGTTCATGTATTGATAATGAAAAACAAATTTCATTCTTTAATGTTTCAAAAAATTATAAATTTATACATAAAATTCAATTAGAAGATTATGTTTATGACCTTAGATGGTTTAATTTAAATCATGATTATTTTATATGTGGTTTACATAATGGTATAATTAAACTATTTAAATTTGAATTTGAATTGGATAAATTGATATTGAAAAAAGAATTATTAGGTCATAAATCATCAATAACTTCAATTGCAATTAATCCAAGAGGTTCATATTTTTGTTGTGGATCACAAGAAGGTTCTGTAAGTATATGGAATACTCAAGAATTTCTTAACCTTAAGAATATTTCTGATGTAGATCAAAGTATTGCAAATCTAGATATTAGTAGAGATGGAACATATATTGGAATATCATATGATAAATCATCTAATATTAAATTATATGATTATCAAAGTAGTGAAGTTATATTTGAAATACCAAATACTTCAAGTGGTAATATGACATATAGTATTGTTAAATGGTTTCCAAATAAAACTTCATTATGTTATAGTAGTAATCATGGTACAACGTTAACAGTGATGCTTAAAACTACTGTAAATCATCGATAAATACCATATGAATTCTAATATAAATTGTAACAACAACTATTTAATTGAATATACTATTAATTATAATTATATTTGCAATTTTTTAAATGAAAAGTGTCTGTGTCTTGTCAAACTATACTGATGTATTCTTGACCTGAAATTTTTGAAGCTTTCAATGAATTAACTTCGACACTAAGAGCTTGTATATTATATTGACGGAGTTATATCCAAATTCAGTTTCAAGATTATGTAACATGATACTGCATATAAGTGAAATCTGTTTCAGAATGAATTTTTTTTAGTATTGAATCCTCGCTTAAAATTATGCCACAATAAAATGTTACTCGCGGTAGCATTAGGGCGACTCGTACTATAATGATCGGCTTATAAATCTTGACCAACGCAAGCTCACGCAATAAAGATCAATTCAATGATTTCAGGAGCCATAATTTATATATTGCACATATTTCAATACTCAAATTTGAAAAATTTTTTTTTCGAGTTGTCATTTTGGTAATTTTCATCATATAAAAAAATTGCCAAAATAAAAAGCAGGATATAATTTAATTACGGCCATAACTTTCAATTAAATACCGGTTTCAATATAAGATAAATCAAATCAAACTGCTGAACTTAATTCTAGCTGACCTGAACTAAAGTTGAGAAATTTCAAAAATTTTTCTTAACTATGGGAAAAATCGAATTCCACATTGAGTTCTCAAACTAGAGTATAGTAAAACTATCAAACTTTATAGTTCTGTATTATAATATATTTAAAATATTTTTATGTTAAGTTATTAAAATTGATAAAGTAATTTTTCATAGGTGAAACGAAATTTTTGCAAAAATTTAAACATATTATGGCGTCTTAAAAACATTATACAATTAATCTCAAGAATCAAATAGACGAATAAGCTATATTAGAAGTTAACAACTGAGGTCTAAGTGTTTTTTATCTTGCTAAATAGCGTTTTTTTCCATTTTTTAAATGATGGATAAAATCATCAAAACTAAGTTTATCCAATGCATATCAATATCAATTACTCTAAATAAACTGACACTCATATTAGGATTAGTTGAGAAAGAAAATTTGATTATTGATGGAATTATTTACAATTCAAATTTCAAGATTAACTATTACAGGACTGCATATAAAAATATGTTTCAGAATTATTGAAGAAAATATGTATTTTTCAATGCGATAGATTGATGCGACAAAATAATTTCTCGCGCTAGCTATAGGGCGACCTCGTAGCAATTATATTGGCTTATAAGTCGTGATCTATGCACTCTCTCAAACTATAAACAGGTTGATTCAAATCAGGAGCATTGAATTATATATACTCTACGCATCAACTTGACTTCACCGTTTCGTTTATTTCTCAGTTTTTGATCAATTTTCAGTTCGAAATTTCGAAACACAACAAAAAAAAAATCAAAAGAAAAAAATCGAATTTAGATTATCAACAAGATTTACCAATTCATTTAACAAGACTTTAACGTTGAATACTATAGATTTGATTTATTAGTGTTTGTTTTATACTCAATTAGACTTTATTTTTATCCTATTTCAAACTTTTCAATTGTATAATTTGTTTTTATACAAAAAATGAATCATCCTCCTCCACCGTTAAGATCATTTTCAACAAATTCATCACAGTTATCATTAAATTTTAATAAAACGTCATCATCAAAAGATCATTTATTTTATTCATGTGAAATATTAAAACGTAAATTAAGTAAAATTCCCAATTTACAACCATTTTTAGATCAAGCTTTTTTTCAAGCTGAACAATTAAGCGAACAACAAGCATTATCATTAGCTCAAGAGCAAAATAAAATTGAAAATAAATTTAGTGATTTAAATAATGATTTAAATAGATTATCTATACAGTCAACTAATTCATCATCATCAAATACATTAAATAAAACATCAACTTCAAGTTCGATCGCTACATCACATTTATTAACATTCACTGCTGGTATTTTACCTGCTAATATAAGTGTTGATCCAGCAACTCAATTATGGAAATTATTTCAAATGGGTGCTCCATTATGTATAATTTTTAATTATATTTATCAAGATTATCAAATACCAATTATAAGTTCAGATGATTTAAGAATATGCAAGAAATCAGTTTATGATTTTTTAATAGCAGTAAAGACTTATCTTAAATTTGATGATGAAAAAATGTTTACAATTTCTAATGTATTTAATGATAGTTGTCAAGATTTAATTAAAATAATACAAGTTGTAAATCGATTATTAATAAATAAAAAAGAATTAGAAAGTGATAGTGAAACTGAATTAATTGGAAATATTAAAATTACAGATGAACGATCAAAAGTTTTTCGAGAAATTATTGAAACTGAAAGAAAATATGTAAGTGATTTAGATTTATTATTAAATTATAGAAATGAATTAATTGATGCGGAAATTTTATCAAGTGAACAAATTGATCAATTATTTCCAAACATAAACGAAATTATTGATTTTCAAAAAAGGTTTCTTAATGCATTAGAATGTAATATTAATGTTCCATTTAAATATAGTAGAATAGGAAGTGCTTTTATTCATGCTAGTTTGGGCCCTTTTAAAGCTTATGAACCATGGACAACTGGACAATTAACGGCAATTGCTTTAATCCAAAAAGAATTTCAGAACCTAAAAAAATCTTCAAGTTTAATTGATCCTGGATTTGAATTACAATCATTTATATTAAAACCAATCCAAAGATTATGTAAATATCCATTATTATTAAAAGAATTAATAAAGACTACTTCTCAAATTGAACAAGATGAAAATTATTCAACATTTAATGAATTATTAATTGCGAGAAATTCAATGAAAGAAGTTGCAAATCAAGTAAATGAAGCACAAAGAAGATCTGAAAATGTTGAAAATTTTAATTTATTAGTTGGTAGAGTTAATAATTGGAGAGGATTTAATTTAAAAGATCAAGGTGAATTATTATTACATGGGAAAGTATTAGTTAAAGATTCAGAGTCTGAAAAAGAATATATTGCTTATTTATTTGAAAAAATTATATTCTTTTTCATTGAGATAGATAATTTACAAAATCAAATAGATTCAAATAAGAATAAATTAAAATTTTCAAGAAAGAAATCAACATCTTCTTCAAATTCAAACAGTTCGACAAATTTAAATGATCTTAATAAAATAAATAAAACATCTCCATTGGAATTAAAAGGTAGGGTATACATATCTGAAATTTATAATATTTCGAGTCCTTCATTATTAGGATATACTTTAATTATATCATGGAGTGGTAAAAAGGAATCTGGATCATTTACATTAAAATATAGAACTGAAGAAACTAGAAATCAATGGGAAAATTTATTAAGAAATTTAAAAACAATTGAAATGAATGAAGTTATGAATAAAAAGGTTCGAAATCTGAATTCATCAAATGATTCAAACATTTATGATTATACAGGGAATGGTTCCAACAATGGAGATGTTAAAAATTCCGGTTCGAGACATCATTCATCTTCTTCAACTTTAAGTATGATGAAAAATGTAACTAGAGTTAAATCTGGTGATTTATCATCAACTTCAAGATTATCATCTTCATCATCAAGTACTACTCCATCAAGTTCAAATAATATAATACCACCGTCACAATTTGAGATCACGGTTAAAATAATATATAATTCAATAGAACTCAAAGATGAATTAATTGTGTTTTCATTAATACAATTTAATGAATTATATTCAAAAATAAGTAATAAAATTGTCAATAGCAATTTAATAACCGATGATATTTTGATTAATAAACTAAGGTATAAAGATGAAGATGGGGATTTTGTTGTAATGGATTCAAATGATGATTGGAATTTAGCTATTGATATGTTACAAGAATTAAATTTGAAAGAATTAACACTTTGGATATCATAGAATTGATGAATAGGTTTAGAGTTAGAGTTAGAATTAGAGACAATTGTGTTATTAACACTTAAGTGATGAGTATATGAACATTAGAAATATTAGACAATATCTTGTAGAAAAAGGTAAGCCAAAGAGTCACAAAAATTGAACATGACTCATAATCATCAAGTTTCAATCGAACCAAGACGATTCGAAAAGTAGAATCCTCAAATCAGTCTGACCTATGACACTTTCCTCGTATCCAAACAGAGCTCAAACAATTCTCTCAACAGACAACTACTAAATCATTCATATTTCTACAATGTTGTTCTACCTTATTAATCTAGTTGATATGATTTGTTGATAATAGAATCTGGTTATATGCAGGAAAACGTTAGTAACATTTGATGTATTTTGTATTGAAATTTTTCACTCTATAGAGTCATATTAATTACAATTTATGATAAAACGAATATTCACTTCGATACAAGTGGGAAGTATATCTAGATGGACATTTCAATATATACCGAAAAGGTTCAATAGTATTCCAGTTGAAAGAGTTAAAGATTTTGTAGATGTTTGTATCATTGGAGGTGGACCGAGTGGTTTAAGTACAGCCATTAAATTAAAACAGTTAGATCAAAATGATAGTCTCAGGGTCATGATTCTTGAAAAATCATCAGATTTCGGTAGCCATATAGTTAGTGGGGCCGTAATTGAACCTAAATCAATTAATGAATTATTTCCAAATGAAATCAATCCCCAGGGTATTGCGTTACCTTCTGACTTAATTACTAAAGTTACCTCAGATCATATGTTATATTTAACCAAGAATTCTAGTTATAGTCTACCCGAACCACCTCAAATGACGAACAAAAACAAGAATTTCATCGTTAGTTTAAATAATGTTGTAAAATACTTATCTGAACGGGCTGAAGAACTCGGTGTTGAAATGTATCCTGGAATATCAGTATCTGACGTAATTTACAATAAGAATAAAGATGGTGTTATTGGAGTAGTGACTCAAGATATGGGAATTGACAAAAATGGTGTTGCAAAAGATAGTTATGAACCAGGTATGGAATTTTATTCAAGATTTACTATATTGGCTGAAGGTTGTCATGGAAGTTTAAGTAAAAAAGTAATTAATCAATTCAATTTGAGGAAGGATAGCGATCCACAAACTTATGGACTTGGAATTAAAGAAGTTTGGGAAATTGAACCTTCTAAATTTAAGCGTGGTGAAGTTTTACATTCAATTGGATATCCCTTGAGTTCAGATACGTATGGAGGCGCGTTTATGTATCATTTTGAAAATAATTTAATTTCAATTGGTTTAGTTATTGGGTTGGATTATTCAAATCCTTATATTTCTCCATATTTAGAATTTCAAAAATTGAAAAAACATCCTGTCTATTCTGATGTGTTGAAAGGTGGGAAATGCATTTCATATGCTGCAAGGGCATTAAATGAAGGTGGATATCAATCAATTCCAAAATTGACATTTAAAGGTGGAGTTTTAATTGGTTGTTCTGCTGGTTTTATGAATGTTCCAAAAATAAAAGGAACTCATACGGCTATTAAATCAGGAATTATAGCAGCTGAAGAAATATACAAAAAAGTACAACATTTGGACTCAGTAGACGAGGAGAACTTTGAGGATCAAGAAATTATAGATTTAGTTGAATATGAAACTGAATTCAAGAAATCATGGGCTTATCAAGAATTGTATGAGGTAAGGAACGTTCGTCCATCATTTGAGAAATTTGGGTTAATTGGTGGGTTAATACATAGTGGTATTTCAACAATGATCACGAATGGGAATGAACCATGGACATTACATAACAAAACACCAGATTATGCAAAAACAAAAAATGCAGAACTTTATAAACCTATTAATTATCCAAAGGCAGATAATGAATTAACTTTTGATATTTTGACATCTGTTAGTAGAACGGGTACATTTCATGATGAGGATGAATTATGTCATTTACAATTAAAATCGAAAAGTTTAAAACGTCATTCAAAGATGAATTGGGAAAAATATAAAGGTGTTGAACAACGATTCTGTCCTGCTGGCGTTTATGAATATTTAAAAGATGATAAAGGAGATGTTAAATTTCAAATTAATTCTCAAAATTGTATTCATTGTAAGACTTGTGATATTAAAGATCCGGCTCAGGATATTAATTGGCAAGTTCCTGAAGGTGGTGATGGTCCTAAATATTATATGACCTGAGTATATAGATAAAATTAATGTAATAATGATTAATAATTAATTGAAAGGTACGATTGTAAAGAACATTCGATTACATAACTCTTGGAACAGAGCTTACTTCATATTTTTATTGAGAAACATCTAAAAGACCAGGATGCATGCTGCAAATCCTATTGAGACGGGCAAACAAACATGTCTGAATCAGGTTTATCAGGAACGTTTCAATCATGATTGTTTTACCACTTGTTTTTATAGAAAATGTCCTTGTAGTACTATTTATTACATGGCTTTGAAATAATTAATTGCATAACAGTATTAGTATATTGAAAACTCTTCTGTATTAATTGACAATAACAACATTGTAACAAAAATAAATTGACTTTATTTGCGTTTGGGAACAAGCGCAAAATAGACGTAAAATAGCGCGATTATGTTCGTAAATTTAAAATTTTCTTTTTTTATGTACATTGGGAGCGCATAGAAATGATATCCAAAAAAACTCTCATTTAACTGTTGATATTGAGTTCTAACACGCCCAGGCTTTATGCTAAATGTATGGTACTTGAAACTCTTTAGGAGAAGAAATTACCACAGTTCGAATTCGATTGGTCAAGGTCTCAACTGTTGTTTTCTGAAAGGGTTTTTAAGCGAACTTAGCAATGCAGTACAGTTTCTCTTACTTGAAGCTTGCTCAATAAAAATACATCAATAATTCTTGTTTGATATTAAAAACTTTGAGTAAATGTTTTCATGGAGTGAATATTTTCATTGATTTTGTTTGATACTCTAAATATATGTACACCTGCTCTAAATTGATATAAAAGAAAGCACTCAACAAGAGTCCGAACTTTTGAATAAATGTTAGAATTATGATGAAACAAATATTAGGATCAAAACTTTTATTAAATCTACAGTAGTAACAATACTCCTAAGTATAGTACGTTAGTGCGTAGTGATACTGAGATGTATGTAAATGGAAAACCGAAATTTCAACCGTCTTGTAATAGATGGATATAAATACTTTGAGACCTTTAGATGTAAGATTTATCACTAAAATGGTTGATTTATCACTAAAATGGTTATACGCTAATCAACGTTTAATATTTTGGTACTTTAGTGGTTGTAAATACATAATAATACACAATAGTGGTTCTCTAAAAACATTAAACAATAAACAATAAACCAACTATAATGGTTATTTAACTGAGTTTAAGAGATATATAAATACAGTATTACAGAACTTATTTTATATATATATTTTATTGAACCGTGACATTAAGAAGATCATTAGACGTGTTATATCACTACAAAAAATCATAATAATCAATTATAATATATCAATTTTTACAAAAATTGCTTGCTTGCATCGTGACTGATTACGCAGTACATTCTTTTGATATATGACCAGATTTACCACAATTATAACAAGTTTTAGAACCATAATTTGAAGCACCACCACCAGTTGAAGAATGACATTCTTTTGAAATATGACCTGGTTTACCACAAGCATAACATTTAACAGAATTAGCTTGGCAATCTCTTGCAAAATGATTTGGTCCACCACATTTATAACATGACGAAGCATTAGAAGATCTAAATGATGGTTTTGTATTAGTTTTATTACAATTTTTGGAAATATGACCAAATTGACCACAATTATAACATTTGGCACCTTGAGATTGGTTAGGACATTCCAGTTGAATATGACCTACATCACCACAAGAATAACATTGTTTAGTAGTATTTTGTTTTGGTTCAGTACAATTATTTGATTCATGACCTGCTTTATGACAATTATAACATAATCTTTCATCTTGTTTACAATCTTCAGCTAAATGACCAACCTCACCACATTTATAACAACTTCTTTGAAACTCGCCCATTATAAAACCTCAACCTCTGTTACTGTTATTGTTATTGTTACTGTTAGTATTACCGTTACTGTTACTGTTACCCTATTAATATAAACAGATTGTAGTATGAAAAAAGTTTTTACTAAAATTGAAAAATCGACACTTCAATATTTTAACAGAAGAAGAGAAGACATTTAACACGACCATACTAAATTATCATCAACAACTGTTAACAGAAGAAGAAGAAGAAGAATAAGAAGAAGAATAAAAAGAAGAAGAAGAAGAATAAGAGTATTTATAGTGTATTAGTGCTTCCTTAATTCCATCCTTTAAAATGCAGTATCCTTATTTAATTTCAAAATGGTCTGATCCGATAATTGGTGTTTCAATAGGTATAATATCTTATTATCTATATGAGAAGAGAGTAAATAGACCTCAAGGTCATAGTTTAAATGAATTAATTTATAAAAGATATTCAAATTGGTTAAATAAAGATTAATATATATATATATTACTTTATATAATATTTTTGGACATCGTTACTCATATTTGTAGTTTAAACTTCTCAATCAATTCTTTTGATTTATTAACATCTTTAATGTTATATTGTATAATTTCATATATTTTATTCCATGAATCTTCACTAATTGTCAATGGTTCGCTTATATCTGGATCTTGATCTTGATCTTCTTCTATTGGTTTAGTTGAAGGAGTAATCATACAATTAATTAATATTTCATTTGACCCTAAACCTAAACTATCTATATTTATCGAATCATTAACTACCTTTGATTTGATTAAAAACTTAATATCATTTGGAGATATTCCTTCTTTTTTCAAATTTAATTGATCAATTAATAATGATTTAATTTTATATATTGATTCATTTGATGTTATTTTTAACTCTGTAGTGAACTTAAATGGTGGTTTAATGGATTTGAATTTCAATAAATACGAACTTTCACCGTTATTCGCGGTACTTGGAGGAAATTTATAATTATATTTTGGTAACGATGGACCCAAAGATTGTAATTTATTATAATCTATATCAATTGATGATTGTTTATTTGATAATGATATTAATTCAATATAAGTATTAACAAATTGTCTTTCTGTTGTAATAACTGACATTGGTTGTAAGTAATATTTGTTGATAATTTTTTTTTCCTTTCTCCAGAATGAATTTTTTCAAACAGTTCAATAATAAATATAAACCAATACAACAACAGAATGGTGATGATAATGAGGATGGAGCACCATTACCACCACCAGTAACTCAATCAAATACATCTACATCTACTTTCAAACTGAAATTACAATCATTGAATCCTTTTAGATCTCAATCGATTTATTTACAAGATGACGAGAATTACGTAACTTCAACGCCAGGTTATTTTGAATTATCAAGATGGGATAGAATGTTAATTTTTGCTTTATGTTTTGCTGGTTCTTTGTGCTGTTGGTTAATTTGTATATTTTTATTTCCTATCTTATCTTTAAAACCTAGAAAATTTGCGATTTTATGGTCTTTAGGTTCTATATTTTTCATTATTAGTTTTGGAGTATTACAGGGTGTTAAAGAATATATGATTCATTTATTTAGTTCAACTAGGATAATTTTTACAATTGTATTTGTAAGTTCAATTATATTAACTTTAATAAGTAGTCTTGGTTTAAAATCAGTTATATTATCGATTATATTCGCTGTTATACAATTGATTAGTGCTATTTGGTATACTGTTAGTTATTTTCCCTTGGGTAAACAGACATTAAATTTAGCTGGAAATGTAGCTAGATCTCAAGTAGATAATTGGATAAATACATAGGTAATAATAATAAAGGATGCGATGCGATATACGTGAATAAAAAACTATATACAACTAATCTATAAATTTGTTTCTATTTTTCAAAATCTGGATAAGAACTAATAATCCCCTTCTCAACAACTTTCTTAATTGCAGGATTAACATCAATATCAGAATTTAAAGTATCAGATAAAGCAATCAACATATTTGATATAATTTTGCAATGTTTAGTAGTAGTAGTAGTAGTACCATTATTATTCAATAACTTATGAAAATTTTTAATTGCCAGTAATGCCAATACATATTTCCCTTGATATAAGTAAATTTTAAATAATGATTCCCAAGTCAATAATAAATCCTTACCTTCAACAATTAAAGGTTTATATAATTCATATAATTTAGTCAAAATATCATCCGACAACAAGTTATTTATCAAATTAATTCCAAATGGATCACTATCATCTTTTTCACTCTCTACTCTCGTTGCAAATTCTTGTCTTTTTTTGTTTGCTTGTACTTGTGCTTTCTTTTGTTTCTTATTTATCTTTTTGACTTGTATGTCATCATCAGTAGGGGGAGTTCCTTTTTGTTCTTCATATAATTCAAAATATAAATTCGTCAACCCTTTTAATGCTCTTATATATACTGGAGTTGAATGAATTTTATCTTCCCATTTAATTAAATCTATATAATCGCGAGGTGTTCCTCTTCTCATACAATATGAATGAAAATCATATTGATCAGCATAAAAAATTTCAAAATTTTTTAAAACTGATTGAAATCGTTTAAGTGATAATCCTTTATAGATTTCGACTAACTCTTGAATCTCTTCTTTATCAGTATCGTTTTCTTGTGATTCTAATTGTAACTTGTAATGTGAGTAGAGTCTATTGTATGCTTCTCCACTTTCGATTAATATCCAGTTTACTTGCATTATATGTAAATCTTTACATCCATTAATAGTCCCCTCATCTAATTTAGTAAATAATGAAATTGTATCAATTGCTTCATTAACACAATTATTTCTAAGCATATATTTAGTTGCTTTTGAATTTATAAATCGATCTTGTAAATCCAATTCACGTCCTTCATTCATAACTTCCATAGCTTCAGCTATTTTATTTTCATGTTTTAATATCCTTGACTTTATGATATATAATTCAACCAATGTAGGAGAATGTGTAATTGCAATATTAATATATTCCATAGCTTTAATCAACTCCTTTTTATATAAATAATGTTGACTTAAATAATAATTGGTCCATACTGAAACTGTTGGATTTTGAATATTTGGTAGTTCATTATCCACAAATTCTAATACCACTTTTTCAATAATTTCAGATTTTGATTGATTCTTATATAATGGTTTAACATTTACAAATAGTGCCGGAACACCTTTGATTAATTGAGGAATTAAATATTCTTTAACTTTGGTTTCAAAAATTGGATTTGTTGATGGAATGAACGTTAACGGTAAAAATTTGGGTGGATCAGATTTTGGATAAAAATTGGACAATTTTTCATATAATTTAACCCTAGTCTCCACTGGTTTATTGATCGTATCTAAACTTAATTCTAATAAATTATAATACGCAACATTGTCTGGATTTCGTTTAATCAATGCTCGGTAAATTTTTGAAGCTGATTTTTTATCATCCATCATTAATAAATATTTGGCTCTATATTCTAAATATGATAATTTGTCCAATATTTTAGATTCATCACCTTCTAAAACTTCCAATGCTTTTGAATAATCTTTCAATTCTCCATATATTTTATTCTTGAATAATGTACATTCATTATGTTCATATAAATCGGAGGCATTCAAGTGTGGAGTAATAATATCTTCAATCTTACTCAACGTGTTTATAGAATTTGTTAATTCGTTGTTGAGGTATTGTGCAATTGCTAAGCCAGTCCAATTTGCTCGATATCCAGGTTGATGTTCAAGATAAATTTGTCTACTTTCTTTTAAAGATTTGTAGTCCCTCAAATGAACCTGCATGAATGATAAATCTCGAAGAATAGCCTTGTTGGGGGATCCATTATCAAGTGATAATTTTAACCATTTGGAAGCTTCAAAGTAATTCTCTTTTGATCTGTAGTATATCCCAATCAAATGGTCAACTAAATAATTTGAAGAATCTTTGGCGATAGCTTTATTTATATAAGAAAGAGAATCTGATTCTTTATTTTCCCCATTAGCTGGTAAATTTAAAATTAAGTTTCCCTTTAAAGCTAATGATTCCGCATGATTTGAATTCTTCTTTAAGTTTAAATCAATTAATTTTAAGGCTTTTTTATATTGTTTTGAGTCGAATAATTTCAAGGCTTCTCTGAAATTTGCATCTTCTTTATTTGAAATTATTGGTATTCCTTTTTTACCAACCACCATTTCTAATGTTTGTTCAATTATCAAATTTCGATTTGAAAAATTATAAATTGTGACAGAAAAATATAAACGAAATGGGTTTGGTACACGACTTGTTTCTTGAATATGGCCCGAAGCTGGTTTAAAACAAACCGAGTTTAAATTTGGTTTTTCGCACGTTCTCGCTTCATTTTCTCGAATTGCACACCAATTTTTTTTGGGCATGGCACAGGTCGTAATTGGGACAAAAATCATACAATCGAGTTTGTAGAAGAAAGTCTTAAAGTAAATATTTTTAAAGGTAGTCTTTCACTCTGGTGGCTTTTCATACAATAGCTATTAATAGCAATAAGTAGCTGAGGCCAGTCACTCGCTTTCTGCAATTGTTGAATCATATTTTTAGTAATATGACGATAAATTAGTATAAAAGATAATTCTGAATCAAATGAGCTTGCACGCAGGCCAGTCATATAAAAGATAATTCTGAATCAAATGAGCTTGCACGCAGGCCAGTCATAGTTTATCTTGATATTTAAATCGTGAAAAACTTCGTCAATACTAAAGTTTGCTTTCTCAAACTATTCTTATTATGATCATCAATCTAATCAGAGTACATTGATATTAATACGCGCTGGTCAAATATAATGTGTGTGACTTCATTTTTCATTAAAAAATGGAAAAAAACGCTATTTTGCGAGATAATAAATACTTGAACCTCATTTATCAACTTCTAATATAGTTGATTTGGTTCATTTAATAATTGGAATTCTAACTATGGTATTTGTAAGATTTCTTAATCAGTTTGAAAATTTCGTGAGAGAAAATTTTTAAATTATCCAAGCTTGACTTATATGAGAGATATAATTTATTGCTCCTTATTTCATATAACTGGTTTTGATTTCGTAAGAATGTGTTTTTCATGATATACAAGCCAATAAGCTTAGTACGGATCGCCCTAAAAATAGCGCGAAGAAATAATTTTGTAGCACCAAGTAGTCGTATGCATTTAGAAATACTTATAAATAAATAATTCTGATATTATTATACTAATTGTATGATTATCTTCTAATTACGTGGATTTTAACCAAGGGGGGAGGGGGGCTGAGTATATGTGATCAACCCCCGTTACTGTAAGAATAAACTAGAATGCTCCCAAAATAATATGGTGCGTAAACAAATAAATAACTGGCGCGCACCTTATCACCAATGCTTACATAATGGCTTACTCACTTTCCGTATATGTGACAGACCAGCGCTACCAAAATAAGATACATTTATATCATAGATAGATAGATATATATACATATATGACTTATATGCAGTCTCAATAAGTACTAATAATAATAATATTAACAATAAACTGAGAACTGTCGTTACTAAAAATCCAACCCCATAATTAAAATCTTAATTTAAATATGACGAAAACATCAAAAATTGTAGTTCCATCAACTTAATAAACTTTGAAATATCATTTATTCAAAAATGAATCAAAATATTTGATAAATTTTCAAAATGGATGTGGAGTTCTAAAAGCATAACGAATATCAAAGTTGGGCTTAAATGAACATAAACAGTTATCTTAGAAGTTGCTGCACAAGCTCTGGATGTTCATTATCTTGCAATTTAGCGTTTTTTTTGCGATTTTTGAACGAATGATAAAATGATCAAAAATATGTATTTTTAAAATTAATAAAAGGGGTTTACTTTGAAGTAATTGGAACTTTCAATGTAACAAGTCTGGAAACGAGAAATTGCATATCCAAGGAGTAATTGACAGTTTAAACTTCAAAGCTTACAATTATAAGACTGCATATAAGTCAGATTTGTTTCAAAATAATTAAAAATAAAAAATAAAAAATAAAAAAAAAAAAGGGTAGGCACTTAGATTATTTAGATATTTAACAACACAATCAATCGAAGGCAAATTTAAACAATATTTACAAATCCCATAATATTAAGTCAAGAAGTTTAAGTATTATTTTATTTTCTGATGTCAAATAATTTGATAAATCCTACACATACACAATACGGTGAGAAGCGAAAACGAACTAGAGTTGCTTGTGATTCTTGTAGAAAAAGAAAAAGTAAATGTGATGGTGGTAATCCATGTTCAAAATGTAAAGAAAAAGGTAGAAAATGTGAATACATTATAGTCCAAAAGGAAAGAAAGAAAAGAACCACCAAAAATCAACAAACTAGAGATCATAAAGGTATAGTGAAACCTAATAACGGTAATGATGAAGCAACAATAAAAAAGTTGAGTTCAAGAATCAATGTCTTGGAAAATCTACTTGGTAAACTAATAGGTAAATTAGATCCACAGGATCAAGCTGAATTTTTAGAGACAAATAATGATCTTGAAAGCGGTATTAGTTACGATGAAGAACATTTTGAAGAGCTTGGTAGTGGTAAAGAAAGTAATTTTATAATGGAATTGGATTCAGAATTGGAATCCCAGGAATCTGAAAATGAAGTTTCAATAGAAGACCCAAAAGTAATGAAAGATATGTTAGCTCCGAGTGAACCGAATTGTTTAACACTGCATATCAAACGCAAAATGATGCAATATTTTGGAGCGCATTCAATCTTTTATATATTATCAGCAAAATCATTAGACTGGATTAAAAGCAAAATCATTGGTGGAGAGGGAAATGATGATGATATTTTTGCACCTTTGAAACAGTTGCCAATTGCTTTTAAAGCAGCTATCAAAACATCTACAAACTTACTTGCAGAACCAAATTCAATTCAACTTGAGAAGGAAAAAATGTATTTCAGATTGGAAGAACAAGCATTAATCTTTGAAATATTAGAGTATTACTATGAAGATTTATATATAGCTCCATTTCTTTGTGATATTTCAACAGTTAGAGAATTATTTCAAATTTATTTTTATGGTTACTCATCCAATGATATTGGTATAATAGAAGATTTTATTTATAGTGAGCTATTAATTATGAATACATCTGTTTTGTTATGTCTTATAAATTGGAAAAAGGGTCAAGATATTGATTCAGTTAAATTTCCCAATTTGTCAAAAGTGACCAACATTGTTGAATTTGCAAATAGATTGTTCAACAACTCAATGGAATGTTACAAAAAGATTTCAAAATCTAATGAAGGGTTAAGAGCAGTTCAAGGAATATCACTATTGATTATTTATATTGAAATAACTTTAATTACTGATTTTCATGTTAATTATATCTTAGTTAATGATCTTATTGGAATGGCTAAAGAAATGGGACTACATTCAATTGATTATATAGATGCAGAAGAGGATCATAAAACCGCAATGTTAAAGCGAATTTTGTGGTGGTTTTGCGAGTATATTGCTTGTGAAGTTAGTTACAAAAGTGGCAAGACGATGTTGATAAATATGGAAGACGTAACAACATTGACTGAATTTGATAAATGTTTTTTGTCCATACCAAAATCACTATTTTATAACGATAAATATAAAGATAATGCCAATAATATTTTTAAAAATGCACAAAAGTATGGTTATCATTATTATTTTGCATATTTCGGGTTAATGTTGACACGAATAAAAATGAAAAGTTATAATAAACTATTTTCCAAAATACCTACAAGTATAAATATTCAAGGAATTTTGACCATCATAAATGAAATTAATGAGGATTTTAGTAAAATGAATAATTTGATGTTAAAAGGTACCAAATTAGACGACTGTGAATTAATTCCGGCTGAGAATCCATTTTCCTGCAAACAAGATATGTATAATTATCAATTGATCCACTTGAGGTGCTCGTACTATGCTCATTTATCTTCAATTAATAGAATTCCATTTATCAAGAATTTCAAAATTGAAGATGCTAGACTACTACTATATGGTAATTTATCTTTAAATAGTTCAAGAAAATTGTTAAACTTAGTCAACAAGATTAATAAAGATTTAATAAGTGTTTCTGGTAGAACAACCTTGTCATTTTATCCATTAATTGCATTTTGTAGCTTGTTAGGTAATTGTTTAATGTTCTCGAATGAAAAATCAAGTCATAGTGATGGGTTATTATTGATTAAATCTGTAAAGTTTTTTCAATTTGAGGAGGAAATTGATTATTTGAATAGTAAAGTATTATACTACGACTATATAACGAGAGCTTTAATTAAAGTTTTGGTAAATAAAGTTGATTATTTAAATGAAGACTTATTAGAATTATATACAAAAGAACTGCTTTTAAATCAAACATTTTTTGAACAACTTCATAATAATAACAAAATAGTACAATTAAGTTCAAATCCTAGTCCTATAAGTCATAATGATATAAGTATATCAAACGATTTTAATGCTTTTGACTTTGATGTTGATCAAATACTATCACAATATGCTTTAGATAATACATTTATAAATAATATTAACTCAAATGATTATGGGGAATTGTCTTGGAACTCAAATTTCAATGAGATACCAATTTCAAATAATGTTAATGGGTTTTTATCAAATGAAATTATAAATTAAATAGGTTTTAGTTTAGTAATGCTGTTTATATATGTAAAGTGTGAGTACTTAATATACGGTAAGATATTTGATAATTTATTTTTCATAGGAAACAAAAAAAAAAAAATATTAAGAACCAATTCACTTTCGGATAATCTTTCAGTACGGATATTGTAGGAAGACTATTACATTTAAAGCATAGATGAATATAATAAATCCTTCTGAAAGTTCAAACTTACCCAATGATAACTCAGAAAATGACAGTAATCAGTTTCAAGATAATTATAAACTCCATGAAAATATATTGAATTCCAAGACCGACCTTATATCTTTAACAGGTAATGATCCTAATGACAAGGATCGCAAACGAATAAGAGTAGCTTGTGATAATTGCAGAAGAAAGAAGATTAAATGTAATGGAAATTATCCATGTCAAAATTGTTTAAATGGAAAAGATCATCAAGAATGTCATTACGAACAAAGACCGATAAAAAAGAAGAAAAGGCTGCAACAACTGCAGCAACTGCAGCAACAACAGCAACAACGACAACAGCAACAAAAATTCAAAGATGGAACTGAAAGTAATCATGTTCTTGGTCAGTCAAATGAAACAACGCTAGTTGATTTAAATCAAAGATTATTGAACATGGAATCTATTATATCGCATTTGGTAAAATCAATTGAAACCTTAGGCCAGCAGAATAGAAATCAGCCTCAACCTAATTTGAATTTATCGTCTCATTCTTTTGAAGAGGTACCAGGGGCAACTTCAACGATTGATACAGATTCAGATAATGAAGAATCAGATGAAGACAAAAAGATGTCAGGAAATGTTCTTTCGAATGTTACTTTTGATGAATACATTGGTGTCCATTCTATAATGTGCATATTTTCTAAAGATTCATTAGATTGGATGGAGAATACACTCGGAGACAAAGGAGCAAGATACATAAATCCAATTCGAAATATTCCATTCATTTATTATTCAAAACTAAAGTCTTATTTAATGAAATGGATTGATCCACCAGCTGTTGACAAACTACAAAGAAAAAAATTATTGGAAACGCCGTTTTCATTGGATTCCTCATTAGTTTTGGAATTGGTTGATTTATATTATAAAGAGATTACCATGGTAAATGTGTTGGTTGATTCATCATATGTTAGAAGTTTATTTGTTGCCTACTATAATAACCTACTAGAACCAAATATGACAAAAAGAAGAAGGTTTAAATTGAGTGAGTTATTAACAATGACGTGTGTTTTATTGATTGCTTTAAATGCCAAAATTGATAGAGATGAAGTCCCCAATATTTTACAAAAAAAAGTCTTTTCGATGAATGATGGGACTTTGAATAATCTACAAAATGACTTGTTGAACAATGCTATATTTTATTACCATAGACTATCCGTCATTAGTGATGGAATTGAAACAATCGAAGCATTATTATTATTTATCATATATAACGAATGCGATTGGATTTCAAGTCATATTAATTACATACCAATATCCGTTGTGATTAGATATGCACAAGAAATGGGGCTACATAGAGCTGAAAGTTATCAGAATATTTCATTAGCGGAACAATCCAGGAAAAGAAGAATTTGGTGGTTTTGCTTCTATTTTGACACTGAAATGTGCTTTAAAAGTGGTAAGCCTCCAATATTAAATATAAACGATATTACAACTAATAGTGATGAGGATATGATTCAGTTTTGTAAATTAATTTCATTAGAATCTTCAAATATCGATGGTAAAGATCAATCATGTGCAAGATTCATTAATGAAAGTTTGGTCTTAAATGATTCATCGAAGCCGATCACTTTATCATTATTGGAATATATTAGTCAAACAAATACTGAATTCACAATGTATTATCATATATTTGCCTTAATTTTGACCAAAATTAGATCGAAGTCTTATAACTCATTATTCATTGCATCAGCTCAAACAAGAGATTTAGATTCATTATCAACAACTTTAGAACAATTGAATTCCGAGATGTTTCAACTAGCAACTTATTCACATAATCAATATAAACCAAGATTCTACAATGATCCACATTTTAAGTTTATGGATCCTAATTTACCTTTAGATCAAAGAGAATGTTCATTAGGAGCACAACTATCGTATTTCACCCATTTGATGATTATTAATAGATTTCCATTTATGGTCAAAACAAACAATTTCGAATTTAGTGAAAGAATTTTAAAATTTAGAAATATAAGTTTAAATTCAGCTAGAACTGTGCTATTTTTAATCAAGCAAATAAATAAGGAAAACACTACATCAACATGTTACAATTGGATATTATTCTATCCAGCATCGGCATTCTTTGTGTTGTCTGCAGCAATTTTAAATCATCCAGATTTTCCTGATAGTTTAAATGATATCAATTTATTGATTGATTCATCAATTAACTTTTTCAGTTCGTATAAAAATTTTGTAATTTCGTCATCATCATTTGTAAAGGATCCAATATCATCAAAAGATGTTACAGTTGAAATTGTTATTAGACTAGTTTTGAATGTGGTTATAAAAGTTTATGAATTAAAAGTTAATTCAAATCAATTCAAAGATTACGTTGAATTAAAAAACCACCTAGATGAAACTGAAGATATATTACCGGAAATTTTTAATACCAACAATAAGGAGTTTAAATCAAAATTATCAACCTTTTTTGGAGCTTCGCCATTTAGTTCCACCAATTCTGATAAAGATAAAAAATCACCATATTCCCCAAGATTAAATCCTTCGTTATCAAATATTTTAGATAATAACAATAATGGCGAAGCAAAAGCTAAAGGTATTAACATTAATCCTCCTGGTATGAAAACTCCAGTTTTTTATGATAATAATAATAGTAATAATAATAATAATAATAATAATAATAATAACAATAATAGTAGTCCATTAGTAAACATGGATAATGTCGATTTATTTGCTGAATACCTAACAATTGATAATGGAATATTCAATCAAATGAACAATATGCCAAACTTTTTCTTTGATAATAACTTAGGTGTTTAATATAATATATATTTTAAAATTTAAGGTATTCTTTGTTAATGTATGAATCACCGAAAAAAGACGATGTAACAGTCCACAGTGCAAGATCAATTACAATCTTATTTAGTAATTAACACACTTGACGCTCGGATAAAATCGGATAAAATCGGATAAAAATGGATAAAAATGGATAAAAATCACAATTTTATTTGGAAGGTAAAAGCGAAGTAGTTTATTGTCGAATCTTTACGAGCCAACTGAAAAGCATATTTTAGTATTGTATTTGGTTATGAAAATGGTTTTTTGCACGTCTTTAATCTGAAATTGATAATTACCGCTTAAAAACATGATGAATATTTATTAGTAAATTCTCAAATAGTGAATTCCTCAATATTGACAAATGAAATAGAAATAATAAAAAGTTTTACATTCTAGTCAAGAAATTGATACTAAAACTTATTAGCATCAATCATGGAAGAATTCCTGATTGTTTCATTTGCTTCACTTACTTCACTTGTTATAGTTTTTTTACTAATTCGCAGAAAAAAGATAGAATTTCATATACTAATCTGTGGTCCAATTAAAACGGTAGTATCTTTTCTTTCGATTGTCTACTACTGGGCTCAGACGCTTAGAGTGCATAACAACCATGGAATTTAATTTATGAATAGCGTCTATTTTGGGTATTCTTTTATTTACATTCTCGATACTTTTTTATTTTTTTTTATTTTATTTTTTTTTTTTTTATTTTTATTTTTTTTTTTTTATCCACGAATTTTCTTTATGGCAAATTAAAAAAAAAAAAAAAAAAAAAGCGCAATTTATTTATAATGAATTGTAGAGATTAAGTTGTAAAAATTTAACAATTAAATATAAAAAGATGTTTAGAATAGAATTACAGAATTAGGTTGTAGCATCCTATTCAGACTGTAAGCATTGGATTCTATACAATTAGAACTGACGGTTGTTATTACCAGATTTAAAAGGGTTTTTTTTTTATTTTTTTTTTTTTTTTTTTTTTTCTTGTTTTCGTATCTATGTATGTTTAGGTATATGTCAAAAGAGTTTTGTTTCTCAATTTCACTCAGAATCAAGTCTACTCGCATCCTAAAAGTTAATATATAAAGTTCATCGGCTAGTATTTGTATATATATACTAGTTTATGGGAAAAATTTGCAGTAAATTTGCAAAACTGGTTTAAAATAGTGAAAAAAAAAAAAAAAAAAAAATTATTATTAAATAAAGTTTTTCATTGATAGACAACTTTTTATTAAACTACCAGCCAAAAAAAAAAAAAAGGTATTAATCGAAGCGGTGTTCGGCATAATAAAAGTTGCAACTTTTAAGTAATAATTTAATATGTCAGATCATTCTCATCAGTTTGGTCATTCTAAATTGAATGAAGATAATAATAATCAACTGCATACGCATTCGGATTATATATTTGCACCACCACTTCGTGCCACGCATCACCAACCACAACCACAACAACAACAACAACAACAACAACAACAACAACAGCCATTAACAAATCATCAGCATGCTCAAACTCACATCTATCAGCATCTTCGACTGCATTCGCAACTGCATCTCGAACACCCAAGTGTTATATCTTCAACTATCGACGGTAGTGGAGGAAGTAGTACAATCACCCAAGACAGTTTAAATGAAGAAAACAACCCCCCCAATTATGCCGCTCCCGGTTTATCTACCACCAATTTAACTCCGAATTCTACTACACTTTCTACTCCGTTAACAACGGTAAATCCAAAGAAAAGAGTTAGAGTTTCAAAAGCTTGCAATTTCTGTAGAAAGAAAAAAATCAAATGTGATGGTGGACAACCTTGCTTGAATTGTCGGCAATCCAATAATAATGATTGTTATTATTCATCTGATTCTGAAAGAAAATTAAAAAGTCAAAAATCTTTAACCAATAGTACAATATCGGCATCATTAAATGCGTCATCCACAAAAAATTCGTCAAAAAATGATATTCGATCGTTCCAAAACATAGATTCGAGATTAAATAAGATAGAGAGTGTTTTGATAGATCTACTTGGAGAAATAAAATCTAATAAATATGACAACAATACTATAGTTTCTAAATCCAATAGTCATAATAATACAACAAACCGTTCAATTAACGAAATACAAGAAGAAAGTGAAGATTTAGATGAAGAAGATACAAATAATAATAAAGCAGCAAATCCTGAAGCGAAATCGAATTTTTTTGGTAGTCATTCTGTTGCTGATATATTTTCGGATAAATCAATTGATTGGATTTTTGGTTCGATCGATGAAAATTTGAATTCTGAAATAATCTCAATTCAAACTATTACAAAAATATTTGAGTTCTATTCATCAGCTTTTTTGGATTCAATTTGTCAACCAATCAAAGTTGGTTTAAAGAATAGAACAGACTTGTTGAGCAATACATTTGCAAATTTTGATATACCAAATGAAATTTTATCACGTTTTGACGAGGTATTTATGTTGAGTTATGTTTGTGATAAAAAGTATGTTAAACAATTATTTGATAGATTCTTCATAATTAAGAATAGTAATAATAATAATAATGAAGAAATAGAAAAAGACAAAATTAAAAGTAACTTTTCGTGGAGCGAGTTAATGATAATGAGTGTTTCAATTGCATTGTGTATATCTGCAATAATAGATGAAAGAAATGTTACTAAAATGAAGAAAAATAACGGTCCAAATAAGAATTCAAAAATTTTGAATTCATTAACCGATCAAGAATTAATTGAATATGATTCAAAGCTTTTTTTTTCAATGCTATTTTATTACAGTAGATTATGCATGTACGGTGAAGGAATTAGAACAGTTCAAGCATTAGTTCTTTTTGTAATTTACATAGAATGTGTTATTTCATCAGTTAAAACAAATTTCATTCCAATTTCAGTGGCAATAAGGTACTCATTAGAATTAGGTTTACACAGAAACGAAACTTATGAAGGATTGAGTTGGGATGAACAACATTTAAGAAAAATATTATGGTGGTTTTGTGAGAATTATGATAGTGATTATGCTTTTAGACAAGGAAAGCCGCTAATTTTGAGAGATGATGAGGTATCAAGTTATTCAGAAAGTGATGTTATTACACGAGCTGTAATTAGATCTAATGCAGATTTAATAAAATCATTAATGAATAAAGACTTAATATCCAAAAAGAAAGATACTTTATTGATTAATAACATTAATGAAACAAAAGCAATCTACAGACGTATCTCATATGTGATGTTTTTTTTAGGTAAAAATAGGATCAAGTCTTATGAGTTACTATATTCTGCAAAAACTTATAAGGAGAAATTATCTGTACTATTGAATCATCTTACAGTGTTGAACGAAGATATGAAATGGATCGGTGAGTTAATAGAGGAGCCATTAATTGTCAGATTTTACGATGATCCAAAGTTCATATTCAAACCCAAAAATAGAGTCATTAAGATTATAGAAAATCTTGAATTAGGTTATGAAAATATTGTCTATTTGAATTTGAGTTTTTTTTTACATTTAATGACAATTAATAGAGTTGCTTTACAAGATGTCAAACCAATTGAAGAAAATAAATCAATTATTATAAAATGTGAAAAATTTAAATTAATATCGATTAATTGCGCAAGAACTATATTTCAAATTGTTAAAGGATTTGACACAAAATTAATGTATTTTTCAAATTTTAGTTATTTTTTATTTTATCCTTTTCCTGCTTTTTTACATTTGGGTGGATTGATTTTGGAAGATGTTGACAACAGCATATATTCTAATGATATAATAACTTTGATCGAGGTTAGTATGAATTATTTTAGTTATAGAAATTACACTCATAATAAGTCGGTAAAAATTAAAAGAAATTGTATTAGACAAATCCTTTATGATTTTATAACTAGAATTGTACTAAAAATGTTAATGAAAAAATTGAATCCTGAAACATCGGCTAAAATATTTGCTAAATTTAAAAACTTAAAAAAGCATTTGGATTTATACTCGTCATTTCCAGAGTTTTATAAAAACCCTGAACAATTGGGTATTGATATAAAAGCTGCTACTGACGTGTTTAAAAAGTGGTTTAGGCCTTATGAAAATTTGAATAACTCAAAAAATGCTATAATGGAAAGAAAAATTGATTCAATCTTAAAACATGCTATATCTCAGTCATTATCGACACAAGTGAGGTCCCAAGAATATGAAGATCATGTAAACCAGGAGAATTATTATCAACAACATCAACAACAAACATACAATTCTGAATTTGGAATAACACTGGAATCATCTTCATCAAATTCTGCTGGTCCTCCATTACATATATTCAAATCAAATTCTCAGCAGCAAGGACAATCATCGTCTTCTTCTGTGTCGGCAGATCCACAAGCTTACCAATCAAATTATAATCAATCTCAGTCTCATAATGCTACTCCGCAACTATCGAATCAAAAGCTGCCACAATCAGTATCGTCAGAATCATCCAACATATCTAATTTTCCGCCAAAAGGCTCGGCAAATCTACAACAGGGTGATTTTCCAAATTTTCTGATGTATTGAATGATCCAATTAATCAGAATTTTTGAACGATTAATTGATGAGTACAATACAAACTTGGACCATATTTTTACTAACCAAAGTGACCCAAAATAAACAAGTAACCGAATATACAAAGTCATAGATTTGGTAACGCAACCTAAGTAATATTATTCTTCGACTCAACGGAGACCTTTACAATTAAACTATCAAGTTCTTAAATTAATATTTCTATATACAATCATCTAGTACGAATTACACCCGCAGCAACTAACATGTTAACTTTCTTAGCAACATCTGGGTTTTTCATATGATCTTGCAATGCTGCTGGGTTCTCTCTTGCTTGAGACAATATACCTTGCATTACAGGATCTTGTAAAATTGATACAATTTCAGGATCTTTTGAAACTCTTTCCATAGTTTGCTCTGGAGTTTCACCTTCCAAAGCTTGAAATCTTTGATAAGTTGCCTTATTTAATAAATCATCAATTTCTTTAATTGATTTACTTTGATTGTATTGAACATCCACTTTTCTTGCGTCAGACAAAGTTTCCATACAATGAGAATACTCCTTCATTGCTAATTGACAATTTGCTTTTCTAATATAGGCTCTAATAAATTGTGGATCTAATTCAATTGCTTTATTACAATCTTGTACGGCATCTGGAAAAGATAATAATTTAGCTAAGGCAGCAGCTCTATTTGAATATCCTCTGGCATCTTCTGGAGCTCTTTTGATCATTTCACCATAGGCTCTAACTGCATTAGGCCAGTCACCTTTTGTAAAAAAATCTTTACCTTGCAATCTAGCTTCTTCAGCTTGTTCAGGATCAATATACGCATTAGCTTCTTTGATTTTAATTTCACGTTGAGTACTTCTTAATTTATTCAAAACATCTGGTGTTCTATGTTCAGTCAATGATTTATCAAAATATTTAGCTGCTGATTCTAAATCTTGTTTTTTGAGATAAACATTACCCAATCTCGCAAATGATTTTGCAATTAATTTGTAATCTGCCCTCATATCTCTACCTTCATCAACCGCTAATTCACAAGTTTTAATAGCTGCATCGTAATCACCTTTTTCATACTCAGCAGCAGCTTTATTATTCAAATAAGTAATATCTTTAAATGTGTTCCAAGCTTTGTCATATTGTTCAATTGCTTCATCAAATTTTCTTTGTTTATACAAAGTGTTACCCTTAGCTTTAAATGCATCAGCTGTATCTTTAGAAGAAGCATCCGTCATTTCAACATCTTCATTATCAATTTCATCTTTAATTTCTTCTTTAGAATCTTCCTTAATTTCTTCTTTAGGATCTTCCTTAATTTCTTCTTTAACCTCTTGTTCGGCTTCTTGCTTAGGTTCAGTGTTGTTCTTGTTTTCTTCAGGAAAATCCATATCAATACCCATTAAAGTTGCCATTATAGTCATTAATCTTGGATCAGTTAAAAGTTGAGTTGCATTAGCTTTTGGATTTTGTTGAATATTCAAAATTTTACCAACTAATTCAGGATCTTTCATCAATTCAGCTGTTTTAGGATTATTTCTTAAATTAGAAATTAAATTTGGATCTTGAAACATTGCTCCTAAACCTAAATCATTTTGAGTATTTCTAGCTTTTAAAGCATTTTCAACTGATTTTAAACCATCTTTAGCTTGTTGGTTATTTGAATCTAATGATAAACATTTTTCATAAGTTTGTTTTGCATTTTCTAAATTACCTAAACCAAATTCAGCACCAGCAAGTCTATTATATCCCTTTGGCCAATTAGGATTCAAATTAACACATTCTTTTGCGTCATCATAAGCTTGTTTAAAATTTTTCAAAGAAGCATAAGCACCAGATCTATTTGAATATAAAACATAATTAGGCTCAGTTGAAGCATTTATAGCATTAGTAAACGATTCAATAGCTTTTTCAAAATTCTTTTCAATAAAATATTTATTACCTTCAGCTTTAAATTCTTCTGCAGTAGTCATTTGTTTAATTGTAAAGATTAATTCAGTAAATTATAAGTTTATATTGAATTGGTATAATATTTTTTTTTTTTTTTTTTTTGGTCTTTCTTCAAGAATATTCTACCAAATAAACTGAAAATTGATATAAAACATAACAATAACCAATTTTTTTATACATTTTTACATAAATACATACGAGCTTAATGTAAGGAACAAAGAATACATGTTCACCGATAAAGTTTATAATGTAAAAAAAATTAAATTTAAACAGTCCAAAATTAAATACTACTTAAACAACTTTGTATAGCTTGATCAACCAATGTTTTATCATAAGCTGGACCCCATCCATGACATTTTTCACTACCTTTCAATTTATTCATAACTTCTTTTATATCTATCGAATTAAAATCTAGATCAAATTCTTCTACTTTAATTTGTAAATAATCCCATACAGCACCTAACGCTAATAATTTATTACCTTCCTTATCGTCATAAATTTTATTTTTATTTTCTTCATTATTATACTGATGATTTGTACCTTCTATAACTCCTTTTATAAAATCATCTTGAGTTTTTGGAAATGTAAATTTATTAATACGATTATTATGGTGATTATTCATAGCCAAAGAAGCTAAATTATTTGGGTCACTTCGTAATACTTCATTTTCCGATGATATTGAAAGATTTTGTTTTCGGATGATTTCTAATTGATCCATCAACTTTTGTCTTTCCTCCTCACTTTTTAACAACTTTGCTTCCAACTCTTTTAATTTAGTTTCCTTACGTTCTCTAAATGCTCGTTGAGCTGTTCGATTTTGAGCTTTCCTTTTCAATTGTAATTCTTCTTCATTTAATTCTGAATCATCTTTTGACATTAATATAGCATCTTGTTCATCTAATAATTGCTTTTTATTTTTAACATTTGATACTTTTCTACCACCGATTTTAGTTTTATTATTGACTGTATCATCAGCTAAATGATGAGCAGAAGCTTCAGAGGTTTCAGGTGACATCAAAGAATGTTGTAGATCAACTTTAGCATTTGGAGAAGATTCTGAAGAAGAATGATGACTGACAAATGGTCGTGGTTGTGGTTGTGGTTGTGGTTGTTGATGTTGATATTGTTGATTTAAATTATTTTCATAATAAAGATTAGTTCCGTAGTTATTATTGAAATTATTAGAATAAAGGTCGTTATTGATTGATTCTGTATTTAAATAAGGAAATGATTGTTGGTGTTGATGTTGATGTTGATCTGGATCTTGATGTTGAAGTTGATCTTTCTGTTGTTGCTGATTATTAAATAAATTAATATTTTCATGATTTAATTCACAAATATCCTCGTATAAAATATTATTATTTGATTGTTGTTGTTGTTGATGATCATCACACCAATAATTTGGAGTAGATTGCAAGTTGAATGACATGATATGTATTGTTTAATTAAAGATTTGATTATAAAGTAATTTTGAACGAGAGGTATTTTTTATTCTGCTTTTAAATAAAACATTGTAAATTAGCAAATTTACACGACAATTTCATATTTAGACGCCAATTCATTTAGAATTAATTAATAATTAAATTGTTGAATACCAGCAGATTTATATTTACTAAATGAAATTTTATTCTAATGGTGATAATTAGAAAGTAATAAAAATGAAATTACAATTACAACGTCTATCGCAGTCTTGTCATTGACGTATAATTCTCATCTACTCTAATCATTCTTGCATCATTGTGGTGGAGTTTCAATATGAATGAAAGCTTGAAATTTGGGTCTTGAAACGTTCTTAGTCGGAATTAGGAGGAAATACCGAAATTCCTCTTACTATTTTCATTTCATACAAAATTAAATACAATCTCTACTAAATTGATCCGAGACTTTTGTCAGTGCTTTATTGAGAGTTCACATATGTATAGTTTTGATACATGGTTATTATAATATATCAATAAAATATTTATTTTGATCTCGGATAAAATACACGTGACATGAATACTCGATTTGGTAATGAGTGAGGCATTATTGAATAATCCGATTATAAGCGTTTCTATTATAAATACAACTTGTTTTCTTTGAAATTTTAATTTCCCTTAATTTCCCTTAATTTCCTTTAATTTCCTTTAACTTCTTTTAACATTCGAAGGTCAAATAATATGGTATTTAAAACAACTCTGCCAATGAAAACATTTTGTAAAGATTAATCAATTTTAGAGGAAATTACTTTGCACGACTATACTTCAATTAGATCTTCCGTTTTTTGAGGGTTAATAGTGTATTTATCTTATCATCATCATCCATCCATCCATCCTTGAGTTGTAATATGATGTTAATTCTACAAATACTTTCAAGTATTGATCTTTCAATTTTTTTTTTTAATGGTTGATTTTTGTACTCACTTTTTTTTGCTGCAAAATGCCGTTTCAAAATAAAAATTTTTGCAGCTAAATACAATTCTTGTCACCTCATTGGAGGCTAATTAATTTATCGGTGAAAAATTTGACTCATTCAACCCCAGCTTTAATTTTAGGAATCTACAAGATTCAAATTCAATACTTTTAATTTTTTTATTTTCGAATCAAATTTAAATCGTCAATATTAATATGAAATCGAATGAAAAAGATGATATAAGTATAAATTCAGCTCCACAATATACCGAATCAAGTCTACCGAAGAATTCAAAATGGCAACAATTTAAAGATTCTTTTAAAAGAGTAGACACAACAAACTCAAATATAAATTTAACTGATGTAGAAAAAGCAAATCAATTATCAAACAATAATGATTTACATCGATCTTTAAAACTGAGACAAATTCAGATGATTGCATTAGGAGGCAGTATAGGAACTGGTTTGCTAATTGGATCTGGTGGGGCATTAGCTAAAGGTGGACCTGCTTCATTATTGATATCTTATGGATTAGTTGGTACCATGGTTTTTTGTGTAATCCATGCTTTGGGTGAATTATGTGTTGCATTTCCTGTTGCTGGAGCTTTTTCAACTTATGCAACTAGATTTGTTGATTCTTCATGGGGATTTGCAGTTGGTTGGAATTATGCTATTATGTGGTTAATTGTTTTACCTTTAGAATTAGTCGCTGCAGCAATGTGCATAAAGTATTGGAATGATAAAATAAATCCTGCAAGTTGGGTAGCTATTTTTTATGTTTTTATTGTTGCAATCAATTTATTTGGAGTAAAAGGATATGGTGAAGCTGAATTTTATTTAACTATATTAAAAGTCATTGCAATTGTTGGGTTTATTATTTTAGGAGTGGTTTTAGTATGTGGTGGTGGTCCAAATCATGAATTTATTGGAAGCAAAAATTGGAAAATTCCATTTACCAATGGATTCAAGGGGTTATGTGTTACTTTTATTACCGCTTCATATTCTTTAGCAGGTTCTGAGCTAGTAGGATTAACGAGTGCTGAAACAAGCAATCCTCATAAAACTTTACCAAAAGCTGTTCGTCAAATCTTTTGGAGGCTTTTTTTATTTTATTTTTTATCATTAACTTTTATTGGTTTATTAGTTCCTGCAGATTCACCTGAATTATTAGGATCCAGTGATACTTCAGCATCCCCATTTGTGTTGGCAATTAAAGCTGGAGGTATTTATGCTTTACCATCAATTTTTAATGCTTGTATTTTAATTTCGATTTTATCAGTTGGTAATAGTGCGGTTTATGGATGTAGTAGAACCATTCAAAGTCTTGGAGCTCAAGGTCTTGCACCTTCAATATTTGCTTATGTTGATAGAAAAGGACGTCCTTTAGTTGGTTTAATAATATCTGCAATTTTTGGTTTGTTGTGTTTTTTATCAGCTTACAAAGATGAAGAAACTGTTTTTAACTGGTTATTATCCGTTAGTGGATTAGCAACCATATTCTCATGGTTTAATATTGGTTTATGTCATGTAAGATTTAGACTTGCAATGTTTAAACAAGGTAAATCAATGGATGAATTGATTTTTAAATCAGTTACAGGAATTTATGGTACAATTTATTCAATGGGATTACTATTATTAGTTTTGGGAGTTCAATTCTGGACTGCTTTGTTTCCATTAGGTTCCAATGGAAAAGCAAATGCCACTAGTTTTTTTCAAAATTATTTAGGTTCAGTTGTTATCCTTGTTTTTTATTTATGTCACAAGATTTACACAAAAAATTGGAGGTTATATATAAAGTTAAAAGACATTGATTTAGACCTGGGAAGAAGAGATGTTGATTTAGAGTTAATCAAGGCTGAGTTGGAGCAAGAACGAGAATTGAATAAGTCAAGATCAGTATTTATAAGAGTATGGAAATATTGGTGCTAGAGACATATATCTTTCTGTAATATAGATGAGATATCCGACCTAATTTTTGAAGCTTTTTCCTTTCTTCTTTTATTTGAAATCCTAGTACCAGTTAGTATCCCGGAATAAGATTGATTCAACCAATAATATTAAAAACGTACCAATTTTTTAGTTGAGCTTTAGAAAGCGAAGTCTTATTAATTAACTGTTGCATAGTTTCTTTTTTAAGATAAGGGTCCAGCAAATTGTTAGAATACCAATTTTCCATTATTTGGATTTGGTAGCGCAACAAATGATAAGATTTTCCTTCAACAGGGCCTGACTCTTCGGAATTCGATATAGCGTTATCTGAATCACCACCTCCATTATCAGCATTCCTCTCAGAGCCAAATTTAGCTTCCTGAAGAAATTTTAAGTATAATACATTGTGAAGCAATTTTGCCAATATTGCAAGTTTTTTAAAACTTTCATTTTCAGCTTCTGACATGCAATAATCAGCACTTGAAAATTCATTAATAGCCACAATAACCCGATCTATCATCTTCTTCAATATTTTAGCGTCAAAAACCTCGTAATGTGTTACAACCCTCCAAAAAGTATCCATAATTTCAATCATATTTTCAGAATTGACAATTAAAGTCATCTTTGAAACAATAAGCTGATAATAAGTCCTATAATGATCTCGTTATTTCATCGAACTTTTAGTCAATTAGCTTGAGGCTGTATTACAAACTAATTTGTATACGTTTGTTGTTAGATTTGGCTGTAATCTATTTTTTTTTTTTTTCTTTTTTTGGTTAGAAAAAAGTAGTGCACGTTTTATAAAATAATTCACCAAATTCATTCTCCAAATTAAGATAAAGCTGCTAAAAAGTTCAACTTAGAGTGTAATAAAATGGGACTTACATCTAAATTGGAAAAACTTAAGTTTAAAGACTCAGGAGATCATGAGCACTCAAATAAAGATTTAGCAAGTGCGGATGATACAGATGATATTGATGAAATGGATAATGAAGGTCAATCAATATTAATGGGGATAATTGCTCAATTACGACCAGGAATGGATTTATCGAAGATCACTCTTCCCACATTTATTTTAGAAAAGAAATCAATGCTTGAAAGAATAACTAATTTCTTTCAAATTCCAGAACTTTTACTAGCAGCTAATCAAACGGAAAATGATTTAGATAGATTTATACAAATTCTTGCATTTTATTTAGCTAGTTGGCACATTGCTCCAAAAGCTGTGAAAAAGCCTTTGAATCCAGTATTAGGAGAATCATTCAATTGTTATTGGGATAATTTACCAAATAATCACTCAGCATATTATGTTTCAGAGCAAACTTCTCACCATCCTCCTAAATCTTCATATTTTTATATGATTCCAGAAGCAAAGATCAGAATTGATGGAATTTTAATTCCAAAGTCAAGATTTTTAGGAAATTCTTCTGCTGCTATTATGGAAGGTTGGACTCATCTTACATTGGGTCAACATGATGAGGTTTATGAAATGAATCAACCTAATGTTTATTGTAGAGGAATATTATTTGGTAAATTAAAAACTGAATTAGGAGACCATATGATAGTGAAATGTCAAAAAACTGGTTACGAAGCAGATATTGAATTTAAAACAAAAGGTTTTATTAGTGGTACTTATGATGCAATCGAAGGTGTTGTTAGAAAAATTGGTGCATCGGAAGAATTATTTCATATCTCAGGGAAATGGAATGATGTTATGGATATCAAAAATGTTAAAACTGGTAAAAAAGTTGTTTTAGTTGACACAAAGCAAATTATACCGGTAAAACCAAAGGTTAGACCATTAGCTGAACAAGGAGGGTATGAATCAAGAAAATTATGGAAACCTACTATAGATGCTTTAGCAGAAAGAGATCATGAACTTGCAACTCAAGAAAAATTTAATGTTGAAAATGAACAAAGAATTTTAGCTAAAAAAAGAGCTGATGATGGAGTTGAATTTTCTCCAAAATACTTTAGAGCGGTGAAGGAAAGTGAAACAAAACTTTCAGACTTGGAATACATCATTTACAAGAATTTTAATTTGAATGATGATGCTAATAAATTAAAACAAGATTTATTAACTATTGCACCAATTTTGCCAGGTCAAAATTTTAATGAAAAGTTTGAGATTCCAGCATGGAAAAAGCATGAATCCAATTAATGAAAACAATTGTAGTATGTAAACTTAGACTTTGCTTTTAGTTCAGATACTTTTTACTTTTTTTTTATATTTTTGTTATTAAATAAATATACGTGAATTTTTATCCTGCATTTAAATAAAGTTTTCAAAAAACAGAACAATTGACTTCAGCACAGTTAATGCTTGAAAATTTAGTATAATGTTAGATTCAATTGATTTGAAGGATGTTATACAATCAAAAGAACTAACCTTGTTTCAGTGTATTAATTTAATGAGAAAAAATGGAGACAATATAGGAATTAATCATATGTTGGTCAAAAGAATGTATACTTATACCTACGATGAATGTGAATTTTTTATACCTCAACTTATTCAACTCCTTGTTAGTTTTGAAACAAATTCTATGGCATTAGAAGAATTTATACTCACTTACTGCTCACGGTATCCACATTTTAGTTTGATAGTATTTTGGAATTTACAAGCTTTTTTATACGAATTAAGAAATGAATCTAATTCGTACTCATTTCAAACTGTACGAAGTGTAATCAATAAGTTGCAAAATATCCTTTTCAATCTAGAATTTGATAAAACTAAAATTTCCGAATTTCATGAAAATTTTCAACCTTCTTTAGTTCTTTGTGGTGCTGTTGCATCATCATTTGGTTCACCACTAGTAAATGAATATGTTTCATCCATAGTTAAGACTCAGGGAAAACAACAAAGATCATATGTATTTAGGTTGGCAAATTTTCAACGTACTTTAACTAAAAATCTTACATTGAAAAACAAGAAACTTTCGATAGATGATAATCAAAATGTACCAGATGAAACATCACCAGACATAAAAGATAATTTGGGTTCTCCTAGATCTATGCAAAGAAATGGATTTTCATTCCTGCTGGACGAATCTGATGTATATAACACTGATGATGACGATAACAAGTTGGGACTCAAAACATCGAATGTGAAAATTTATAAGCAAGTGGAAGAAAACCTCAGAATTAATACTGTGATTAAATCAAAGAAGAACAAAATAAAGGTTGCATCTCCTGTGAATTCTTCGTTCATGATGACTTCCAGTAATCGAAGTGCTCAATCGTTACCAGATTTATCCAAGCTGAAAAATAGACCAGAATTGTATTCCACTGAATCAGAAACTACCATAAACTATTCACGAAACTCAGAGGAACCAATCTCAAGACGTATCAGATCACAAAGTGGATCAAATAAGAATAAAAGCTATAACGAAATGCTTCGAATTTTACAGGTTAATTACACGAAGAAGGAGACAAACTTTATGATAGCTTTACAAGAAATATCTTTAAGAATGTCACTGGTACCTAAAGCAGCTAGGCTATCTGCCTTAAGAGCTGAATTGAAAATCTTAAATGAAGCACTTTTGCCATCAGAGATTGACATTCCTTGTTTATTTCCAGTTACGAGCAGCAAGAATAAAAAATATCATAGAATTTTGAAATTAAATATTACAGAAGCCTGTGTGTTAAATTCAGCAGAAAGAGTTCCATACTTGTTGCTCATTGAATTTTTAAATGATGAATTAGATTTCAATCCATTTTCTGAATATAACCAAAGGATTATAAATGATTCAAGTTTCAGCTTTAAATATGTTCAAAATGAGTACGAAAAGAACAGTACTTTAACTGGAGAAAAAGATTTTAGTAGTAAGCAAGACACGAGTAATATTATTCATGATGAAACCGATTTGGGTGAGTTATCTTTGATTAGAAATAAAAATTTAATACATTCAAATATTGAAACAAAATTTTCAAGACTTGCTTCAGACGAATCTCATATTTCAAAGAACATATCTCCAATTGCAAACAAAGAGAATTCTCTGGTTCTTGCTGATCAAATGAGAATTGCTTCAGTCATGCTCCAACAACTTGAAAATTCAGGGCAGTCAAATACTCCTCAATTTATTGCAATAAAGAATAGAATAATTGAATCAATGATATCTTTGCAAGATCAATTTGAAACTATGGATTATGAAACCTTGAAAGAGTTTAAAACTGATGAACAAGATGCAGGCCAACGTAAGTTGGAGAATGATTTCAAAATTAGTGAGGATTGGATAGCCAAAAAACAAAGGATAAGAAGTTCCAGTGCTTTTGGTCATTTGGAAAATTGGGATCTTTGCTCCGTCATTGTGAAGAATGGAGATGATTTGCCTCAAGAAGCCTTTGCATGTCAGCTTATTTCGATAATATCAAATATTTGGAAAAAACAAAATGTTACTTTTTGGACTAAAAGGATGAAAATTTTGATCACAAGTGCAAATGCTGGTTTAGTTGAGACTATTACTAATGCCATGTCTATTCACTCCATTAAAAAATCTTTGACAGAAATTTCAATTGTACGAGGAGAAAATTCAAAGGGAAGAATTTTTACAATTCAAGATTATTTCGATAAACTATTTGGTGCTCCTGGTTCTAGTAAATATTCCAAGGCCCAAGAGAATTTTGCCATCAGTTTAGCTTCATATTCAATTATTTGTTATGTTTTGCAAATCAAGGATAGACATAATGGTAATATAATGTTGGATCATGATGGTCATATAATACACATAGACTTTGGATTCTTGCTTTCCAACTCACCTGGGAGTGTCGGATTTGAAGCTGCTCCATTTAAATTGACTACTGAATATATTGATGTTTTGGGCGGTTTGGGTTCTAAATTTTATCAAACCTTTGTCAGTGTTTGCAAGGATTGTTTCAAAGCATTGAGAAGAGAGTGGCAACAATTAGTTAACATTGTGGAGCTCATGCAGAAAGACTCTAATCTTCCATGTTTCAATAATGGTGAGAATACAAGTGTTTTGTTACAACAAAGAATGCAACTCGAATTGTCTGAAGAGGATTTAGATTCTTTTGTGGAAAATTACTTAATAGGAAAAAGTATTGGTAGTATGTATACAAGGTTATATGATCAATTTCAAATGATCACTCAGGGGATTTATAATTAAATATCAAGATGTTACTCCAATTCTTGAAAATAAAATTTTGTTGATCTGCAAGAAATC